>JARJEI010000005.1:10132389-10564853 GCA_029955415.1 Lottia scabra | reverse complement strand
ATATATCACCATCGTGAATGGCCTTTCTACAAATTTGTAACCTCTCTCAAGCCGCGGTGGCCGAGCGGTTAGCGAGCTGCGGCCACACCTAGAGTAACCCGGGATCGTGACCCCTCCAAAGAAACTTTTTTTTTCTCAAAAATTCAAACACTTTCTTGGTCTTATCCATCATACACACATTTTTTGTTAACAATTGACACATTTGGGTATATATCACCATCGTGAATGGCTTTGTAGCCCCCCTTCAAAGCCCTCCCCGACCAGACAAAATGTTTGAGGGGCCCTGTAAGATTTCCATGTTAATTTTTTGCCTTAATTGTGTGTGGAAAAGATGTGTCATGAAGCGCTGGTTCGTTTGATATGCGAACAACCCATTTTTTATAAAGCGAAGACAGTTTTCTGTGCTAAAACGTGGGTGGCTTTAGAAAGGAGGCGTTTACCCCCCTCCGAGGCTAGAATCACAGCTTACCTTAGCGTAACCTCTCTCAAGCCGTCTCCTTCTATTCACCATAATTTGTCTAGTAGAAATGCAAAATATAATAGAACAGTCCATTAATTTAATAAGATTGTGTTATTATCTTTTCAGCGCTTTCATGTGCCCCGTTAAAAAGACCAGATCATGGTGCTGTTATGTTCCTGTCATTAGATGTTGGTTCTCGTGCTACCTATTTCTGTTTTCAAGGTTATAAGTTAGGAATAGGTGATTTCAACAGAACTTGTCTACCTGATGGTACATACAGTGGTTCACCACCAGAATGTGACAGTACGTTAAATAAGTATTACATATTATTTCTCAGTTTGTGTAATTGTGTTCCCGGAAAATGTTCAAATGTCCACAGTTTGGGACATGTCCCCCAAGTTATAAATCCATGTAGTAGTTGAATCTATACACTCTTATCCTAAACGTTTTATCAATTTATGTATTTTGATCTAATGTGTTCACTCGTCAATATTTAAAACATCGTTCAGTCAACAATAGGTCTTCGATTTTAAAATCTTCTTTATTTCTATTCACAGTTATAAAATGTCCAGAACCCCAGTATATAGATAATAGTTTTATGAATAAAGAAACTAATGAATACAATACCTGGGTGATATACACCTGTTTTCCTGGTTATTATAAAACATTTGGTAATTTAGAGAGAAGGTGTACAGCTGGTGGTGTTTGGAGTGGTGATCAACCATTCTGTGCTGGTGAGTTTTTAACAACATATTAAACATGGTTAACGTTCAAACAACTTGGCTTGCCAAGGAGTCGATTAGACAATCCTTGTGTATTCAAATTTATGTTCTTTTAAAGGAAAAGTTTGCCAGAACCAACCAAAAACAAATTTTAAAATATTTACGAAAGCTTTTCAATTCTAAAAAAAAAAAGTCGGCGTTCAAAAATCAACGGCAGAATATTTTTAATTGAAACTTTCAGATAACGTTAAGAACATATACTTCCGATTTTGGTCTATAGGATAGTTTTCATTAATTCGAGAAGACAATAAGACAAAAGAGTCGTATCAGATCCATATAAGTATAATATTTCGTAAATGAGAGCAAATACCTTCACATCTGGCTGTTGATATCTTACGCACACAGAACTATTGTTCATGAAGACAGTTCCTCCGCACCAACGTGGTTACATTCACAAAAATACCCATGAGAGTCATAGTTGGAATCAGAATGTTAGGACGATCGATACATTGGACACGTTTTTGTCTTTAAATTTCTAGAAATTCATACCTTCTATCCGATCGATGCAACAGCTTTCAGAAAAAAGCAGGAATATTGTACTTTTACCATATTATAAGGTTCATTCGTAACGTCCATGCCAGCAAATTGATATTTCTATATTGGTGATCTTTTAGTATAGTATTTTCTGCATAAAATATAAACTATATACAAAGATGAACTAACATTTCAGAAATATATTGTCCGTTTCCAAAGAAACCATTGCGATCAACACCCCGATTTACATCATTAAAATGGAAGGGTACTTTATCTTATACATGTGATTATGGTACGTCTTTAGCTAGCGGTAACCTCACTAGACATTGTTCAGATGACGCTACATGGGATGGTGAAGAGCCAGTTTGTGAAGGTAGTGTTTTTTTTTTATTAAATAAACTCGATTGGTCGAGAGTTAAGCTCTTGAATAGTAACACTGACTCATCAAATGTGATTCTGTAGAAATTCTTAACGTCTACTAGATTGGTATTGGATTGGCAATATCACCAAAAGTAGCTCAAGAATGATGTTCAAAGCTGACTATGTAATGGATGACCATGGTCAAAGGATTAAAGGGGTTTACCATATGATCTGGACAGTTGGATTTGTTGAAGCGCAATTATTGTTGAAGCTAAATTATTGTTGAATACATGTATAGATAGGCCTATTGTGACCCTCATACAATGCCATTGTGTAGCTCTAAATTGAATCTTTTATATTTTAACGTGCGGTTTGCGTGTTAGCATATTTGAATAGCTTCTAATGATGGTAAGTCTTCTTTTAAATATTGACAGAAATTCGATGTGGTACACCACCGGAAGTATCCAACGCCACAACAAACCACGAGGCACCAGTATCAGATTACGGAACTATCATTTATTATACCTGTGACCATGGTTACCTTAATTCTGGAGGTAAAATCTTTTCTAAATGTGAAAAAGAAGGTGATTGGTCTGAAGTTGATCTAGATTGTGTTGGTAGGTTTTATAGTCATAGTATCTGGTGAATGTTTAATGTATATGGTGTCTCAAAAAACGTCCCTAAGTTTGACAGTAAGTATCTCAGATGCTGATTAAACGATCTCTTTCAAAATTCTCACAGATTTATTTCATTATGTCCTTGTCCTTGTCCCAATCCTTAAAATATGACAGTCATCAAATGAACAGGAAATGAAAGTCAGGATGGTCTTGAGAGATGGTACCTTTAGATCCGTGAGAGCATCTCAGGAGGGAAAAGGGTTGATATTGTTGGTCGATGTGGTGAAAGCACAAAAAACACAAAATGTGTCATTTGCTCTGATATTGATATTTTTGACATGCTATTTTGTTCGTGGCAGTACTTGTACAATTTTTATTCGCTGACAAGAACATTTTGAAGTAAATCTGTGAGAATTTTGAAAGAGATCAGTTTAGCAACAGCTGAGCTACTTCCCATCAAACTTGGGACACCCGATAAATCTATGTACCAAATGAAGACAATTCTTGTTGTTTAGTATCTATCTAGCTCTTACTTCCCCAGAAAACGTAATTGAAAGGCATGTACAAGTTGTTCAAGGAACACTATACATATCATATATATCAATGTTTTATGAATTTTTTTCAAACCAATGTTTCACCTTGATACCTATATATAATAGTGGTATTACATTTTAAAATAGAATTTGCCCCAGCTTCATGAAAAGAAGATGTGTGACCTTTCTCCAAAGAATACAGCACTGAGTAGCGAATTTTAGTTTCTTTCGATAATGCCAGGAGAGACTAGTAGTTTAAAACCCTATCTTGCCAGATCTAATAGTTTTCATCACTATTTTACAGGTGTTTATTGTGGTAAAGCACCGTTATTTATTGGAGCTAAGAATAATGCGTCAGGTGAAATGTATAGAGATATAGCTGTTTATGAATGTTTTATACAATTAGATGATCATATTGAAACCTGGATTAAAACATGTAACCAATATGGTGTTTGGGCAGGCAAGGAACCAGAATGTACAGGTAAGAGGGAAAATGAACCCCTATTTCATGTATGAAGATGAATTGCCTTCATCTCTGTAGCTTTTTTCCGATTTTTTACCCAACTTGACATGAATATAACTATAAAATGATGAGCTACACATTTCGACTGTCTTGGAAGAACCTGGAATTTGTATTGATTAGATCTAGAAAACCATTAACATTTATACTTTTACCATGTATAATGTTGTTTACAGATGGATGGTATGATAAGAAGTTTGAACCAGAGCCTGTAGAGGCACCAGGATCTGTTGGAATTGGTATTACTGTATTCGCTATATTTGTAACATTGATAATTTGTATCATCATATTGGATATTGCCACGTTGAAACCACATTTCGTCTATTTGAGACGAAACCTTAAGGATTTCAGGAAGACAGTAAGAAAGCAATACAGAGTCCTTAAAGCTCATCCCAAATTCATTGACTTTACTTATAAAATTAGGATGAAGAAATGGGACGAGAACAGGTTGACTAAAATCCGACCAGAATCAGCCCCAATTAGTGTTCTTGGTGAAGTTACTGATTGAATATCTGTGATTATTTTTGTCCTGTGTATTTATATTGGCATTTGTATTTATGTTCATTTAGAATTTTACTTTTATCAAATATTATTCAAATATACATGTATGTATATAATTTTATATTATGTTGTCTTGTGATCGTGAAAGACTAATCGTTCAGTGGTTTCGAGTGTTCTATAGACTACCAACAGTCATCATTGGTATGATTGTGACTTACACTAACCTATTTTAGATTGTATACTTGTAGCAGTTTTTGTTTTCATTTATAATATCGATCTGATTTATAAAAATTATATGCCTCCTTCAATCTACTCTTAAAGGGCCATTCTGCTTTTTATACGCCCACACATTAATGTGGGCGTATATTGTAGTCGCCCCTGTCTGTCTGTCTGTCTGTCCGTATGTCTGTCCGTCTGTCTGTCTGCCTGTCCACAATTGTTGTGGACACGATAGAGAGCTGGTTTCTCGATGGATTTTGATGAAACTTGCTAAGAGTGTTTTTTATCACCCAATGATGAACCCTATTGAAAATCAGACGAATCGAAAAATATTTCATGGGTTATTGCCCTTGCTTTTGAAAATATGTTGTGGACACCATAGAAAGCTGGTTTCTTGATGGATTTTGATGAAACTTGGTATGAGTGTTTGTATTGACATTGGGATAAACCCTATTGAATATCAGAAACATCGAAAAAATGTTTTATGAGTTATTGCCCTTGTTCTTTAAAACGCGTTAATTTTTCAGCCGTTACACTCTCAAAGTTGTGGACACGATAGAGAGCTGGTTTCTTGGTGGATTTTTATGAAACTTGCTGTGAGTGTTTGTAATCACCCAAAAATGAACCCTATTGATAATCAGACGAATCGAAAAATATTTCCTGGGTTATTGCCCTTGCTTTTGAAAATATGTTGTGGACACCATGGAGAACTGGTTTCTTGATGGATTTTGATGAAACTTGGTATGAGTGTTTGTACTGACATTAGGATAAACCCTATTGAATATCAGAAACATCGAAAACATATTTTATGAGTTATTGCCCTTGTTCTTTAAAACACGTTAATTTTTCAGCCGTTACACTCTCAAAGTTGTGGACACCATAGAGAGCTGGTTTCTTGGTGGATTTTTATGAAACTTGCTGTGAGTGTTTGTAATCACCCAAGGATGAACCCTATTGATAATCAGTCGAATCGAAAAATATTTCCTGGGTTATTGCCCTTGCTTTTGAAAATATGTTGTGGACACCATGGAGAGCTGGTTTCTTTATGGATTTTGATGAAACTTGATATGAGTGTTTGTACTGACATTAGGATAAACCATATTGAATATCAGAAACATCTAAAAAATATTTTATGAGTTATTGCCCCTTTTTCTTT
This sequence comes from Lottia scabra, assembly GCA_029955415.1. Classification (NCBI taxonomy): domain Eukaryota; kingdom Metazoa; phylum Mollusca; class Gastropoda; family Lottiidae; genus Lottia; species Lottia scabra. Next base: position 10,559,231 of record JARJEI010000005.1, on the reverse strand, counting down.
AAAACACGTTTATTTTTCAGCCGTTACACTCTCAAAGTTGTGGACACGATAGAGAACTGGTTTTTTGGTGGATTTTTATGAAAATGGCTGTTGGTGTTTGTATTGACCTTCGGATACACCTTATTGAAAATCAGAAACATCATCAACTATGTGACTGCTCTTGATCATTTTAGGATGGAACCTAAACGTTGGTTGCCCTTTTATGCATATTTCAGTGACATATTTGTTATAAGATTTGAACGACATATAGAAGCGAGGAGCACATATAACAAAACACAAGACAATATTATGGAATATAACACACTTCTTTAATACAGTTAGGCACATAACATATTTGTTTTTTTCCAGGAAACTTTAACCCATGGTTTTACACTTGTAAAAAGAGAAAATGTCATTCTCAGAATCTTTCATATACTGATCACTCTTGTCAACCCCCCGGACGAATTTGCTGCCATTATAAAAGTGGGCGTATTATGATGGCCATCGCTATTATTTGAAAAAAGCTTCCATTATCAAAACATCGCAAATGTTACCTGGGTGTATTTCTTAAGTATGCTTATGTATCTTCTTGATCAAACTGAATTTGATTTTAAAGGGTTAATTACAATCAGGGAGTACTTATTGTTAATTAAGCAGTTTGACCTTATTTTTGTGTTTGGCTTAAAAATGGCTCGATATTTTTTAACCCTTACAATACATAGTCAAGACTTTTCTCTACAATTTGGCGTTTATTTTACTCAAATCCGTTCAGTAGTTTTCTATCAGCGTCCAAAAAACATAACACACTTAAAAACCTTACGTAAGGTTTTTAAATATTTTAGCATGTTTTAAGCGTTTAAACATTAACGGCTGGATTTGTTTAGTTAAAACTTTCAGATACATTAAAGGACACATAGTCAGAGATTTTGGTGTATAGTTTTCACAAATTTAAGCAAAAAAAAATTTGACCTAAAATTTTTTTATTCAGACTGCCCCTTTAATATGATTTAATACAAACCAATATTTATAAACTAAACAGGTGTTTGCAACATTAAAATGTTTGACCTCTTGTAGTCTGGTATATAAGAATATTACCATTGAATGTGATTGATTTTTACCATGTGAAATTGCAATACACGAATAAATCTGAAGTAGTGTCATAAGATCTATTTAGCTGAAACCGGTTGGCTAATCAGATATTGCAGCGCCAGCCTCAACAAATTTGGAAGATTGTGTATGGTCAAAGCCGACCTGCATAGATCTAGGCATTCTAGAGCCCACTGGTGCACATAGTATAGTCTATATACATAATCTTCATGACTTCAGACACATCCTGACACAACTGACAACTATTAGCTGATAATAAATCGATAAAAGAGCTATTATTTTGGACTGTTTAAATCAGATTGTTCATGATAAGATTATATAATTATCAATAAAAATATCAATACAACTTTTGATAGATGCTTTAATATCAATAATAGCACTTTGTGACAGTTTTGGTAATGTACACTTTAACTTTACATTTAATAATTTGTACACTAGTCTTGTTCACCCAAAGTGGCGTAACATAAATCAAAATAATATATCATGTTCTATTGCTCGTTTAAAACAGCGTCGTCCTTCTTGTGGTCTATTTGTTCTTGTTCATGCTTAGCAGCCTTACCAAATACTACCAAAGCCAAGAACATTACAAATTTAACAGAAACGGTGATAAGCATTAATAACATAAGTGAGCTGGGCCCATCAGAATCAAACAACTTACCGCCGACATATGGGAAAATGATTTCTCCTATTCCTGAAGCTATAAGACAAGACGATATAGCGAAACCTGTGACGGGGAGGTGTTGGTCGCTCCAAGCTAACACTCCGGGTAAAAATACAGCAGAGAACATACCCAGAGTCACTGATCCTATCCATAGATACGTTGCGGCTTTTTCTGCAGCTAAATACAAAAATACTACAGCCACAAGCTGTCCTATACAATTTATCATTAGAATAATAAAAATTCCAATTAATTTTGATAGAATTAAGTTGATTGTACGCCCAATAACAAAAGCTCCCCAAAATATTGACGTCATGGTCGCCATTGTCTGTTTCGACAATTCGAGATCGCTCATGACCCCAAAGGGAAGCAATAGATCACCATAAGCTAATAAATATCCAAACACGGGAATATGGTATATTATGAGCAAACCAAGAAATGCTGTTGATTTAGCTGTAAGTTTTCCAAACTTTCCGCCACTGTCAAACACCTTGTAATGTATTTTTTCACTTCTGTTTTGATAGTAGTAGTAAAAAAAGGCTATTGCTGGAGGTAGTGTAACAGATCCGAGAATTAAATAAGCGTAATGAACATGGATATCGGCTGCAGTCAAATGGTCAACTGCAGTTATATTCACTGTGCTATTGACACAGACTGGAGTGGCAGCAATACAACTATGTGCATGCTCTATTTCTGCTAAAAATGGCTTGGCTACAAACGGCGCCAGAAACGATCCAATAGCAGCGGATAAGGACACAAATTGAAAAGCTATTCCTTTATCCTCTTCCCAAATTAGTTTACATATTGCCAATATTGCTGAAAAAATCAATGAATATCATTAGATTAGAATAAAAAGACTGAGACAATACTTTAAACACTATCCTATCCCGAGATTTTTATGAATTTGTTCATTTAAAATAACCATTGGCATCCCATGGATGTTTGACTAAGATTTAAGAGACCACTTTACAAATCTAACCACAGACGTATACGACCCCTGGTTCTGACAGCAAAATATTAAGATTTTAACATAAAATTGATTTTTGCTTTGATGAAAATTAATGGGCACCTACCGTAATCGACGAATCCTTTTAATATGCCTTGAAGTAGAGACATCATAATCAGAAAGGTAAAACTTGTAGATATAGGTAAAACTATGTTTACAATACTTCCGAATAATAGAGATATTGCCAAAAACAATCGCATGTTTATTAACGACTGTGCCAAAACAGACAGGATACAGCCGATGATGAAACCAACACCCTGAACAACAAATAGATCTGTTATTGTCGCCATGTCCACATCCACCATCACTTGTAGATCTAAGAGTACAGGTCCTAGGATACCATTGTCTATACCCTGAAATAATGAGATTGTATGAGATCAAAGTCATGCTAGGAGTCCTCTGGACCAGCGCCAGTTGCTGCCAGTTTGCGCCAATGCAATTTACTGTAGCGCCTAGTGTCGCCAATAATGTGCCTAGTGGCGTGTAGTGGCTCAAACTGCCTCCCAACTGGCTCGTGGTGGTCCGTAACGGCACCAAATTTGAATGTCCGCCAAGTGGCACCGAATGGCGCGAACATATCGCCCTTTGGCGCAAACAATCCGCCTATTGGGATCCACTGGAATGTAATGGCGCGCGCCAAGTTGCGCCAACAGGATGAATTTTGGAATCAAATGGCCGTGTAATGGCGCGAACTTGCACAAACTGACGCATAATTTTAGTTTATTCCACTTGGCGACACCTGCCGAGCGGACATTAAATCGGCGCAATAGCGAGCCACTACGCGCCAATCACATAATCTTTGGCGCGAACTGGCACCATCTGGCGCTGGCCCAGTTGACTCCTAGCTTTGCCCTGCGAACATTAATATGACGCCACAGCGAGTCACTACGCGCCAATCACATAATCTTTGGCACGAACTGGCACCAACTGGCGCTGGCCCAGTGGAATCCTAGCATCATGGCACAATCAGTTTAGTTCAATATTATTACATAAGTCATTATATATTGAAAGAATAATGTCAGTTAAGATATATGTTTGTAAGTTGAGATATGTCAGTCAAGTTTCATTATGTCATCAAAATTGTATGTTTGGTAGACAAACATCGCAAATGAGTGTGGAGTGATGCCAACAAATATACCATAAACATACTAATTACTAGACTTGGTAAGTATGATAACGACAAAAGGGAACCTATTTTCATGTTCAGTGAAACACCTGAAAAGTGAAGCCAAACGGTGCAACAATATATCACTGACCAAATCTGAGATGGAAGAGGAAAGGAAAATGTATTATTTATGTCAGTCAAGATGTATTTATGTCAGTCAAGATGTATTAATGACAGTCTAGATGTATCTATGTCAGTCTAGATGTATTTATGTCAGTCAAGATGTATTTATGTCAGTCAAGATGTATTTATGTCAGTCTAGATGTATTTATGTCAGTCTAGATGTATCTATATCCGTCTAGATGTATTTATGTCAGTCTAGATGTATTTATGTCAGTCTAGATGTATCTATGTCAGTCTAGATGTATCTATGTCAGTCTAGATGTATTTATGTCAGTCTAGATGTATTTATGTCAGTCAAGATGTATTTATGTCAGTCTAGATGTATTTATGTCAGTCTAGATGTATCTATATCCGTCTAGATGTATTTATGTCAGTCTAGATGTATCTATGTCAGTCTAGATGTATCTATGTCAGTCTAGATGTATTTATGTCAGTCTAGATGTATCTATGGCAGTCTAGATGTATTTATGTCAGTCTAGATGTATTATGTCAGTCTAGATGTACTAATGTCAGTCTAGATGTATTTATGTCAGTCTAGAAGTATGAATGTCAGTCTAGATGTATTTATGTCAGTCTAGATGTATTTATGTCAATCTAGATGTATTTATGTCAATCTAGATATATTTATATCAGTCGAGATATACTGATGTTAGTCGAGATATCGTTTTTCTGACAAGATATATTCATATCAAGTATATCTGTGTTGGTAGGTTTGCATTTGAGTCATTCAAAATATATTTATGTATGTCAATATATTATATATATGTCAGTCGAGACAATTTTATGTCTGCCGAGATGTGCTATATAAGACGAGATATATTCAAGTCATTTGAGACATATTTACATACATGTATATCAATTGAGCTGTATATATGTCTGTCGAAATAGGTTTATATCAGTCGAGGTCAGTTGAGTTTGCTTAAGATCATTCGTTAAGCATTCATTAGGATTTAAAATACATGTAGGTAAAAACTTACAACTAAAACAAAACCATAAAATAACCATGCTGTCTCTAAAAACTTTGATTTATCTTTTATATTAACCATTATTAGTTTTCTGAAAAGATATAAAACAAAAACATTCATTTATGAAAGAAGCATTGTGATGCACGAGGAATCCCCTTTAAAACTGAGTTTAGATGAATTGTAATTCTAACAACAACAAGGTAATGCATAATATGCTGTTCACGAATCTCATCTTAAGGTACCATCTCCGTAGAAGCGACCGTCCTGACTTTCAGTTCCTGTTCAGTCAGTGTGTCCTTCTAACCCCTGTTCCTTAAGAGAATCTCATACTGCCCAGGGTCATTACTGGCACCAGTTGGACAATCTGACTGAACAGGAACTGAAAGGCAGGATTGTTGCTGTTTGAGAAAAAATATCTTCACATGAGATCCAACAGCATCTCAGGATGGAAAAACGCTTGATATTAGTGGTCGAAGTGGTGGAGGACACATTGATCACGGGTTGAAATAAAAAATTTGCTCTGATATTGAATTTTTGTACATTCTATTTCACTCGGGGCAGTACTTAAACATTTTATACTATAAATCTATTGTTCTTAAAGTTGAAATTATTCAGAAAACATTGTGGATTATAAAAACAAACTAGAATCGTGAGACGATACTGGGCAGTGCGCATCAGGTTTTGTCCATGGGTGAAAAGTGACGTTTTCAATCCATACTGCGAAATTTACAAAACATAAACATCGGCATATAAATTGGTTATATTCGGTAGTGAAAAATGGAATAACCGGTAGTGAAAAGTCATGTGATTAAAAAGTCGTTGTTTTTATTAATGCACATATTTATACATCATTGGAAGTAAAATAGTTAAAGAATATTTAATAAGAGCTAAATCTCATGACATCAGAATACTGTGTGCTAACTTCCTTACACTTAAGTTCGCAGTACAGCTCGAATATTGTCATTTTAATAAATATGAGCAAAAAATCTGTTTCATTATTTTTTTTAAAAAACATTTTAATGGTCAACGTTTTTAGACACGCAATATTTTTTGAATAAATGACAGAACCAGATTTTTAAAACAGATTTTCTTCTTTTGGCATTGGATCGTTATCTACTACATTAATTATTAGATATTTTTTAAACTTTTTTACTACATAATTTAAAACGTTAAAAATGCAAGTTACTATGTAAGAAAATCCTGTTAGTGCAAATGTCAGTTGAAGGGAGTGAACTGAATTTAAACATACAGACAACAAACATTTGTCAGTTAAGGGAGAGAACTGCGTTTAAATATGCAAAACATTGACCAGTGAGAACCGTTAAAGGAAACAATATGGTAAATTGTAACTTTGTAGTAGTTGTTAAACTGTGCTTGAATTGCATAATGTGCTGTTGAAGTTCAACAACGAAGACTCTCGCATATTATCAGATATGGGAGCATAGATTGATCTTATTGAGGTGTGTAACACTTAAATGAAGGTTCAATGCTTACTAGCCACTTCAATTAATAAATGTAGCAATAGAAGTCTTGAAAGTTTCGGTCATTACTAAAGTTCTTGTTCCAAAAATATACAGTTGTCAAAAGGTTGTTGGCCGTCGACTTAGGATTTCATACACACCGATATTATGCAAATCCGATTATCACCTAAAGTCCCATTTTGAGTTTTATTAGTCACAACAACATAGCACCTGACATAGTACTTACGGGTCGGATTTTATCATTTATATCTTTTATGATGACCATTTCTAACATAATTCAAAAAACAAACAAAAATTCCAAAATAACTCCATAAATTAAAATTTCAAGTTTACAAACAAATGACGTCAAAACCGGAAGTGATATCATTATCAAATTGTCTATCTACTTGTAAGTTTTCAGATCGATCAAAGTCAAATTTCCATAAAACACGCACAGTTACAATGAACTTTGGCACAAAATTTGCAAGTTTTAAAAAGCGCAATTTTGATTCAAATATATTGTGTTATATATCATTTGAAAGAGCACATTTAGCATAGTAAAAATGAAATAGAATTTGTGACGTATGTAAATTAGGTCACGTGACAGAGCTCTTTAAAGTTAAAAATTGCAATTTTCAAATGGCGATAAAACCGGAAGTAAACATCAGAAATCGGATATGAATATATCATCTGATAGATCTCGTCAAGGGCAATAATTTTTGTACAGGTCAAGAGGTCATCAAAGGTCAAGGTCACTGATATGAGCCTTGAAAGTTTCGGTCATTACTGAAATTCTTGTTCCGGAAATATAAAGAAATTGAAATCGAAATTCAAAAATCTACAACCTACATTTTTTTTGCAATCGACTGCAGAAGTAGATTTCAAAATTAAAAAAATCCTATTAACCCTCGGTTCTGAATTAAAATTTTAAGAAACATAGGTCAGTTCAAGATGGCGGCTGATCCCTTGCACCTGGATAAAATTTCATCATTTTATTTTTTATGTATGACCAAATCTATGATAACACAAAAAAAAAATTTCAAATATCTTCAATATTCCGGAAGTTTAAATTGAAAGTTTAGAAGCAAATGACGTCAAAACCGGAAGTGTTATCGAAACTTTGAAAATTGATTTTCTTTGGAAATTCATATGTCTATGTTATTGAAAGGTTTCAGATCGATCGAAATAAAATTGCAAAAGTTAAAAAAAATCCTTTAAAAAGTGCTCCAAAAGTCAGCTACAAAAGTCAAAATATGAATTTTTCAAAATTGCAATTTGTAGCTATTGGGTTAAACAAATGAACCAAAAAAGACCGATCACAATCTGTTGGAAAAATGAGTTGAAAATGAAAAAACCCTGAAATACGACTTTTTAATATACGTCATTTCCGGTCAGGCAAAAATGCGCCATTTTACATTTAAGCAACAACGAGCAGTTAATCATCGCAGGAAATGATGTCAAGTTATGTGTGGTATGTGCAGTTTTGGCTGGGGAGCGTGACCAGAAATAGACAAAAAAAAAAAAAAAAATAGTCAATTGCAAACCAATGCAGTGCGTTCGAGAATCGAACGCACTGCAACAAGTATTTGGACTTCTCTACATTAAAAATCCGTATCGGCAGCTTGAGAAGAATTTATGTTAAAAAGATAATTTCCTCTCACAAAGTGTCATGCTATTAGTATTATAATAATTAGAAAATAGGAAAAATTAATAATTACACTGTTTTTAAAATACTGACACTTAAGTTACATAAATTCTTCAGTGCAACATAATACAATTTTTGAAAGTTCATGAGAGCGGTGACCAACATCTAACGTGGTGAATAAAGATGACGTTTATTATTCCATTGACCTTTTATTACAATTAATTATAACCACGCAGATTGTTATACATACATTCAATATGTTTACTTGTTGGCATTTAAGTTTCGACCAATATTAGAATTATTTCATAGTATGCGAAAATTTGGACGTATAATATTGTGAAGAAACACAGCTATTAAAGTATATGAAAGCGGTTGCGGCTACTTTCCAAATTTGCGAAAAGTCAAGAAGACTACCCCCGAAAGAATGACTTCGTGCCTTCGTCGATCCCTTCATTGTATTTTTTTCAAGCTATAGCATTTTCACTGTTTCAGATTTAAATGGCTGATACACAATTAAAATAAGTCATTGTCACAACTTCATTTTGTGATCATCAAATTTCTGGTAAATATCTCAGTTTTTTCTATATGAGAGATTAACAATGGAGTGTCCGAAACATTATTATTCAATCCTTCATACGAACAGCCTAAGTCAAGTTTATATAGACATAGACATAGACAATGTCACGTTTTTTTTTTAAAAATATCATTGATAAAACTTAGAGCTGTTGAAGGCGCATCAGACCATATAAATATAATATATTGAAATCATCAATGCATACTTTTATACGAGGTCGTAATATGGGTGAAATATAGGCTTTAGTTAACAATACCAATATTTTTGTTTTTTGTCAGCGAATAGAACAAAATATGGCAATTGATCACCACTCAGATTACAGACCTGACGAAATCAAGAGAAAAACATCAACATCACAAGTTCAAAAATGAAAGACAGAAACAACCAAATTTTACAAGAATAACAATATGAACAAATTATATAAATTGTATCACGGACACTTCACTTATGCAAATTTTAGTCTTCAACTAATATACTTTATCATTTGAAACTGGTTCTCTTGAAAATACTACCTTAATATGACTGCGATGTGTAACTGATGACTATTGTTTACGGTTCTAAACAAACTATGAACCATTTGTATAGATATTTTATATAGTTATTTCATGGATGACCGTTTTCCGAAGTAATTCAATCATAATATTAATATAGAAAATTATTACATAAAAAGTCAATTATGAAAGTTAAAGTGAATCCATTACAACATTTTCTTCCATAAGCAACACCAACATTTCTCAAAAACATCCGAAATTTCTTGTAAGATCGGGCGTCAAACAGCCAAATTTTTTTATATTTATAGTGATTTTGACTATTTAAATGATAAACTCATTGAAATCCTACCAGTATACTTTACAAATAAATTTTGCAAACTGTAGCCTTTATTACGTTTGCGAGGTTTGCACTAGGTGCGTTTTATGATTTTAGTGTTAATTTAATCAAACAAATTATATTCAGAATTCTATATCTAAAATATATATTAATGCATAGTTCACACCAACGGCGCTTTGATGGCGCTTTAAACAGAGCCCTTTATAGAGCGCTCTGGCTTTAAAGCGGCACTAAAGCGTAACAAAACTTGACTAAGCGTCAGGGTCGTTATAGGATCGTTGAAAAGCTTTCAGAAAAGCGGGACATTCGGCAAGAGCGTCTAAAAAAGGCTCTGATACAAATTGGTAACGCTTTGGGAACGAATTAATTCACGATTTGATCAGGTCTTGTTACACTTTGAATCACGCTTTGATAAGCTTTAGAATACGTTGTGATGCGATTATGACGATTTAAATCAGGCTCTGATACGATTATCAAGCTCTGTTGTGAATTGCTGAGGTCTGTTACGCATTGGGTCCCCGCTTTGAATAAAGCTCTGTTTAGCTTTCTTACGCTTGGAGTCAAGCTTCGCTGAACTTTGTTACTCTTTGTTAAACTTTGATACGCTCTCGGCGCTTTTATGAATTCGTGTCAGAGCTCCCAAAATTTTTGAACAGTTTGAAAATTTTGGCGATCTTGCCGAATGTTCCGCTTTGCTCAAATCTTTTTAACGATCTATTACGACCTTGACGCTTTGGTGCCGCTTTGAACACCGCTTTAAAGCGCCATCAAAGCGCCGTTGGTGGGATTTATGCATCACCACTTGACACGCTTTGTTAAGATGTTTCAAGATTTGCTGTGGATCAAAATCGACATGAATCCGCGATCTCGAAATTTGGCAATGCGTAACAGAGCTTAACAATGCACAACAGAGCTTGATAATCGTATCAGAGCGTAACAAGGCCTGATCAAATCGGGAAATAATTCGTCCCCTAAGCGTAACCAATTCGTTTCAAACAGAGCTTATCATAGCATAGCATTACTTAGGACATCGTTATATTTTTGGAAAAGTAATGGCGCTTTGCTCGCCAATTTAAAGCGCAGCATTCGCCGTTGGTGTGAACTATGCTTAAGTAAAAACCTTTAATTATGCAATATATATTCAATATTACTTTCGATTTATTATCAGTCATCCTAGTTCGTATTTTTTCGCCCAATTGACACGATGTATGGTTTATAATAATTGTAAAGTGGGCAATATCTGAATATAGTAATGCTAAAAATGACGTGAATAACGGCATTAACTACACGATTTCTTCTTGTTGATATATGGGAGAACATAAAGGTGAATTTTAATTCTGAGAAATAGAACTGAACTTGAGCTCTATTTGATATTATTCAGTAAAAGTTTTAGACTGTTGTCACCAATGTTATCCAAATTCAATGTTTTCTATTCGTAGGTTTTGGTGGATTCTAATGACAAACAAGTAACTTTAAGTTTGAAAGGTCTGATGGTCATAGTTACAGATGTAACAATAGATATTATGCTATAATGCATTCCAAAATAAGCACGAATTAAAAGTATATAAAAGAGGGATAAATTTCGTACTCAAATTAATATAGTTTAGCAGATATTGTACAGTCAATGTATGCCATTGTTTTATTCTTATTTAAAATAAATTAACGATCCATAAATGTAGGTGAATGTATGAATCATAGGCCATACTTGTAATTAGATTGAGAAATAAAATTGACAGACAACATTTTAAAAGCAGATAGTTTAAATTGAGCATTTGTTTTTAAAACTGTGCACAGCGATAATCTCCATTAAAACATTCAATGATACATAACTCGACAGTCTCTCTCATTGCTTTTAAATATCAACAAATCCCGAAACAAACACTCCCTATTTAGCTAAATTTTGAAAAACATGTCTAAAAAGAGTATTGATATCGCAAGATAAGATTATCAATGTATTTGTTTTCTGGAAAAAGATTGGGGGGGGGGGGTGTAGTTTGACGTAATCATAGGGGAATTGAAATGAAATCTCAGTCTTTTTCTTATGCACCTGTTCAGGGTGGAAAACCAACCGAATTATGAAATGTAAAAAATATGTATAGTTAACCTAACCTGACTTTTGGGTAATATTTATGCCTCCATATTGAATAGTTTCAATTCGTTATATTACGTAACTCATATTAGGTATTTTAACTCAGAACCTGAAAAATGTTTTTATTCGCGCTATGCAATATTTAGACAACCGATTGTTTTTTAGCCTTTATCCCAACTGAAATTTTCGGCAGGTTCGAAAGTTTTGTTTAAATAAGTGTTTTGGGGCATAGGATGATAATAGGCGTTTCATAACACAGGCTTTGTACATTGTTTGGTTTTATTTTTGTACGCACTCTAACTGCTATCAGAGTTCAGTGCTACTTTTATATTTTGGAAGCTTCATTTGATTGTAAAAAAAAGATAGTTTAAATGGGTTTTCAGGCAGTTATGTGATATTGAAAGAGGAAAGAAGTAAAAACTTATTCAATTTAAAAGAAAAGTTTTTACTGAAAAACATTCACAGATATTTTAATTCTGGAGAGATTTACAAGAAAAAAATATATATTTAACTCAAATTCCAATGTAATTGTTTCAGGGAGTTGATGAAACGATTCCATTGGAGTGTGTTCCCATTTTCCCGGCAGATTATCGGGATTAAATTTTTCTAATCCGGATTAGTTAGGTTATACGGATTTGTCGGATTAAGGCAGATAAAATTCAACTAATGAGCTGATATTTTTCTTCATTTTCGTTTTATTAAATTATCAATACACTTACACAACAGTACAATACACTACAAGCCAACAAGATGGGTGACGGAATCTCCATACTCTATCATCGTCTTTCTGTTATTCTGAAGACATATTTAATTAAGATCATGCTTCAATTGGTGATATTGTTTCTTTTTTTGGCATTTCTTCCCACCAGACTTGAACAGACTGTTGGTCACTTCAGTCATTGATTACTCAGATTTTATCAGGATGATGAATTAGATTTTTGAAGATATGAGGATGGTTGTGTTTTGCGTATTGGTTTGTTGTTTCAGACTTGTATATTAAATTAAAAGTTTGGACCAGATTAGACCAAGGGGGGAGGGGGCCTTTCAACCATTTTGGAATTTTTCTTTCATGTGTGAGTCTAGGCTTTTTCCCATTTATGACTTAAGCAATGATATTTTTTATTTTTTTAAGATAATAACAAGAAATTACTGGTATGTTGTTAGTTCCAGTAAATCAATGCTTCATATGGGCAGGAGCAGCCAACTTCAGCCCAAGGCCTTGAATTCTGCATCACCACCTTTGGGAATGAGTTTTGCACAATTTGCTCCCTCCCCCACCCCTACATTATGTATTTACTTCCTACGGACGTAGATGCAGATTATTTAATTATCTATTCATCATACACTATGTCGGATATTTGACTACTGATGGATGCTGAGAGATATTTGATGAATGGTTCACTAAATGTGAATGTATACTTTGAATACATGCTGATATGGACAGATTATAAAGGGTATTGTAGGTCTGATGATAAAACTATGACCCTTTGTATCGGGCTATATAAATATATGTATAAACCTTGATTTGCAATAAACCCACTTTCTCAAGTTACATTATTATATTCTAATTTCGAGTAACTTTTGTAAAATTTTACAAATGACGTTAATTAATAATTATCGATTAATTTTCAAATGTAAATCAGGTTATAAAGTTTACAGTCCGATTAATGGAATAATTGAAATTAGGTTTTTTTCGCTTGGTCTAAAATGAATGACCTGGTAAGACTATTTTAATTGTCTTTAAAATGTGCTTAATTGGTGTTTCTGGCACCTGAAAGTGCTTATAAAGGTATCATTTGGGAATGTTTATGAGAAGAAATGTCCTGAAATATTCTTCCAAATCAATTTGAGAAATCAAGCACTTATAACATAAATATACAATATATGTAATAACAAGAAAACATTCACATAATCAAACATTTGTAAAAGTCTTACCTCTTTGATTACTGTTTCCTATAAAACCTCGGACAGCTTACTAGTTTAGTGATACTGAGACTGAATTCAAAGATACCATATTGACTATTACTACTGCTAAAGCTCCGTTGCCGCTTAATTGAATCGCTTATCCATCTTCAGATCTGATATTAGCTGATTCTTTGCCACCTTCTGTTGTCAACCTTTAAAATCGCTAACCATATACATTTGATGGTTTTTAAGCTACTTATATTATGGTCGACTTTCACTGAACTGGCATGAGTGCAATAACGGTACCTCTAAGCTCTATAAAATACACAGAAAACACAATCCTCACTTAATTGCACTTATATATGCAGTTCTGTAAATCCAAGATGTCTACACTGTAAACAACTGCTATCAAATACAATGTATAAAAGAAGTATTGAATATTTTGCTTTGAAATCAAGGTTCGTATCTAAAAGTAAAACATTGCTTGGTTTTTAATATACAACAAGATTGAATATCAAATAGAAACTGCTACATCTGTTATCAATTGTTGGTTGGTTGCCTATTAATCACGTCTATAATAGTTATATAAATATAACAGTTGAATATACAAGAAATCAATACTGGCATTTAATACATAATTAATTCTCACGTTATTGTATTGTCGTTCTTGTTTATAGTCGTGATAAATAATATTTCATATCTTAAAATCGTTTATTTATGTAGAAATGTGATCTGTTATTGAATATTATATATTTAATGAACAGATGGTTTCGCTGACTTTGTTTAGCCCTAAACGAAATAAAATTACGTACAAGCAATTCCGTATAGCTTGCCAGGCAAGGTAATATACGCCCATTGGCAGCTTTGATTAAACAAAACAATTTGTCAGTTACAGAAAATATATTTAACCTTCAGCCATAAACGTCATTTAATATTAATTATTTTATCAAAATGTATCGAAAATTGTGCCTCGTAGAGTGTTTATGAGCTAAAACTTCAAAGTGTTTTCAAGAAAAAGGGTAGTAAATCGGACGGACGTATTCATGTTGGCGTGTCAAAATATCAACAGGTGTTTCAAAAGAGTAAGCATGACCCACCAATACTAAATAGGTACTATGTTAAAACTACAATTACAACGACTATGATGATTGGCGAAGACTAACCATATTTTGTTGGTGAATCGCGAATATTCCTGACCTCTCTCATCTTAATAAAACTAAGTGACGGAAATATATTATAATAGCAACGGTTATTTTACATCCTGACCGGGTGGTTCATTGTGCAATCCGAACGACTAGACGTTTTTTTCTGTACTCTTATGACCTATTTTCACCTCTCCGTACCTATTTCGATTTGATATAGTACTAAACGTATAATATGAATATTGTTTTTTAGTGAATCAGCTGATATACTTTAAAGGGAAATGTTCAGCATTTTCGAGGGTCGATTTGAACCTTTGATATAATATGTAAATAAAAATTCTTGTTATTTTAAGCTGGTGCTTACTTTCTAATGTGAAGTATATTTTCTTAATAGAAAGCTTGCCATGGTAACATACGCCCAGTGGCAGCTATGATTAAATTTGTACATTAGTTTGACACCCAAAAGCATGTACATGTAATTAAACATTTAATCAGTTTAACAATTGTAGGAACAAGAATTGATGATTAGATGATATAGATATAAATAGATAATTTTCGAAATGGTGCATAATAATGGGTGATAATTAAAGCGTTTGGAGAAAATGGGAAAAACTCATTTTTGAATTTTTACACTGTAGAATGTTTTAAAGAACAAGGTCGTAACTCATATTAAAGCGATAGCACCCTTTAAAATGAAAAAACGGACGTATTCATGTTGGCGTGTCAAAATATCAACAGGTGTTTCAAAAGAGTAAGCATGACCCACCAATACTAAATAGGTACTATGTTAAAACTACAATTACAACGACTATGATGATTGGCGAAGACTAACCATATTTTGTTGGTGAATCGCGAATATTCCTGACCTCTCTCATCTTAATAAAACTAAGTGACGGAAATATATTATAATAGCAACGGTTATTTTACATCCTGACCGGGTGGTTCATTGTGCAATCCGAACGACTAGACGTTTTTTTCTGTACTCTTATGACCTATTTTCACCTCTCCGTACCTATTTCGATTTGATATAGTACTAAACGTATAATATGAATATTGTTTTTTAGTGAATCAGCTGATATACTTTAAAGGGAAATGTTCAGCATTTTCGAGGGTCGATTTGAACCTTTGATATAATATGTAAATAGCCTCCAAAAGTACTAGAACTGCACAAAAATCGCATAAAATCATTTCAATTATATCCCTACCTAAACATGTATCTATTTATCTATTTAAGGCACCTGGCCATATGGTATTGGAAAGGTGTTCTTGGCTTAGCGGGATACACGGACAGAACAGAAACTGAAATGCAGGATAATCGCTTCTTGGGGTGATGGTACGAGATACTTGACACCAATCCAGGATGAAAAAAAAACCTGGTGATATTACACAGGCACATTGAAGACATGCTGAAATGGGTATTTTGCTCTGATATTGAATTTTGTGACATGTTATTTTGTTAGGAGCAGTGCTTGTACAATTTTCATTTTTCTCATATTTTTATGATTGGACAACAACGTCTTGGAGTACATCTGTGAATTTTGAAAGAGATCGGTTTACCAATAGCTGAAATACTTCCCGGCAAAGTTGGGGACGTTTTAATTGCGACACCCGATATATCGGATCTGATATTGAATTTTTTGACATGCTATTTTTTCAAGGCAGTACTTGTACATTTTTAATTAGATGACTGCCATATTTACAGGGTCTGACGTGGACACGTTGAAGTAAATATGAGAGAATTTTGAAAGGGATGGGTTCATCAGCAGCTGAGATACTTTCTGTCAAAATTGGGGACGTTTATTTTTGGAACACCCGATATAATATAATATATATAGACGTATTAGCGTAAATATGGTTATCGACATTGTTTTATTATACACACGATTAATATTGGGGTATGTATCGATTTACTCGATGTAGTTTGAAATCTCTATATAATAGTATAATCAAGTGAATTCCATACCAAAACACTACATCTGTGACATTTTTAAAAAAAATTCTTGTTATTTTAAGCTGGTGCTTACTTTCTAATGTGAAGTATATTTTCTTAATAGAAAGCTTGCCATGGTAACATACGCCCAGTGGCAGCTATGATTAAATTTGTACATTAGTTTGACACCCAAAAGCATGTACATGTAATTAAACATTTAATCAGTTTAACAATTGTAGGAACAAGAATTGATGATTAGATGATATAGATATAAATAGATAATTTTCGAAATGGTGCATAATAATGGGTGATAATTAAAGCGTTTGGAGAAAATGGGAAAAACTCATTTTTGAATTTTTACACTGTAGAATGTTTTAAAGAACAAGGTCGTAACTCATATTAAAGCGATAGCACCCTTTAAAATGAAAAAAACTTTTAGTTCTCAAACTTGGCCAATAAATATTTATCAAAGATGCCTACATTATACAAACAGAATTAAATCGAATTTATTTTGTAGTAATTATGATATATAAGGTAGTTTTCTGGATTTATCATATTTTACAGATAGGCCTAATCTGTTATATAAACAACAAACATAATATAATTATTCACCAAGTTTGAGAATTTTGCTTTTTTGATCATTCTAAGGGGTAATATTTCTTTGAATATTTTTAAATTTTTTAACGGGTTAACAAATGTCGTCAAATAATCATTTCATTAAGGGTATTGGAGAAAAAAAAACACGAGATGGAATTTTTGCGAATTACTTATTATTTTTGGGCTCAGATTGTAGATAATTATTATTACTTTATTTGTAAACTATATAGAATGAAAGAAACCGAAAAGAAATTAGGTATTTCGTTAGTTTTTGCTAAAAAATTAGGAAAAAGTAGCAAAATGTGTCCCGGTTGGTACAAGATTTCTCAGCCATTTTTTATTGGAAAATTACGATCTTGGTCTTGATTGAAAGCTTATTCAATAAGGATGAAACGTACAGAGAGTTTTTTCGAAAATTCTAATCAGTTTGGCCCCTGAAAAATGTTTGCCGTACCTATGTGTAAATTTTCGTATTTCCATGGTAACCACCAAAATAATAATTTTTTGGGGAAATCGCTCTGTACGTTTCTCGGCAATGTAATTGTCTACATTTATGCCAAGTTTGATGTAGATTGATCCATTCACATTTTTTTAAACTTGTATCAACGGTTTGAAATATCAAATTGTTATGACTTGTTTGAAAGGGCTGTCAACTCATTAAAAAAAATCTGATTGACATGAAATCAACCTTAAACTATCGAGAAGGACCCCAAATCATCAACAAATGCACAACAAGTCTCAAGAAATCATTATTTCATATACTTATTCCATTTTTTCATAACGTGAAATAGCCCAATTAACACCCTTAAGTTTCGTCAAAAATTGTGACCTGTAGAGTATCGAGAAGCCAACAAAAATGTTTTGAAGAACAAGGGAAATAACTCATATTTAATTTTTAGTGTTTAGCTGACAAACGCACATGTCAAGCGGACCTACAGAACAGGTTTCAATATTTAATCTTTTATTATGGCCGGTGTATTCACGTATTCAAATGACAAAACCCCATCACAATTATTCAAATCGGATAATACCAAGTTTCAGAATTTCGATTTAACGAAAAATTGGTCATTCCAAGATGGCGACTGATCTAAAATAGGCCTATCCAGGTCAGATTTTATCAATTCAGTTCCTTTATATCAGGCCTTCTCAAGACAATTTCCTTAAGCGCCACTTTGGTCAAAATAATAAGCATAAAGCGCCACTAATCGATTCATTTTGCAGATTGGTAGGGTCGGTGTATTCAAATGAACATGTCCCAATTGGGCGTAGGCTATATCAAAGATTCATAATGACTTCTGAATGTCGATAAGAGAAAGAGAGTTTTTCACTACTATCGTTTTTTTCCCCACACAAACGACAGGGCGCCACCGCGCCACCGATTGTAAGAAAATGCATCATTTTACATTCACCCAATCCCCGACACGCTAGTTATCGTAGGAAATCATCTGAGATTATGTGATATGTTTCCTTCATACCGAAATAGCGGGATCAGAAATAGACAAAAAAACTCGATTACACTGCAAAAACGTGGTAGACTTCAGATACCAACATTTAGTCTCCTAATTGCAGTGCGTTCGATTTGTAGAATGCACTGCTTTGGTTTGCAAATGACTGCGTTCGATTTGTCGAACGCACTGCTTTGGTTTGCAATTGACTATTTTTGCAGTGCGTTCGATGAACGCTTTGGTTTGCAAATGACTATTTCTGGTCACGCTACCCAGCCAAAACTACACATACCACACATAACCTGACAGCATTTCCTGCGATGATTAACTGAACGGTGTTGCTTAAATGTAAGATAGCTTGCCAGCCATCACAACCATGAAATATTCAACCTGTAGTCATAAACATACATTTTATCTGAACTCATTATCAAGTTTAGCTTTGTAGAGTGTTTCTTTTAGCTAAAAAATGAACGTATTTGGAAGAAGAAGGACAATAATTCATGTTAAATATTTTCCGATTCTTTTGATTTTCAATAGGATTCATCCTTGGGTGAAAATAAACAATTTCAGCACGTTACGTCAAAATCCGTAAAGAATTGTGACTTGTAGAGTGTTAACAAGCTAAAGATCAAACGCGTTTTAAAGAACAAGGGCAATAATTCATATAAAATATTTTTCGATTCTTTCGATTTTAAATAGGGTTCATTCTTGGGTGATAATAAACAATTTCAGCAAGTTTCGTAAAAATCCGTGAAGAATTGTGACTTGTAGAGTGTTAACAAGCTAAAAATCGAACGCGTTTTAAAGAACAAGGGCAATAATTCCTATTAAATATTTTCCGATTCTTTCGATTTTAAATAGGGTGCATCCTTGGGTGATAATAAACAATCTCAGCAAGTTTCATCAAAATCTGTAAAGAATTGTGACTTGTAGAGTGTTAACAAGCTAAAAATCGAACGTGTTTTAAAGAACAAGGGCAATAATTCATATTAAATATTTTCCGATTCTTTCGATTTTAAATAGGGTTCATCCTTGGGTGATAATAAACAATCTCAGCAAGTTTCATCAAAATCCGTAAAGAATTGTGACTTGTAGAGCGTTAACAAGCTAAAAATCGAACGCGTTGTAAAGAACAAGGGCATTAATTCATATTAAATACTATCCGATTCTTTTGATTTTAAATAGGATTCATCCTTGGGTGATAATAAACCATTTCAGCAAGTTTCGTCAAAATCCGTAAAGAATTGTGACTTGTAGTGTTAACAAGCAATTGTGGACGGACGGACGGACCGACGGACATGGGTGACGGCAATATACGCTCCACATTTCATGTGGGCGTATAAAAATGACACATTTTTGCCTACGAAAAGTCGTATTTCAGGGTTTTTCCATTTTCAACTCATTTTTCCAACAGATTGTGATCGTTTTTTTGGTTCATTTATTTAAGGGTGTTAATTGGGCTATTTCACGTTATGAACAAATGGAATAAGTATATGAAATAATGATTTCTTGAGACTTGTTGTGCATTTGTTGATGATTTGGGGTCCTTCTCGATAGTTTAAGGTTGATTTCATGTCAATCGGATTTTTTTTAATGAGTTGACAGATCTTTCAAACATGTCATAAAAATTTGACATTTCAAACCTTTGATACAAGTTTAAAAAAATGTGAATGGATCAATCTACATCAAACTTGGCATAAATGTAGACAATTACATTGCCGAGAAACGTACAGAGCGATTTTCCAAAAAAAATTATTATTTTGGTGGTTACCATGGAAATACGAAAATTTACACGTAGGTACGGCAAACATTTTCCAGGGGCCAAACTGATTAGAATTTTCGAAAAAACTCTCTGTACGTTTCATCCTTATTGAATAAGCTTTCAATCAAGACCAAGATCGTAATTTTCCAATAAAAAATGGCTGAGAAATCTTGTACCAACCGGGACACATTTTGCTACTTTTTCCTAATTTTTTAGCAAAAACTATCGAAATACCTAATTTCTTTTCGTTTTTTTTCATTTTATATAGTTTACAAATAAAGTAATAATAATTATCTACAATCTGAGCCCAAAAATAATAAGTAATTCGCAAAAATTCCATCTCGTGTTTTTTTTTCTCGAACGCTAGCCCAATCAATACCCTTAATCTAATGGCTGCAAATTGCAATTTTGAAAAATTCATATTTTGACTTTTGTAGCTGACTTTTGGAGCACTTTTTAAAGCATTTTTTTTTAACTTTGGCAATTTTATTTTGATCGATCTGAAACCTTTCAGTTACATAGACATATGAATTTCCAAAGAAAATCAATTTTCAAAGTTTCGATATCACTTTCGGTTTTGACGTCATTTGCTTCTAAACTTTCAATTTCAACTTCCGGAATATTAAAGATATTTGAAAAAAATGTTTTGTGTCATCATAGATTTGGTCATACATAAAAAATAAAACTAGAGCCACATGTGGCACAGAGTGGGACTTTGCAAATGTGCAAATTGCTAATTTAGAAAAATAAATAGGCCTTGAACGTTAATCCGAAGCGCCAAAAAAGTCGACAACTTTTTAACTTTTTTGTTTTACTGAAAGGTTGTGAAACCGGAATTAGTCACCAGACCTAACATTTGAACGTACCAGCTAAAATCCTTTATCAATGACCTTCATCCTACTGAAGGTCAAGGTCACTCAAGGTCAAATTCACGAGAAACAAGTCTTTAAAATTTGGTAATGCATACTGTAATAACACCGGAAGTTGACGCTAGACATCAAATATGAAAGTATAAATGAACAGCCAAAGTCAATGACCTTAGATCCTAAAAAGGTCAAGGTCAACAAAGGTCAAGGTCAAAAACGAAATTTTTTAATTTTTTTTAACCCTGTTCCGTTTTTGGAACTACAAAGCCGAAATCTATGAACCTTTAACATACGCTTAATAAAGCAATGCTGTTACTGAATGCAAGGTCATTTTTGGAAAAAAAATTAAACTTGACCTTTTTTTTTGATAAACAAAATTTTGACAAAAATAGAATTTTACCCGGATGTGCCACGCCCACGTTAGATTTTTTTATGTGACTTTATTTATATTAATAATATCTTAGTATGACTAAATTAGCAAGCCTTTGCATGTATTGGTTAACGAGATATACAATCATAAATGTCAAAAAAGGTCAAAATCAATAATCAGAAATTTTGAAATTAATAAACCTTGTTCCCTTTTTTGAACTATACAGCCATAATAGCTGAGATTATGATATAATATAGCTAAAGTAATGAGGTTGGTGTGTGCAGAAGCATTTTTAAAAAAAAATGTAGTCTATATGGATTTTTTTCAGACAACAAAATGTAAACAAAATCAAAATTTAACCCGGATGTGCCACGCCCATGTCAATTTTTTTTTGATGGATACATTGGTATGGGGAATGTTTACTTATGTTCAAATTTTCAAGCCTCTAAACTTAATAGACCATAAACTATGCATATATTACAGTAAAAAAAATCAAAAAATCGGGTAAAGGTTTTCAAAATAGCAAAATTTAAGAAAAAACTATTTTTGCATTACAATACATTGTGATATATCGTTCGAAAGAGCTCATGAAGCCCATTCAGAATATGCAAAAATGAACCCTCTAGGTTAATTAGGTCACCTGTAGGAGCAGTACAAAGTTGCGAATTCGGCTATTTTTAGACGGCTATAAAACCGGAAGTTGATATCGGAGGTCAAATATTAAAGTATCATCAGGTAGCCAAGGTCGACGACCTTTGACCTACTGAAGGTCAAGGTCATCAAAGGTCAAGGTCACGAGATATGAGCCTTCAAAAATTGAAAAAATCCAACCAGAAATTGCAAAAAAAGCAAATTCGAAATTCAAAAATCGGCTTTCTAGTTTTTCCCACAATTTTCATGTTCTTTCAATTGACACCAAAATCATTCAAATCGGACCAGCCGTTATGTCGGAATAGCAAATGTGATGTTTCAAGAAAATCAAAATGGCGGCTGAAATATTATTCCAATTTTCGATCTTTTTACCGCACACTTATCCCATAACTCTAGCTACCGATCAGTACAAGTTTCGTTAAAAAATATCAATTACAGCGGAAGTGGGTCAACCGGAAGTTTGCACCCTTATAACGTGTAAACCGGAAGTGGCGCAAAACATTTGACTGCGCAGTTTTATTTACTACCTTGTTCTCTATTTTCAATAAAAATGTCAGATGAATCGGACAAATAGCAAAGAAAATAGCAAAAATGGCCAAAAACTGCAAAAGTTTAGATGCAAAAAGTGTGCAACGAATATTTGAAAATCAAATTTTTTGAACTCATAGTTGATTGGGATTTCGCTACAGATGCTAAAAATGAAAACCCGAGCAAAATCGGTCCAAAATTGCACCTTCCAGGCCCCAAAAACCACTTTTTGCACATTTTGCAAATGCACCACTTCCGGTTTTGCAAAAATGTTTCAATTTATATTCATTAAGTACCTAGAAAAAAAGTAACATATAGGATTGTAAAACTGTTGCTACAGCTGTTGTAGTTTAGGCTGTGTGCCCTGTGTAAAAAACGAAAAAAAAAAATGGAAACATTTCGATAACAAACTGGGACTTTGCGGTAGCAAAGTCCCACAATGATGAAATTTTACCCAGGTGTAAGGGATCAGCCGCCATCTTGAACTGACCTATTTTTCTTAAAATTTCAATTCAGAACCGGGGGTTAATCAGATTTTTTTAATTTTGAAATCTACGGCTTCTGCAATCGATTGCAAAAAAAATGTAGGATGTCGATTTTTGAATTTCGATTTCTATTTCTTTATATTTCCGGAACAAGAATTTCAGTAATGACCGAAACTTTCAAGGTTCATATCTAGTGACCTTGACCTTTGATGACCTTTTGACCTGTACAAAAGTTATTGCCCTTGACGAGATATATCATATTATATAGTCATTTGCGATGTCTGGTGTTTACTTCCGGTTTTACCACCATTTGAAAATTGCAATTTTTAACTTTAAAAAGCTCTGTCACGCGACCTAATTAACATACGTCACAAATTTTTAGACATATTTACTATGCTAAATCTTCTCTTTCAAATGATACGCTGATTCAATACAAGAAATCTGACTTCATTCATGACTTGGGAAATTCGCCATTCTATGAAATAGAACAGGTAAATGACATTGAAGCTGTTTTACGATATCATTCCTAAATAAACACGCCCCTATCAAAACCAGACGGGTCAAGTACCCTACTCATAAAATGATCTTCCATTTTTTACTAAAAATGTCATTTCTGAAATATTTGCTGATGATACTACCATACATTTTTCTGATAAAAATCTTGAATGTATTCAAAGTTGTCTGCAGGAAGATTTAGACTTTATCAGCCAATGGTGCTATGATAATGGTATGGTTATCAACACCAATAAAACTAAAAGTATGTTGATAAAACCTAAAAGACACAATGATAAATACCTTTCTCTTTCTATTCGTGACCAGATACTGGACAACGTCTCTGAAGCTACTTTACTTGGAAGTACGATAGACGATCACTTAGACTGGGGAAATCATATTTCTAAGCTTCATTCACATATTGATGAAAACTTACAGATAGATAGACAATTTGATAATAAACAAAAACTTAAATTTTGATATCACTTCCGGTTTTGACGTCATTTGTTTGTAAACTTGAAATTTTAACTTCTGGAGCTTTGGAGATATTTGAAAATTTCTTTTTGCATTATGTGAGAAATGGTCATCATAAAAGATATAACTGATAAAATCCGAACCGGAAGTACTATGTCAGGTGCCATGTTGTTGTGACTAATTTTTATAAAACTCAAAATGGGGTCTTAGAGGATAATCAGATTTGCGTAATATCAGTGTCTATGAAATCCTTAGTCTATGGCCAACAACCTTATGACAACTGATTTTTGAATTTCTGTATATATCTGGAACAAGAATTTTAGTAATTACCGGAACTTTCAAGGCTCATATCTAATGACCTTGACCGTTGATGACCTTTTGACCTGTACAAAAGTTATTGCCCTTGACGATATCTATGTACGGATACTTCATTTCGATGTTTACTACCGGTTTTATAGTCATTCGAAAATTAAAGTTTTTAACTTTAAAAAGCTCTGTTACTAGACCTATTTTACATACGCCAAAAATTCTTTCAGTCTCACTGACTATGCTAAATCTATTCTATCAAAAGATACCCAAAACAGTGTATTTAAATGAAAATAGCGCCTTCTGCCTTAAAGTTATTAAATTCAAACTTTGTCAGTTGAAGGGAGAGAACTACATGTTAAAAATATATTTACATTCAAATGCGAGGTTGTCCCCCTTCGAGCGGTAATTGATAATAACACGCGTTTGTCCCATTCGAACGACTAGACGCCTTTTCCATGACAGCCTCGCGTTTGTCCCATTCGAACGACTAGACGCCTTTTCCATGACAGCCTCTCCGACCTGCAACACTGACAGGGGTAATCGGGATGATAAATCATCACCTACAATCATCGTGTATGTGCATCACACATCTAGAGGGTCGTACTATACTGCCATATCTGAGAGTCTGCGTTGTTGTATTACAACGTATTTTAGTAATTACCGAAACTTTCAAGGCTCATATCTAATGACCTTGGCCGTTGATGACCTTTTGACCTGTACAAAAGTTATTGCCCTTGACGATATCTATGTACGGATACTTCATTTCGATGTTTACTTCCGGTTTTATAGTCATTCGAAAATTAAAGTTTTTAACTTTAAAAAGCTCTGTTACTAGACCTATTTTACATACGCCAAAAATTCTTTCAGTCTCACTGACTATGCTAAATCTATTCTATCAAAAGATACCCAAAACAGTGTATTTAAATGAAAATAGCGCCTTCTGCCTTAAAGTTATTAAATTCAAACTTTGTCAGTTGAAGGGATAGAACTACATGTTAAAAATATATTTACATTCAAATGCGAGGTTGTCCTCCTTCGAGCGGTAATTGATAATAACACGCGTTTGTCCCATTCGAACGACTAGACGCCTTTTGCATGACAGCCTCGCGTTTGTCCCATTCGAACGACTAGACGCCTTTTCCATGACAGCCTCTTCGACCTGCAACACTGACAGGGGTAATCGGGATGATAAATTATCACCTACAATCATCGTGTATGTGCATCACACATCGAGAGGGTCGTACTATACTGCCATATCTGAGAGTCTGCGTTGTTGTATTACAACGTATTATCCCCTCAGCTCATCATACGATTTATGTTCAGAGTACCGACATGTAGAAAGTTACAAGATACCATATTGTTTCTTTAAACGCTTCTCACTGGTCAATGTTTTAATATATAATGTACAACAAACGCTGTATTTTCAATGAATTTTTTTTGGGAGGGGGGGGGGGGGGGGGAATTGTATCGTACTAAACTACATTTAGATTTTTTCAAATGATCTGAAAAACATTTGCTTGCAAAATATAAGATTAAAACTGACATGTTTGTTGTCTGTATGTTTAAATGCAGTTCTCTACCTTCAACTGACAATTGCACTATCATGCTTAACACGACTTTCTGACATTGTAACTTGCGTTTTTAACGTATTAAATTATGTAGTAAAAAAGATAAAAATAAATCTAAATTTTTAATTAATTGAAATTTTAAATACTTTAAAGAGCCACGTGCGGTATTTTTGGGAGTCGTTTTGGGCCTTTGTTATATGTAAATAGTCTTCAGAAGTACTCAAGCTATAAGAAAATCGCAAAATACCTTCAAATATATCTCAAACTAAAAAATTCACTTTCATTTATTTTTTTTCATTGCTGTACGCGGCTGGTCTCCAGCCTGTGTGAAAATTGTGTGTCTTGTTGACCAAGTCTACAATTCAAAATACGGTATGCTTGTGTGGGCCTGTGCAGTAGTCTGGATGACCTGACCCGCGCTGTTGCACCACGGGAATAACTTATTTGTTATCAAGATGGCGGGACGCTCAATGTGTAGTAGGGCATTGGGACTTTCAAACACGGATAATTAAGGATACACATGGATTTGAAGGCTCAAATTTCAACGGTAAGCTCTGTAGACTATTTCTAATTAGCTAAGCTAAAGATTTCACATCTTTGCGACCGTCGGATGATTGTCCGAAACAAATACCGCACGTGGCTCTTTAAACGGGTTATAGTCAATTGGACCCTATTTGTTAATGGTCCCAATCCAAAATGGCCCTAAAAGTCAAAATGGTCCTAAAAACCAAAGTCAAAATGACCCTGTTTTTGGTCAAAATGGTCTCAAAAATTGCTCTTTGACTTCAACTAAATCATCGTCCAAAATGACCCCTGAAAAAAGTCAAAATGGTCCTGTTAATTTTTTTTTATTGGTAATTAGTCCATTGATAATTGTAGCTTACATTGTGATACCAACTTATGAAATAAAAGAGGAAATAAGAATAAGAACATGAATATGCCAAAATAAAAAAATATACATAGGAATGGTAGGACATCAATATTTGCAATGTCTTAATTTTCTATAACACATAAAACAAAAGAGATCAATCAGGGTTTTAATTAAGTGTTTAAATTGATAAAATTGAAAAACAAAGTGCTCAATTAATTGAGCTAATAAAAAAAGGTTTTTAATTGAAATTAATTAAAAGATTAGGAATATATACTTCACATAGTCATCTGTTGTCCTTCTTGACATTAGAACAAAGCATTATTATAATCCATGTAAGATATTCTTAAATTATAAAGTAAAGACGTCAATAATGTTTCTTTACATTTAATTGTACTTCATTATGCAATTTGTATTTGATTACTTTTATGAGTTTAAGGTTTTTAAAAGAATAATGTCATGCTATGTGTTCACATACCTGTTTTTCAAATGCTTACTAATAGATTACTTAGTCTCTACCTAGTGTTTTTTGGTAGAGTAATAATGAATGTGATTTCAATACTGAATATTTGTGCCAAAACTGACTATTAACTATTAGTGCTGACTTTCTACGTAATTTGTCTATCTTGTTAAAATTGGGAAATGATATAATAATAATAAAAATATGTGTAATGAGAATTTTTTTTCATTGAGACCATTTTGACTTTTTCAAAAGACCATTTTGACTTTTTCCAAGTGCCATTTTGACAATTTTTTTAAGACCATTTTGACCAAAATTTGGGACCATTTAGGATTAGGGTCCAATTGACTATAACCCTTTAAACAGCTCTGTCACGTGACCTAATTCATATATGTCAGAAATTCTCTTTTAGTCTTGTTACAGTTTATTTGCCCCTTCATCGATGTATAATAATATATATTTTGAACATCATTATCCGAGTTATATACTGTTTTCTAATTAAACAATATCGATTTTTAACTTCAAACAGCTATGTGACCTAATATACATACGTCAAAAATCCGTTTTGAATCTCACTATGCTTGATTTACTATTTAAAATGATATACACTCTATGTTCAATTTAAAATTGCGCATTTTGAAACTTTAAAATTTCGATATAAGGCATACTTTTTCCTGTTTTGACTTCAGGCGTTTTTTAGCCTAGAGCTTTTAAGCGCTTTTTATTTAAAAAATCCAACTTCTGGAATCTTAAGACGTTGACTAATCAGTGGCGGATCCAGGGGGGGGGGGGGGGGGGCGTAGAGGACGTACGCTCCCCCCCCCCCCCCTTTACTTTGTCTTTTTTTTTTTTTAAGAATGGAGATGTCTAATCCATTAACGTTTACTATAAAACATACATGGTCCACGTCAGAAACCGTTAAATTAGTACAATTTTTACTTATTCTATGTTTTTAAGCCAAAATAAAGGTAAAAAAAAAAAACTTGGATGCGCACAGCCCAGTATCGTCTCACGATTCTAGTTTATATTTATCTTCAACCGGGTACCGAACACGGGGTCCCAAAGGTGGCATTGCCCAACTTGCTGCATCGTGCTCAATGCACAACGTCAACTTGTAAAACCCGGAATGGACATTTGTTTTACATGAAACAAAATTTTTCAATCTTTTGTCCCGCATCGATTTTCTTTTTATTCATAATTTGGAATTAATTTTCCATTAAATTACAGGTTATTATTGAAAAACGCTTGACAATACGCTTAATATTTTGTATATTACGTAGTAATTAAAATATATAAAGTAGTTTTCTGGATTTAACAGATTATACAGTATCATTATGACAAGTTGCCTAACGAATATAATAAACTCTTATTCACCATTTTTGAGAATTTTGCTTTATAGATCATTCTAAAGGGTAGTATTCCTTTAAAATTGGTTGGGAAATTGGCACTCTAATCTTTTAACTGTTTTCCTCAATGCACCCTGATTGATTGCTTCAGAAACTGAACCTGGTACACAAAGTTTTAAATCTGATTGGATGAAATTAAAAATATCCTCAAATCTTAATTGCGGTGTTTCAATCCGAATTTAGCTGAATCCGTTTTATGAGAATCAAACAGGCTTTCTGAACACCAATCTCTACCATTCAAATAGTAACATGGAGTTAAAGCTATAACTGAACACTTTTCAGACCGGTGAGTTATAACTGAACACCTTTCACCTGTTCTTTTGTTTTTACACATTCAAATTTTAATCCTTGACTGTACAGGTAGTTTAAACTGGTCATTAAGGATCTCAACAAAATCAAATATTGAAATTTTATGTAAGTTGAATGATTATATTTTTTTAATTTGAAATAAAACCATGATATTTTGTTCCTGAAAATTTCTTTAGTCGAGTTAATCATTGTGTCTCTATTTTAAAAGAGCTACTACCATTACTTTACGTGGCAAACCTAAGCGATTTTTGTTCAGTTCTAGTACTTCTGGAGGCTATTTACGTGATGGATAATGGCCGAAGACTGTCCATTATGTAAATAGAAAGAACAACTGAGGGGCGTCAGCCCCGAAGTTGTTCTGACTATTTACATAATGGACAGTCTGAGGCTATTATCCATCACGTAAAACATAGCAACATAGAGATCCAAAATATCTCAAAAACATCATGTCATTACTAAAATAATGGACAGATTCTTAAAACAACTCAGTATGATATGTATTCACTCATAGAGGTGGTAACTACATATCAATAAGCAAGATGTCTTCCAGTGGACACTGTAGTTATCACACAATCAAGGATTTAGGTAATGATAATATTCTACGTCATTTGAATAATATATATTGCAAAAAATTACATACCATTTACAATAATCATTCTTTAATTGGATATTCTATTATATGATGTAATATTTATATTATGAAGGATACATCAAATATATTGGTGAAAAAGGTTTAAGATTGATAATAGTCATGTAGCGAATATCATATATAGTGAGACTAAGCGAATACACAATATCGATATAGAAGGAGAAATTTTTAGTTTAAGGTATATTTGAACGGATTATGTGATTTTCCTGCAATACAAGTTCTTCTATATTCAGAACCCCTGAAAACCGTACCCTTTATGGAAAAAAAGCCTGCAGTCATCCAACAAGATAATCCAGAAATCAAAATAAGAAAACCCTCAAGGTTATAACGTGAAATATACATTTTAAAAAGTTTTACATTGATTTTGTGTACAGTGTTAACAATTTTTTTTCACATTGGTGCCCATTTTGCTATTGCCCTCTTATGTTTGAGAAAACTGTCTATTATTAAGAAATCTGTCCATTATTTAGAAAACTGTCCATTATCTAGAAAACTGTCTATTATTAATCGCAAATAATGGACAGATTTCTAAATAATGGACAGAACATCTACTAACAGTGTCTATTCTCCTATATAATGGATTAAAACAACAAAGGATGACGTCATAACTATGTTTTAAATAATATTAAAGGCTCAAATCGACCCTCGAAAATACTGAACATTCCCCTTGAAGCCGTAAAATAGTTTGAAGTCAGATTTCATTTTAAATACACAATTCAAATATTTTTGTTTCATATCTACGTAATGTGATCAAAGTAAAAATTACACAGAAGATACAGTTGATATGACAAGTGAGAAAAAAATACAACAATACAGTAGAAGTCACAGACAGTTAACGTCGTTGTAAGTTTGCTCTTATTCTATAATGATAATTAATCTTGTGATATTTGCCTGTTTCACATTGTTGTATTTTGATGTGGGTTATACTTATGTAGGTTCATAATCTAAAAAAGAACACCAACCATGGCATTTCATTAATCGTTTCATGTAGCCTACAAATCAGTGGAACAACTTGGTTGCTTTCCATTTGCCAAATTAGGTACAGTACAGTAGGACAACTTGGTAGCTTTCCATTTGCCAATTTAGGTACAGTACAGTGGGACAACATGTATTCTTTCCATTTGCCCAATGTTTCATAGTACAGTGTGACATAAAACTTGGTTGCTTTCCATTTGCCCAATGTTTCACAGTACAGTGGGACATAAAGCTTGGTTACTACCAATTTGCCCGATGCTTCACAGTACAGTACAGTTTTAATAATAGCCTGTAATTTTATAGAAAATTACATTATAGTTTATTTGATTCTATCCGTTATAAGAGTCTGAATATAAGACAGTGTTGGAAAAGTAAATATTGAAGCTTTATAGTTCCTGAAACACCAACAAAAAGACCAAATTTTTTTGTATAATTGTAGGTTTAGAAATTTCCTGTGAATGTGATTAACTGTGATGTCAGTTAACTTAAAGAAGACGTTTACTTGTAATAATCAACTGTTTTCAACTAAGATTATTTATTAAGAATTCCAAAACATAAACAGAATTTCATAAAGTAGTGAATATTAGAATCAGGTAAGAGGTAAAATTCTTCTTCTGCTAATATCCCAAACAAATATTTATTATACATATCCCAAACAAATATACATATCTAAAATAAATATCCATTATACATATATCAAATAAATATCTATTATAAATATCCCAAACAAATATTCATTATACATATCCCAAACAAATATTTATTATACATATCCAAAACAAATATACATATCTAAAATAAATATCCATTATACATATATCAAATAAATATCCCAAACAAATATTCATTATACATATCCCAAACAAATATTTATTATACATATCCAAATCAAATATCTATTATATATATATCTCAAACAAATATACAATATACATATTCCAAACAAATATACATTATACATATCTAAAACAAATATACATTATACATATCTAAAATAAATATACATTATACGTATATCAAACGAATATTAATTATACATAAAACAAATATATATTATACATATTCCAAACAAATATGCATTATACATATCTAAAACAAATATACATATTATACATATATCAAATAAATATTTATTATACATTATATCAAACATATATCAATAATACATATATTAAACAAAAATGAATTATACATATCCTTTAAAAATATTCATCATACATATATCATAGAAAAATGTTCATTATATATAACCCAAATCTAGTAATTAAATACTGAAATATGTCAGTAACAGAATCAAATAAACCATAAAACTAAGTAATTTTCTGTAAAACTACAAGTTATTATCGAAAAACGATTAATAAAAAGCTTAATATTTTGTTTATCTAGTAGAAATTATAATATACATAGTAGTTTTCTGTATTTATCAGATTATACCGTATAGTTATGACAACAGACAAATTGCCTAATGAATATAAACTCTTATTCTTGATCATTCTAAGAGGTGTAATTCCTTTAAGAAAGTTGGCTTATATTTTCAATACTAGTTGACCTGAAACGATCATACAAGGATCCAGTAAGATATGCAGTACAATAAGAGCCATTCTGGGCCACTCTATTTGTCCGCACTGCAGCGTCTCTTGTAGAGTGTCTACATTATTGACCAATAATACTTTGGCTTGGTTATTTTTAAGCAAAGCTTATCAGTTACAATGTCCACAACTAATAGACGAATTTTGAGCCTTTCATTCCATCTGCATCAAGAATATTCAGCGTGTGCAAGTTAAAAATACGACTCGTATTTTAGTGAGACAACGCCATACAAAAAACATATATTGAAACAGAAAGTGAATTGTTTATTTTAAGGTATATTTTGCTTCTAAATGTCCAGGGTCAATAAAGTACTTGTAATATAACTACTAACAACTAGAAGAGAAATCAGTTACTCTAGACATGTTGTTTTTAAAATGTTCAGGGTCAATAAATCTCTTGAATAAAAAAATGTCCAGGGTTAGTAAAGTACTTGTAATATAACTTCAAGAAACTAAAATAAAAATGAGTTACTCTAGACATAGGAAAAAATAAATACACGAGAACGTGCAAATAGTAGGTAAAAAGTCGATATAAGGAGAGTAAATGTAGCTACGTTTCGGGACTAATCCCTTTCTCAAGCAAAAAAAAATAAAAAAAAATATTTAAAGGCGAGATAGGTGATGTTGTTTTTAAAATGTTCAGGGTCAATAAATCTCTTGAATATAACTACTAAAAAACTAGAAGAGAAATCAGTTACTCTAGACATGTTGTTTTTAAGATGTCCAGGGTCAGTAAAGCACTTGTAATATAACTTCTAGAAACTAGTATAGAAATGAGTTTCTCTAGACATGTTGTTTTGGAATGTTTAGGGTTAGTAAAGCACTTGTAAAATAACTTCTAGAAACTAAAATAGAAATGAGTTACTCTAGACATGTTGTTTTGAAATGTTCAGGGTTAGTAAAGCACTTGTAATATAACTTTAGAAACTAGAATAGAAATGAGTTACTCTAGACATGTTTTTTTAAAATGTTCAGGGTCAGTAAAGTATTTGCAATATAACTTCTAGAAACTAAAATAGAAATGAGTTACTCCAGAAACGTTGTTTTAAAAATATCCATGGTAAGAATAGGTTACTGTAGCTAGGGTATACGATCACACCGATCTAACCGTTGCTCCCATGACACAATATTTCATTAGTCATTAATGACTAATAAACCCTTCGCATTGAACTATCGATACCAAACTTGACAAAAACGTAACACTGTGTCTCATTTCTAAAGCTCCCTTCCATTTAAAATCAAGTTTCAAAATTTTCAGGTGGGTTATTTTCCTAATAATGGCGAAATGGAAGAGTGACATTTTCCGAAATAATGTTTTTTAAAGAAAATATGTTTTTGATCATAAAATAAATTACACAATCTTTTGAACCCCTGTTTTTTCTGAAGATAACCCCAAAAGTGCTTTCGTGGCATTGCCTTATAGCAAGGTTACAACCTTAACTACCCCAAAAAACCTCAAGAGGCTTCAAAGAAGCTGTCTGAACTTATTATGAGTGCAATGTAGTTAAAATGGACAAATGGAAAACCGCAAGTATAATTTCCGTTATAATATTTAATATTACTAAGTAATACATACATATAGATGGTTAGGTTATCAAAATAGCATTTATATACATCTTTGCTGCCAATCAAAATACCAAATGATTAATAATTGAGTCACTTTGTAAGAGATTTAACCAACGCTGATTGGAAGAAAATAGGTTAGGTTCTCAGAATCCATAATTTGATTTGCAAGAAAGATTTTTTGAAGAATCAAAATCGATCAGATGAAAATTAGAGTATAGGTTGTCCCTATTGCAACTCAAATTCCGAAATATCTTTGAGATGTTTGGGCTTGCGGTTGCGGCGCTTCGACTCCATCCATCCTAGATCGTCCCCAAAATTATTTTTTGGACCACCATATAGTTCTGAATTAACTGGTAATGTTTATTCCTTATTGTTACCTATTAATTGCCTATATTTCAAGACCATAAAATAACTAAAATGAATAATCCATTGAAATTAATGATATCGATATCATTGTTCTCAATTTCATAAAAGTCGGATTGATTTTTACAAAATTTGCTTTTCAAAACCTGCTAATACAATATACAATTCATTCATTCTTCAATTACCTAGTTATCATTCATTCATTCAAAACCATATTCTGTCTATCCACCAGCGGCTGGATGAAATGAGAAGTTAGAAATGGACAGGAGAGAGTATAGTTACAATACAGGAATTTGAGATACTTCGAAGTCTTTGATACAGATAAATCCTTAATAGCAATATATTTAGTTCGTCTTGAAGATTTCAGTTCGTCTGAGTTTTAAAATAGTGTTTTAAGTTTTTGAGCTGAATGTATCTAAGATTCATACCTTAAAGACTGAATGAGTTAAGTTGTAGTTGACATTTGGATTTAGAAGAAAGATATGCACAACCCTTATTTGAATATTTCACCGTTATTGATAATTATAGAATTTATAATGAATGTAACAAAAACTTTCTTTTGATCATTGATCACTGAAGGGAAGAAAATAGATTCTGGTTGAGATTAAACCAGGCAGGTGTGTAGACTTGGTCTTAGTCTACGATATCTAGGACAGCCTTTAAGGATCATAAAATAGAATAATAAAGCCCAAAAGAGGCATAGGGGCTAAGTCAACAAGCTCCGGGTCTTGGTATCTAGAGATGGTCAATAAGACCTCCTGGCCTTGATCTTTGAAGTAAGCAACATCATTTATTGCTAGTTAGATATTGGTTCCACTACCTAGGACGTGGTCCTGAAAGCTGTACACCTCCCTTAAGGTTCTCCTACCTTGGACGCTGTCCGGAAAGTTGAGCTACTTCAAATCCTAGTTGATAGCATCTTATCCCGCTTTAGTCGTGTCCGAAATTAAAAATTATTATCACCAAGTTGTGTTTAGAAGTCCTTGTATAAATTTCCAGAATGGAATAGACAGGACTGGCAACTTGGTTTATATCTTGGATGTCTTCCCTTCATTTACTTATACATTCCAAATTATAAATTAATTATTTATTTTTGTCAGCTTGAACAATAAATGCTGTCACTGTATGCAATGCTTTCTTGAAAGTTTTAGTCACTACACTTGACCATCTGGGGCTTAAAAAGAAATTTTCTTAGACAAATTCAGCCTCAGTTACAGAAAAACTTTATCTTAAGATCCAAATTAACTCCTTTCTACAAGAGAAACTAAATATATTGGTATCAAGGATTTATCTGTATTATTGTTGTATGAAGGAACATCTAAAGACTGATTCTGGTATGTCAAAATTTATAGTAAAAATAACCCTTTTTTAACTTTTTATTACATTCATTCATGAATAGATAGACAGAAGATAGAAAGGTTTTGGAATAAATAATGATATCTTGTGATATAGTGAGTTGGGACGAAAGGAAACACTTGTTTGGCTGCTCCCCATTTATTTCTATTATTGTCAAAAAAAATCCACATAAAAAAAATCTGAAAACGGCTTTTGTTGAAAAAAAAAAACAAGGAATGAAACCCTCATAATACTCAAAATATATTAAGGTAACATTATCCCAACCCATCTGAAATTCACCAAACATTGGCATTGCAATTTCGCCAAGGCTTTCTTATCTCGTATTTTATGTTTCTGATAAAGGCATCGTCAAAAAGTATGATACATTGTTTTTAGGTACTTTCAATCCATGAGTTCTTTAGAAGATTCTCGTTCTAACCTGTTGCGTCTTAGGGGTTAGTTCGGCATTATGATTCACAATAAACCATTTTAAAGGAATACTACCTCTAAGAATGATAAAAAAATCAAAATTCTCAAACTTCGTGAATATAAGTTTATATTCATTAGGCAACTTATTTTGGATTTTGGATGCGATTTGGATTAACGAAATTGTTTTGCTTGTACGGATTTTTATTATATAGTGTCATAATCATACATTGTCTGTATAATCCCATAAATTCAAAAGAGCATGTTATATAGAAACAATTCAAAAACACTCACAGATATTTTAAGCGTTTTTCATCAATAACCTGTAATTTTAGGGAAATTAAGTTCATGTTTTATGGGTTTCTTGGATTCTGTTTGCATACTTTTGACATCAATGATGAATATATACTATTATAGGCCAAGTTTGAGAAGTTAAGCTCATTTGGTGGTATCGCTTTAAACAATTGGCCAGAGCTTTTATTTCAGAACCAAAGAGAATTTTTTTTTTTAATCTTGAACATTTTAAAAAACAACGTTTCTAAATGAGCTATGGTGTTTGGAGGTGGTGACAGAATGAATGTGATCTGTTAGTCAACTTTGGTGAAATAAAATGGAATCCGCTTGTGTGAATGTATGACAGGTTTTACTGATTCATCAACGCAACGCATACCCACATCACATCTTTTGTAGGCATAAAGTCAACATATACCCACACCACACCTTTTGTAGGCATAGAGTGATCACATAGCCACACCACACCTTTTGTAGGCATAGAGTCAACACATACCCACACCACACCTTTTGTAGGCATAGAGTCAACACATACCCACATCACATGTTTTGTAGACATAAAGTCAACACATACCCACACCACACCTTTTGTTGGCATAGAGTCAACACATACCCACACCACACCTTTTGTTGGCATAGAGTCAACACATACTCACCCCAAACCTTTTGTAGGCATAGAGTCAACACATACCCACACCACACCTTTTGTTGGCACAGAGTCAACACATACCCACCCCAAACCTTTTGTAGGCATAGAGTCAACACATACCCACACCACACCTTTTGTAGGCATAGAGTCAACGCATACCCACACCACACCTTTTGTTGGCATAGAGTCAACGCATACCAACACCATATCCTTTGTAGGCATAGAGTGTACCCACATCATACCCTTTGTAGACACCATACTTTTTGTAGGGGCATGGGCATGAGGACGTGTATCATATTTCTCTAGCAAAACAATTCCGTTAATCAAAAATATCGTCAAAGCCAGAAGGTTACAAGAAGCAACACCAATTTAAATGCACTGATTAATATAACCTAATTGACTTTGACACAGACTAAACAAGGGCGTCCGCAGATTTGTTTTTTAGGAATCAGGCCCATGGGCGAAGAAAATTTAGCATCCAGAAAGCTTAGTTTTGCACGTTTTGAATTTTGATATCTTTAACTTTTTTTTAGGGGAGGGGGGATTACTGTACGGCACAAACACTTAAGCTAATATTGATAGCCGCCATCTAGTAATGTGTTGTTCTATCGACGAACTCTGATTAGATGTGGGGGTTCTTTCCCACGGAGACACCGCTTTGGTCAAAACGAACCATGTAGAAACGAAAAACAGGGACTTCCCTGGTATTTGTTCAAAAATTGGATTTTGAAAAAAATAGGATTATTTTTTGTTATCTTAGCAGACTAAAACCTACTTAATCGGGTAATAGCCAATTAAACAAACATTTCTTCAAACAATAATTTATTTAACATTTAAAAACATATAACAAACTATACTTTAATTTTAACAAATGTAAAACGGAATCAGCAAATACAAGAACATTTGATTTAAACATATTTTATTGATATCAAATGGATTTGGATAAAAGTTTCGAGAACTTAACAAAAAAATTCCTATCCATAAAGAAATACATACTAATTATAACAGATGGGACAGAAAAAAAATATATATTATGAAAAAAAAAATGTAAAAGGTGCACAGAACAACAAAAACACGAAGTGCAATGTCGAGAACAGAAGTAAGAAATAAACATTATTTAAAAGATAAGATAATACCTAATCACCCAGGAAAACCACAAACGTGTTCAAAAACGTTTCAAATTTTAAAGTTTTTTAGATTGATTCCAAATGGAGGATATCAGATAAATAAGGATCACCCCCAAGGACTGCATCTAGGTCAAGGTTTAAGCAATGAGACGAATTACTAAGTAAATATCACCTCGTACAGTTTACACTCAAAGAAGTCATGATAGGCGCCTATCGTGACTTCTTTGAGTGTTAAATGTATAAGGGAACATTTACTTAGTAATTCCCTCTCAATTTTATACAGTTTTAACTCAAAGAAGTCATGATAGGCGCCTATCATTATTTCTTTAAGTGTAATCTGTATAAAATTGAGAGGGAATTACTAAGTAAATGTCCTAGGGAACATTTACTTAGTAATTCGTCTCATTGCTTTAACCTTGACTTAAATGCATTCCTTGGGGTGATCCTAATTTATCTGATATCCTAATTTTGGAATTAATTTTACTCGTTCGAAAATTCATTAAAAATTTGAAACTTTTTTTTCACTAGTTCGTGGTTTTCCTTTGTGATAAGGTATTATCTTATCTTTAATAATGTCTTTTTCTTACTTCTTTTCTCGACCATTCTCTACATTGAACTTCGTGTTTTTGTTGTTTTGTGCACCTTTTACATTTTTGTTTTCATAATATATTGTCTGCCCCATCTGTAATAATTTGTATGTATTTCTTTATGGATAGGATTTTTTTTTACTAAGTTCTCGAAATTTGTATCCAATTCCATTTAATATCAATCAAATATATTTAAATCAAATGTTCTAGTATTTTCTGATTACTTTTCACATTTGTTAAAATTAAAATATAGTTTTTTATAATATGTTTTTATAATGTTAAACAAATTATTTGAAGACATTTTTGTTTAATTGGTTTTAACCCGATTAAGAAAGCTTTCGTCTGCTAAGATAACAAAAAATAATCCTATTGTTTTCAAAATCCAATTTTTGAACAAATTCCCGGGAAGTCACCGTTTTTCGTTTCTACATGGTTCGTTTTGACCTAAGCGGTGTCTCCGTGGGAAAGAACCCCCACATCTAATCAGAGTTCGTCGATAGAACAACACATTACTAGATGGCGGCAGTAGAGTAAAAGTGTTCCATCTGGGACAGATCTCTCCCATGTTAAAGAGCCTGGTGCTGGTGCTATAGCAATATGCACCAGCACGCGAGCGGTGGGGCGGACTGCGGCGGATCGATATTATTCGCGCGCGCGTAATTTGAATTTGGCGGGTTGACATTCTTTGTTTTAAATTTTGAATGAAATATATTAATTGAATATTGTATAAGAATAAATATCTAATCTGTTTAATGATTGATTGATGTTTTTTAATTTTAAGCGAAGATTTGAGCATAATCTTTGTTTTCCATAAGATTCTATGGTCATGAATTTAATAAATGATATAGAAAAACAATATTGGGTCGATAATTATTCACCTTCAGTGATAGAAAACACACACAATCTATTAAACATCTGTTGATGTATAAGATGATTGTAAAGTTATTCAATTTTTTTGTTTGGATTGATTTATTCCAGTTTCGAACTATAAATATAATTTTTTAATTGAAGTGTATTCATTTATCACGAACTGCAGAAGGATAAACATGACTAGCGCTTCATCTTTAAGAAACTGGGAATTTTGTGGAAGTAAATTTTCGAAATCTGCTATTGTATATTTTACACAAGTTCTTTGCATATACATTTTGTTATGCTATTCCCTCTATCAGTTGTCTGAATCTCCATCAGGACCCTTATCAACATTCTGGTGCGGTATTATAACATCATCAGTGGCCTATATGCTTCCCAATCCAAAACTAAAATTCAATAAAGTTAAACAGACAGATGTCGAGTCTCACATTTCTATTTAAAGAAAATGTGGCTTACTTTGTTGATTTTAATATCGAGTTACATTGAGAGTCGAAGGAGAACAATAAGTGGTCTACCGCAACACTGTCTCGAAGTGTATTTAAGAGACTAATATAGTGTTAATAATGATTTTAAACGAATATGTGTGGATGTCCAGTGAACAGAATAAAAACATTTACCCTGATAATAAACCATACAAGTTTAAGGTGCAATTACCACAAAACATCCCCGTGGGTGGAAATTGTTTAATAGGTTTGTGTAAAATACGAGGATTGAAGACACAAAAACCTAAAGAAATATATATTTGTTGCGATCAGTGTCAATATTCAATAGTCGATGGTAATTTATATCCCGTGTTGAGGTGTATCGATACTAGCGAAGAAGTTAAAATAATTCAAACTCCGTTTTACATAAGCAGCAAAGTCATACAATCAATCGATCAATTATCGTTTTATATATTAGACGGTAAAGGTGAACTAGCCTCATTCTTAAAAGAACCGTTGAAGATAACCATTCACATCAAATCAGGAAATGAATAAACAGGAAATTTATATACCAAATACCCAATCGTATATGGAGTACTTTAAATCAGATATGGATGAAACACCGACCAAAACGCAAAATAAAAAGAAGACACAACCGCGAATTCGAAATAAAGCTATCAAAATACCATGCGCGAGAAAATTAAACTTTAAAACGAATGCGCACGAAGAAAATTCATCATTGACCAGCATTCCAGCCAAGAAGAAGGACGATACAAAGAGAAAAATTATCATTAGTAACGTTAAAGATCGATTGTTTTAACAATGTCAGCTTTATCCACAGTCACATCGGAATCTGTACCTCGAGAATTATCTCTTTTCTCCATCAACGGTGTACAAGCTGCTGTCGAAAAATCATATTTCCAAGATTACCGACCCATTAATCCTATATCTGACCAGTCTCCGATTGAATTTAACATATCTGGAAAAAATGGACATGAATATCTCGACTTACACAATTCGAAATTATATGTTAAATGTAAAATTGTTAACGAAAACGGGACGGCTTTGACTAAAGACGTAAACTGTGCTCCAATCAATTCATTACTCCAGTCATTATGGCAACAAATAGATGTCGTCTTACAAGGAAAGACCATATCCACTACCAATAACCATTATGCCTATAAAGCTATGATTCAAACGTTAATGAAGAATACGGATTCTCCTCATTTAGAGGGTGAACTTTTCATCAAAGACAGTGCGGGTTTAGCGATAGACAGTGCCGAGGTTATGGGAGCAAACCGTGGTTTATATTCAAGGTATAAGTTTACAGAAGAGAGTAAACTATGTGACTTAATAGGAGATTTGCATTTTGATTTGATTAAAAATAAAAGATATATCTTAAATGGTGTTGATACCAGGATAGTTCTACATAGAAACAGCCCAGAATTTCTATTGATGACTAAAGAGGAAAAGGGAAAAAAGAAAAATTACAAGATTGTATTATCCGATGTTATTTTTAAGGCTAGGAAAGTTATTCTCAATCCCGCAATGATGATGGCTATAGACAATTCATTACTTTCATCTAATGCTAAATATCCCTTTACCCAATCTGGAATTAAAGTATTGAATGTACCCGCAAATCAGTTGTCATTGACGTGGGATAATATCTTTCAAAATAGTAGACCTTTCAGAATTTTAGTAGGATTTGTATCAACATCTGCCTTTACTGGAAATTATAAGAAGAATCCTTTTAATTTTCAACATTTTAATATCAGTGATATCACTCTCACATGTGATGGAGATCGAATAAATTCATATCACGTTAATTTTGATAAAGATACTGGATATAATTATATAGATGTATATAATGAACTGTTCAATTTTTCGAGTGAGATGAAAATTTCTCGCCATGATTTCAAAGGTGGTTACGCTTTGTTCCCATTCATTCTAGAGCCAAATTTTACATTGATTAATTATATTTCTCTCATAAAACAGGGGAATATTCGCTTAGAAGTAAACTTTAAAAAAGCCTTGCCTGAATCAGTCACTATAGTTCTATATTATGAAACTCTAGGTTATTTGGAAATTGATTATAATAGATCAGTTATAACTTCTTAATTGAGTATTGAATTTTTATATTATTGTATGTATTGCTTGTTTGTAAATAAAATGTATATAAAACCATTTCATTTCTTTAATCTTATAAGGGGGTTTGGGACAGGGAGATAAAAACAAAAGATTATAAAATAATTTTTATTCATTGTCTACAAATTACAATTGTTGTACATCAGATGCTTTGATCCAAGCATTAAATTTCTTGGGCCAGTGCAACCATTTTACATAATATTGTTTATGAACACCCCGTCCTTTCGCTCGTAAAATAGACTCTATCTTCCACATCTCATTTTCTGGACTGTCCACCTTTTGTAACTCGGATTGATAAAATGTCCCTTCGATAAGATCTCCGTCGTAATCCTTAACTCGATAAACAGCTAGTCCACCACGACGAATCTTTTGTAAAATCCAGAATATTTCCCCAGTCCATTTTTGATCATATTCACGCGTGAATGGATTCCTTATATGTGTTAATCTAACGCGATCACCAACTTTGAATTTGAAAGTTTTCTTCGTCGTTTTCCTCCCCTTTTTAGGCCAATATATTGTCCACCACACAGACGTTTCATTGTTTCTATTTACTTCAGTGGGAGCCATCTGTATCGTTCTGTGAAATGTTTCGTTATAACTCTTGGCAAATAATTGAAGTTGACTAAGATATTCATAAGACTGTTTGTGAGTCATATAACGATGGATACGTGATTTAATTGTTTTAATGACTCGTTCACTTATGGAAGCCTTGGTTTCATTTTGAGCAAACAGCTGTTGAATTCCATTTTCCTTTAATAACGATTGTACAACTCTAGCACGAAATTCTTGACCCTTGTCCGAACGAATTCGGTTAGGTTTTCTACCACCAGTCATAATGTCATATAATGCATTTTTGACTGATAGACCTCTCTTATCTTTTAAAGGTCTTAACCAAACGTATTTCGAAAAAGTATCGATGACGACTAGAATATAAGAACACCCTTCATTATATTCAGCATATTTGCCCATGTCCATGAGATCCATTGACCATTGATCGTCGATTCCCGTCACCATAATTCTATTTCTTTTAAAACGTCGTCGCATTTCTCTCTGAAGACTGTACGATTCTTGTTGCTGAAGCCATTTTTCTATATTATTTTTACTGATAACAAACTTTTCTTCTTGTTGTACATAGCGATACAGTTTATCAGGTCCTGAAAAACTTCCAGCATTTTCAAGATTATAGTAAATACTTTCGAGATACTCTTGCCACTTCATGACTTGGTTGTATGTCACTTTTACTTAATCATACTGAAATTGTCTTTCAAATTGATCTTTATATAGAGTGAGTGATGCTCGCACAGAATCCCTTTTAGAAAACCCACGGGATAGCATATTGTTAATGTTTTGCATTATCTTCATATGTATGTTATCATCTTGTAACTTTAAAGTATTTAAAATATTCTCCCCATAGAGATTCAAAAATTCAATCAGATAATTCTTCTTCATCTGTTCCTTAACTTTCTTCCTCCGTTCGCCTTTGCTTAAAGTTTTATATTTCTTCATCTTAGATCTTCGTTTCTCTTTATTGTTTTCTATAGCCATATCATACAAACTCCTCAAGTATTCATTTTCATCAGTATGCTCGTCTTCAGTATGTCTATCAGATTTATCAGAAGATTTTTCTTCTAGTTTGGTTTTACCTT
Source organism: Lottia scabra (assembly GCA_029955415.1). Lineage (NCBI taxonomy): Eukaryota > Metazoa > Mollusca > Gastropoda > Lottiidae > Lottia > Lottia scabra. Next base: position 10,515,425 of record JARJEI010000005.1, on the reverse strand, counting down.
TCATTACATCATCGATAATGGGCAAGATGTTTGTAACTAATCTTTGAGTCTCTTCTGTAAACGGCTTCAAATCCACGACCAAATAACCGTAGCTCTTTAATGTAGCCTCTTTAAAAGTTTTCATTAAATGTTGTGGATTTTCCGGATACATTTGACGTGATAATGTCATTACTGGTTGTTTATCAACTGGATTATTAAACAACACCAGATAATGAGTATTGCGTCGTTGTGTTGGATCGCGGTTGTGGAAAAGGTTTTGACTTATACTCATCACCGATAAATTTCTATGGTGAGATCCTTCTGTAAAAAGTTCATTAATTCTAGAATCTTTAGCACAAGTGGACATGAGATCATCTAAAATTAACAAGTTTTTAACTGAAGGATCAATGAATGTATCTTGGTCTATAGTTGGTGGAATTCCTCGAATGAACTCCACTTCTGGAACTACCGAATTACGTATTTCATCGTATAAAGGTTGCCATCTTTTGTAAAGCCAGATGATTTTCTCTGGGGGTGGGGACATTTTCGTTGAAGCATTTTGCAAGACCCTAGCTACAAACTGAGTTTTCCCACACGAGGTTGGACCAGTGACGATAGATGTAAAGGGGTGTATAAACTTGAAGCCATCCATGTCCTATATATGTCTACTCTTTGGATATCCTTATGCTGAATGACAATAAAATAGTTAGTTGGAGGTTTATATATAAAACCTTTTAAACATGATTCTATTTAATACATATATATATATTACATACTACATGAAGTTATTAATATACATTTACATATACATTTTACAGTATAGTACATACATAAAATACATAATGATATATTTACATAAAATATTTTATATTATTTACAAATTTTATGAATTGTACTTTAAGTTTTGATATTAGAATAATATATACATGATATTAGAATAATATATGCATTTAACATTGTAAGGATGATGTAAACCTATTACACATTGGAAATTCTCCAATGTCCGAATGATAAAGACTCAATACCATCATTCAAGATATAACGTTTATCATCATATGGACTGAGTGCAATTTTATTAGTACAAGTGGTAAAAATTTCATGATTGTATGTTCTAAAAGTTCTCATAGCTTCCATTTGGTTTTTTCGTTGAAACAAACAGTTTCTATATGACGAATGGCGAAGTTTATTAATGATAGTAGACTTAACAACTCCTTTAGCAGTTTGTTTTTCATGACCATCATATTGAAACGAATACATTTTAGCCCTAAGTCCAATAAATTCCGTAATTGGTTTACCCATGGTTTCGTCTTTCATCTTACCAATCACTTTTTTATTTGAAGTATCATGCAAAAAGTGACTCAATTCATAGTCACTAAAATCAAATAAACATTTATCTTTTGCCATGTCTTTATAGAGATCATCAGTTGAAATGGAATAACATAGCGAATCCGTATCCGTAAACAGTAATTTAGATTGATTCCCATATTTGGACTTTATATAATTATAATGAAAGTCATACATCAAACATTTTGAAAGATCTAAAATACTAAAACCGACATAAATTGGACGATTTAAAATCAAGTTTTCTTTCAAAAGTTCAACAGATGCAAGATCTTCATTAAATATTCGAAAAGATTTAAAATTGGGCTTAGTCGAAAGACGTTTTAACTTTTTTTCATTATTGACAAGTTGAATGTTGACTCTGTTTCTTAAATTTTCCATTGTTTTACCAAAAACCGCATTATTCATCAATTTAAAAAAATCTTTTTCGAAAGTATTTTTAGCCAATTTTCTCTTTGATGTGTTAAAATCTATATATGTTTTTAACCAAGGACTTTGATTAAATGTTAAAACAGAATTAATTTTCTCTAATTCCATACCCAATGATAAATACAACTTTAAATTTTTTGAGTGAAGAACGTAATTTTTTTTGTCGAATAAATTTGGTACGAGTTTTTGGGTACTCGAAACGTCCAGTTTCAGATCTTTTTGAAGATTACGCTGATATTCTGATAACATATCAGATGTAATTCTCATGGCTTCTGGAGCGAGGGGATAATCATTATGTAAATCATGAAGCTTTGATGGATATTTTAAATCTACTGAAAGGATGTAACCTATAGAATCGTTATCATCAACCTGATTAATATCTAACATATTTATTTCACTCTCAGTTAACCAGCGAAATCCATGAGTTGGTAAATACTGACTCATTGCATAACCATATAAATTATTTACATCAAGATATATAATATAATTATTAGGTTCTGATGGAGTATATCCTTTGACGTAAGGATTATTAGCGGATTGATGTCTATGCGTTATCATCGCAATACCACCTTTAATTGAATTTTCAATCATTAGATGCATGTCGGGGTCAGTGAACAATTCCAACCTTACATTCGTCATTTTCAAAGCTGCTTGCCACGCTAAACCGGGAGCAGTGAAAAAATGGGCGGGGTCTAATCTATAAATGTTGAGACATAAGGTTCTAAAATTCTCGAAAACATCAGCCAGTAATATGACATCTGTTTCCATGTACAAATCATGATACTGTCCTAAAGTTTTTAAGCTAAAAGTATCCCAAACATTCTGAGCATGTTCATAATCCTTGTCAGATATATTAGAATCATTTAAAGAGCTATAAAAATCTGAAATTGGGGGTAGACAGGTTTCATTAAATTTCTCTATATTATCCATAAACTCATATGGATAAACTCCCTTTCTCCTTAACAAATTCAATTTCTTCTCGTCTCCCTCGTGAAATTGTTGAATGTAATTATTGAGATGGTGGAATTTGTCGTCTTCTTGTGTTAGATTTTCAACTAATTTCTCGAGAGAGGCGGAAAGAAATTGAAATGTATCTAGAAATTGTTAACATCCTAATGAAAATGAAATATAATTTTCAGTATTTTGTGGAATTACATTCATCCTTTTGTTTTTGACTTTACCAATAGCCTGCATAATCAAATGTGAATCGTAATGTTTTAAATTGTGGAAAAACACTGGAATTTTTTTCTTTAGCTTTAAACTAAGGTTACATGAATTATGAATAGCACCCCTAAACCTACCAGTAACGTGACAGTGATCTCTTACTTTATCTAAATCTAAAAGTTTATCACATATATAGCATACTTTAGTTGTAGCAAATTGTATTTCATCTTCTGGAGTCATTTTCAAAGGTGTGGGGTTTTTGAAAATACTTAATAAACGTTCTTCAATGTCAATCATATGTTCGAGAAATGTTTCAACGACATTCTCTCCTCGAAAAGTCACATGGTCTTCCGTTAATGTATCATTCAAACCAACTAATTTATATGTAAAGCCAGAAGGAATGTGTTGAGATTCTTTGGTTGTATTAGTGGAACTTAACATTGAGTTCTTTGAAATGATACACTCAAAATCTGCGTAAATCACAAATGGAACTTTCTGTTGTTTCGACATGTCTGAATAGGATATCCATTTTTTGTCTTCTGTAGGCATTTCTATCCTCTGCGTTCCATGAATTTGACATTGAGGAATATGTTTATTCAATCTCTTTTGTGACGTATATCCGTGTAAACAATAATTACAAAAAAATCTTTGACCTCTTTCTTTCACCATCCTCCTTAATAAATGGTTTAGATTTCTTATAAAACAATAGTGTGAATTTTCACCTTTGGATATGATTAAAAGATTGACGTGTCTATCAAAACGATGCTTCGTTAAATGTATTGGAAATAGTTTCTTTTCTTCATAACCAAACACATTAACACTTATGTTATTTTGCTTTTCAAATTTGGGTACATCCTTTATTTTCACGGGGACATCAATGTTTTGAAAATTCAACTCATTCTCATATTTAACATAATTACCAACCCGTTCTGGGTGAATTCGAGATGGGTGAATAGATGCTAGCACACTCCATTTAAAACACTGGTGGTCTCTATTTTGAATATTAACTATTGCTTTTTTAGAACTTAATTTTGAAGGAAGTGGAATATAACTCGATGCATCTACGGGATTGTATTTAACGACGTTTAACGAAAGGTCTATCACACTGTCTAATGTCCAATTACTACCTTGACGTTGAAATTCCATAAAAGAGGTTATCATCTTTTTGTTGCTCTCCTGTAAACTTTCATTTAAATCATCTTCTTTCAATGCGATATGACATTTCCCATGAAAATGTGGTTTTACAGTTTCTTTTTGTTCTTCTTTTTGTTTTGTAAATTGAACACATAATGAAAGGTACCACTTGATTGAATGTTTTTCTTTCAATGCTTTCTTTAATTTTTTTATGACAGAATCATATTGTGAAGATAAAAATAACAATGGATCATATTTTGAGTCGTTAGAGGCTGTGAACACATATTCCATTAAATGCCCGTTATAATCTATCACAGTCAACAAATAGCTTTCAAAATAACGCGGTTATGAAAGTAACGCTATGATAAATATTACAATAAACTCTTATTGGATATTTCTTAATTAACATCATCCAATCAGTGGAAAGGAAATCAAAATTGTAAACGTGTGTTTTATTGGATATTTCTTAATTAACATCATCCAATCAGTGGAAAGGAAATCAAAATTGTAAACGTGTGTATGTGAAGTTTTATTGATTAATTTCGTTAGTGGCACGCGCTCATTATGTACTATTATGTGCATTTAGAAAACGCGTAGAGGACCAATATACCCAGTTGTGGTATTCTCAACTCAATTTATCTAGTAAATTGAGATTCTATAAAAATTTTAAAACTATTTTCGAACCTGAATCTTATTTGAATTCAAAATTAGACGATAAATTTAAATTTTTGATTTGTAAATTTCGCGTTGGTAACCTAAAATTACGCATTGAAATAGGTAGATATAATAAAATTCCTAGAGATAAAAGGTTATGTTTATGTTGCAATTCTATTTATGTAGAAGATGAATTCCACTTTCTTCTGTGTTGTCCTCAATATAGTGCATTACGTCGTAAGTATTTTCACCGCCGATTTTGGTCATTCCCATCATTGCACAAAATGAATCAATTAATGAATCCTCGTTCCCATTCTGAACTTCTGAGCTTAGGTAGATTTATTTTTGATGCCTTCAAGCTTAGAGGTTCACTGTTGGAATGACAAGTTATCTTTCTTTCTGATATTAGATCTTTCCATTTTTATTATTATTATTTATTCGAATTTGATTGTAAATAGGTTGCTTTTTTGTTTTGTTTATTTGTATGAAATATTTTGGGCTATAGCAAGTATTTGCTTTGCTAAATAAAAGAACTAGAAGAACTATTCATGTATTATAGAACATGTATTCATAGCTTGTGTCGTTTCAATCGATATTCTATCTATTGTATTGAAGCAGACGATAATTTCATACCCGCAAACTATAACATTTAAGAATTGACCAATCAAAATTTTAACCTCCGTTAAAAAACAAAAAAAAAAAACCATTAAAAACTCCTTCTTGTTCAATGTACAAATATTGATTATTATAATAAACCAAAGTTTAAAATATTAACCAATCGTTAGACTATAATATATATCACTGAAGGTGAATAATTATCGACCCAATATTGTTTTTCTATATCATTTATTAAATTCATGACCATAGAATCTTATGGAAAACAAAGATTATGCTCAAATCTTCGCTTAAAATTAAAAAACATCAATCAATCATTAAACAGATTAGATATTTATTCTTATACAATATTCAATTAATATATTTCATTCAAAATTTAAAACAAAGAATGTCAACCCGCCAAATTCAAATTACGCGCGCGCGAATAATATCGATCCGCCGCAGTCCGCCCCACCGCTCGCGTGCTGGTGCATATTGCTATAGCACCAGCACCAGGCTCTTTAACATGGGAGAGATCTGTCCCAGATGGAACACTTTTACTCTACTGGCGGCTATCAATATTAGCTGAAGTGTTTGTGTCCTACTGTTATCCCCCTTCCCCTGGAAAAAAAGATAAAAATATGAAAATAAAAAAAACGTGCAAAACTAAGCTTTCTGGTTCTTAAATTTTCTTCGCCCCTGGGCCTGACTCCTTAAAAAAAAAGTCTGCGAACGCCATTATTTATTCTATGTCAAAGTGAATAAGGTAATAGTAAACCTTCCATGCATCAACTTAAAGCATCCTAATGACACTACCTGAAAGGGTCGCAAGGGTTGTCGAAGGTCACATGGATCGAAAGAACATTTATGGGTTAGTACCGTGCAGTGCAGTAGGACCTGTAGGGTCCTCGTTTATAACGATTTTTACGATAATTTTCACAGTTAAGAAGTAATAATGTTGATGTTGCATAACTTTATATGATAATAAACAGTGTTTTATTTTAACACATTGACAGTGTTCTTGATTCAAAATCTGCGTTGTCGTATTACAACGTATCATCCCCTCAGCTCGTCATACGATTCATGTCCAGAGTACCGACTATAAGAAAGTTACAAGATACCATATTGTTTCTTTAAACGCTTCTCACTGGTCAATGTTTTGATATATAATGTACAAGAACGCAGTATTTTCAAATGTTTTTTTATATCACAAAATTAAAATACAACAAAGAATTTTTATTTTGTATGGTAGTGCATTGTAAAATATATCAATAAATATTCTTTGATATTCTTTAAATAATCTACTTCCAGTGATGTATAAAAATGTACATAAATAAAAACGACTTTTATAAACAGGTGACTTTTCACTACCGAACATACGCTGGTTATTCCACTTTTCACTAGTGCTTGGTATTGCCAACCATGTCACGAAACGATACGTATCGCGATACAAAGGTCACAATACAATACGTATCGCGATATGGGATAAAGGGGCAAAAATCAACACTTCAATTTCAAAGTTTCAATATTTATTTATTTAAAGCTTTAAAACTTTTTAATTTGGTAATTTAGTTGATAGTAGTGGTCCATATCAATGTCTTAAAATATTTCCCAACAATTTCAATCAAGTCAGTTAGAAAAAATTTGTGATTTCATACGCTGACTTGTAAATAAATCCTCACTTTTTATGAAATGAGAGGTATCGTCAAGTATCGATACACGACCTTGCGATACGATACGCGTATCGTGGAATGTCGTATCGCGATACATCGATATATCGTGCCAAGACTACTTTTCACTACCGAACGTGAACTGGTTATTCTACTTTTCACTACCGAATATAAACAATTTATATGCCGGTTTTTATTGAAAATATCACTTTTCACCAATGGAAGAAACCGGATGTGCACTGCTTGGTACCGTCGACCCCTGGCATGTCTAAAAACGTTGACCATTAAAATGTTTTTTTTTTAAATAATAGTATAGATTTTTTTTGCTCGAAGTTTAAGGGATGTGTTAACTAACTGTTCGATCAAAAAAAAAATTAAATTTTTTTTAGCTTATCTAATCCGTCAAATTGTTCACAACTCTCTTACAAAATATATTAAATGATGTGGATTATAAAATATATAATTCACAGAGATTTGATGAAGTTAATGCAACCTTTCACGAACTTGGATGCGCACTGCCCAGTATCGTCTCACGATTCTAGTATGATAATTGTATTTAGAAACAGTGCCCGATAGGCTGTGGCAGATGTGTAAACTCTTCCACTGGCCATAGAAATGTATAAGACTGGAAGTCTTAGTCTTCTCATAGTCTATTGAACTTCCGTTTAAATTTATGGTTGACCGAATTTCTACTTGTGAGAGATTCAGTTAACTTCCGGTGCAGCGTAAAAATAGTTAATTTAACAATTATCACAGAAAATTTAATTTTCCAACATTCTACAACTGTAATTTTATGATATATATATTTAAATGATATCGGCCTATGTTACTGTAGAAACACATTCTCCCACATTCGTACTATGTAAACATCAATACTCACCTTTAACGCTGAGTTGGGGCGCAGTTGGTAGTCAGTTGAATTGTCTGTTAGGCAATTGGGTGCCATTTTGCAGAAACCCGAAGTTATGGACATCTCTTAAATTCAGCGCTTGCGTACCAAGCATAAACTGTTTATTTACCGTCTGTTGGCATTCCCTATCTTTTATTTTTTATTAACTGTCGGACCCGGGGCCACCTTGTATGGTGGGGGAAAGCGGCAAAAACCTAATGCTATGTAGAAATGTCTAATTCAAAACGCAAATGTAACATAATGCAATACCAAACACCTAAAACGTCTAATGCAAAAGACAAAATACAAGAAACCTCTAATACATAATACCTCATACGTATAATTCAAAAGACAAAGTACAAGAAACCTTACACAATACATTTAACTTCTTATGCATTATTGATTTTACAGTGTGAAACACCGTTAGCATTAGACGACATATCTCGATAAACTTACTTACATTTCTACATTGCAATATCTTTATTTGGGTCATTGGGTCAATGTCAAGGCCGTAGTATTTGGCTGTGTTTGGTTACTGTCTTCCCGTTGAGCTACCGTTATCAAAGTTGGCAGATATGTCCTATTATGCATCCTGAATATTCATTGACAATTCTGAAGCTTTATTCCTTCTTCTTTAGGGCCGTAGGAAGCAAATGAAAACTAGAGCTGATTTTTTTTACAGCCATCCAATCCTATAAAGGATACGGGATTGAACATCAGAACGCTTGACGCTGAAGGAACCTTTAAAGGGATTCTGAAAATTATGAAAGTTGTTGATTTCCTCGCGTCTCAGGCTTTTTTTAGCGCGTCGTTCTTTACAAACATGACGTCATTTGCTTGGATACGAGGAAATGGTGGTCGTTATGTTTGTGAGTTCGGTTCCTGACTAGGGTGTGAAAGTCCGATGACCTTGAATAAGTCATCTTCACTCATAATTCCAGTCCACCCAGCTGTAAATGGGTACGGATAATCCGGGAAAGATCAATGCCAAGAGGTTTGGCCAAGGACCAGCTGGGAGATAGGATCCGCACGGAACCTAAGTTGTTATCCTTGTAAAATATAGATGTTTCTTTCTTTCTTTCTTTCTTTCTTTTTATTTGAAAACGACCACATTAAAGGTTTACTTTACCCCAAGAAATTTTTAAATTTTTAGGATCGGTGCCTTGCATCCGATGCCTTTCCGAACAAAATTCCTGTAAGAACCAACCCGCTCTGCGACATTTGTTATGATACCTTTCCGAACAGAATTGTCGCTAAAAGAATACCTACCTTTTGAATAAGACTTTGGGCATATAGCCTATACAGCAAGAAAATTTTGAAAATAAAATTTTATTTCCTTGCATATTAGGCCTTTCCGAATAGCAGGCGATTTTGGCGGATTGCACCTTCAGAATATTAAAAAAAATATAATTTGATTCCTTGCATTTGTAGTAGGTTTTATTGGGGGGGTTGTAGCCCAAGAAAAATTTCCTAACATCGAAGACCTTTAAAACTGCATGCGGTTTGGAGAGTTGGCACCCTATAAGGAAACTTTAAAATTAAAGTTCATTTCCTTTCATGCGACGCTCGGCTCACGGTCCTATTATCTTTTGAAGAGTTTAGGAAGACATCAAAGAACAGATTCAAAAAGTGGGTGGGTGTTCTAAACGAGAATTCTGTTCGGAAACCCCCTAAACGCAAGGATTAAATTATGTTCCTTCAGCGCCAAGCGTTTTGATGTTCGATGCCGTATCCTTTACAGGATTAGATGTCTGTGAAAGGGAAAAAAAAACAGGCACAAAGTTTTCATTTGCTTCCTTTATTCAGGATACATAATAGAACATATTTGCCAACTTTGATAACGGTAGCTCAACGGGAAGACAGTAAACAAACATCGCCTAACACTTTGCAATATCTTTATTTGGGTCAAAGTCAAGGCCAATGTAGAAATGTAAGTAAGTTTATCTAGATTTGTCGTCTAATGCTAACGGTGTTTCACATTGTAAAATCAATAATGCATAAGAAGTTAAATGTATTGTGTATTAGAGGTTTCTTGTACTTTGTCTTTTGAATTAGACGTATGAGGTATTATGTATTAGAGGTTTCTTGTATTATGTCTTTTGCATTAGACGTTTTAGGTATTTGGTATTAGGTTTTTGCCGCTTTCCCCCGCCATAACCTTGTAGCAAGTTAGACAATGGTTAAATAGAGTCTCGTGTAAAGTTTACCGATATGGTCTTTAGGACGTGAGTTTTGTTAAGCTTTTTTCTTGCTTGTTCGGATTTTATATCGAGATCTACAGGGTAATAGACAATGTCAGAAATTTGCGTTTCCCGGCATCTAATTCTGAAATTGTCTTGAGTTGGTTCTGCAATCATTATACAAATTAACCTCAAATTCGTCAGGAAATCGCATTTCAGGATGACGATATTTTTAGAGAAGGTCCCAATACGGCACGATAATCGTGTTTCCAGGCTTTTCGGTCGCAATAAAAGTGTCGTCTTATTCTCAAGATTTTCTAAGCACATGCCTAATACCACCTTCACATACACGATTTTTCTTACGAGTCCTTACGAATCACCAACTCGTAGTCAATCGGTTGTATCCGTAAATAACTCGCTTGTATCCGTAAACAACTCGCTTTTATCCGTAAATAACTCGTTATTACTCGCAGGCACACCTGATTATCCGTAATAGTATCGTCAAATTTTTTGACATGTCAAAAATTTTCTTGCGATTGTCCACGAATAACATTATCCGTAATTAACTCGTAAATAAGTCTTAACAATCGACAAGTATCGTAAACTACTCGCAAGAATCCGTAAATGTCTCGTAAGCAATTTGTTTTACGATTTGTTACGGTGGCTTTACGGATTATTTAAGAGTAATTACGAGCACTTTACGTTTCAAAAAAAGTTATAACGAGCACTTAACGTATAATTAAAAGTTATTACGACCACTTTAGGTATAGTTACGAGTGTTTTGCGAATACTTACGTATACTTTACGATTTGATGAAGTCTAAAAAAGCAGCAAAAAACGAACAGTTCCTATCATTTTCCATCAAGACGTCAAATAGTTTAGATCTTTTTGGATACATAATTTACAAGCATAGCTCCAAAGTGGAAGAAACTCAACAACAACAAGATGACACGGTCATCCACCCAAGAATCGCAGCCGCTTGAACCCGTGGTACACGAACGTCCACCTTCCCTTGAAACACCGCAGATAGATCTTTATCCCACAGATGATGAAGACAGCGAATATGAAGATGATGCAGTAGCCAGTGACTCCTCAATTTCCAGAAGTTAGGTTCTACACGATGCTGAAGCTGAAGCGACTACCATGATTAGGTCAGCATCAACTCTGAGAAAGTTCTTATAACCAGAAGAATCGTCTTGGGCCAGCTCATGCAGAAGATGATCATACTGTCCAAAAAGGGTCCTGCGGGACAACCAGGTCCTGCACCTAAACCTTCTTCGTGCAGGACGCCTTCTCCTTGGCCTAGCTGTGTCTAATTCCTGCTGGATATCTTCTTCTTCCCTCTGGACTAGTGGCAGAAGCAATTGTAGAAATCTTTGATATAACAGCAATCTGTTTCTCTCATATACCATGTTCTTTCGCTGATGATGTAAGTTGTCGAATGATGCTCAAACAAATTTGCATATTTTAATTGCAAAAAACAAAATGGCTGTCAAGAGTTATCGTAACTGACTTGCAACTTAACGTAAGATCATGTTTACAGGTCGTAATTTACACGTCAAGGCGTAGATGAATCGCAAAATTCCGTAAATTACTCGTAACAATCCATAAAAAGCTCTTAAAATGTCGTAACATGCTCGTATTTATCGGTTGTACCTCGGAACATATCTTACATTTTTACCTTTTATTCCTCGTAATGCCTCGTAATAGCCCGTAAATGGCTCGTTATGGCCCGTAATTACTTGTAATCACTAATAAATAGGTTGTAAAAGTGGCAAATTCGTAAGGATCCGTAAAAGATACGAGAATTTGTGCGATTCGTAAGGACTCGTAAGAAAAATCGTGTATGTGAAGGTGGTATAAGACCTTATTCAAATATTCAAATCTATAAAGCAAATTAAAGGGAAATAACACAAATATTATGGTCTCATTATTCAATTAAATGAAATCTTTTATTGCAAGATTAGTTACAGTTCTTATCAACCTTGTGGAAAACCTGATATTCTGCATCTTCTCTACCGCTCTCGAATTTTGTTTGTTTAGAATCATACAGAACGCACCAAGTGCCAGATACCGAACCAGTTACACATTTTTCATCCTGAGAACAAAGTTTTTGGCACGTTTCCTTGGTCATATCCATACGGACGTCGACACGAAGAATTGGCGCAGCATACAAACGACAACTATAAACCACCACCCAAGCTTTACATTCAGAATTATCGTCACATCTTTTTTCACACTGCTCTTCATTTACATTATCGCCATAATAAATCCTTTTAAAATTGACTGACAATCCATTTTGTATTTCATTCTGGAACTTGCAGGGTTCTGAAAAAAAAATTTTTTTTCAATTAATAAACTCACTTTTAATAAGAATACTGAATGAAAATAAATATCATACATGACTCAGAAACTGTTCTCTATCGTCTCTATATAGCAAAATTAAATAGGATGTTTTGTCACACGTAACATCGACTTGGGTCACACGTAAAAGAAGTAAACAAAACAACCAAGTAAGAACTATCTAAACCACAAAACCAAAATATAAACACATAAAAACTATTTATGTGACGAAGTACAAGTGGGTCTATAATATCAATTGCAATTGAGTCAGTGGCAGGGAATAATGGTCTGGAGTGCCAAGAAGAGTATGCATACACTAATCATCGCTGCATAATAAATATTATACTCAAAGTACATGAAAACAGTGCCCTCACATAATGTAGGGAGACTAGAAAGAACTTGGATTTTAATAGCGAGTAATAATTAAAGCAATACCACCTCTACAACCTCTTAGAATGAACAAAAAAATTTAAATTTTCAAACTTGAATAAGAGTATATATTTATTCATCAGGGGAAATAATCTGAAAAATCCAGAAAACTATTTTATATACAATAATTGAAAAACGCTTAACCATATCTTAAACGTTTTTTAATTGTAACCTGTAATTGTATTGGTTTATTTGATTCTGTTTGTATACTTTGGACATCGTTGATGAATATATACTCTTAATGACCAAGTTTAAGAACTTATTTTTTTTTGGTTCATTCTAAGAGGTTGTATCGATTTAAACTGATCAACATTTAACATTCTTAAACCTTGCCAAGTGTTCAATTTGCAATTTTGTTCAATGTTAAACGTGGTTAGAATCTGGTGGATAAAAAACCCGAATTTAAAAAGCTGAACGAAACGAAATTTGATTAGTTTCAGGGATTTATCTACCCGGATAGATTCTTACATAACGTTAAATTTAAAGGCTGGTTTATGTTTCTGATAAAAAATATTAAAGATTACCTGATGTAACCATAGACAAAGAACCAACATACATTAAAACAACTACCAACATCACTCTAGAATTTAACATGACCATTTTGATTGAATGATACAGTATAACTGTAAAGAGATAATTACGTGAGTTATTATATAGATGATGAGGTAATTATTGTATGATTTTATTGCGTTGTTAAAGAGATTAGATCTCCTTTATTACATCGCGTCAGCATTTTGTTTGTTCACTATAAAAACTGCATAAATCATTGGAATATTCGTTGTTACAGTTTTGGATACAATGCTACTGTTTACACGTCTGTCATTGTCATTGGCTGATTGAGCATTCGCCTTATTCACCTGATATCACTCCATCAGAATTTCATCTTCATGTATTTCCAAAACTGAAAACAGCTATTTCAGGCACCCACTTGCAGTCCGATGATGACGAAATACATTACGAACATGAAAGGAGTTATAATGAAAAATAATCAAAATTCAAATCCTTCAATATGAGACTCAAACGATCTACGAGCGTAGGTCAAAAAATAAAAAAGCTCAAATTTGTGAAAACTATACACCAAAATCTGTAGATATGTGCCCTATAATGTATCTGAAAGTTTTAATTAAAAAAAATCCAGCTGTTAATTTTTAAACAATAAAAACATGCTAGAATATTTAAAAACCTTACGTAAGGTTTTTAAGTCTGTTATGGTATTTGGACGCTGTTAGAAAACTACTGAACGGATTTGAGTAAAATAAACGCTTAATTGTAGAGAAATGTTTCTCCTCTTTATTCAAAGGGTTTCAGCTAGTAATTATTAAGCCAAAATCTATATAGTGGAGCGGCAGAGCAACTTGTTTGTGCATTTTTTGATGCAAGCACCAAATTTGGCACACACATATTTTGATATATTGTGAACATTTTTGGATATGGAGCCACTCGAAATTCACTTGTGCAAGCCGCAATTTTGAATTTCAAATGAGCCACTCTCAGACATATATAATTGTTAATATTTTCGGATCTATGTCAGCCATTATCTTGTTCAAAATGGCTAATTGTACATTTTTTGTATCGGGGAATTCAACTATTCAAACTACAAAAAAAAAACCAAAAAACGTTAGAGTATCAGTATTTTTTAATCTTTGTCACCTATGAAAGCATTCTTGATGACTAATTCTGAACTGAAATAATGCATGTGGAATTCTATGTTATCTTTCCACGTCTGAGCAGTACTCTAAAGCTGCCTGAGTTGGAGGTTGTGCTCCAAGGGATCTCCCTTTTCTTGAAATTATAAACCCAAGCACGAACGATCACATCCGTAAGACAAATCTCGAAATCCATGATACTTGTACGATCATAGAGTAAGAGAGATCTTTTAATAGTTGACATGACGTCTTCAGACTGGTGTAGAGGCCAACTGGAAGAAGGCAGCTGTAACGCATCTCACATCCTGTAACAGCATCAAATACTGGAAGCGCCATTGACCTCTCAGGTGCCAGGCCTTCAAGAACTTCATGTGCTGCTACATATCAGATTTTCGTGCCTGTCCTGAATGAAAGCCAAAGTTCAGCTAGTCGTTGCTGTCGGCCTTAAGCTAGTGTAATGGCTAGAATGACAGTGTCCACTGTTGGGATAAGTATCCTTCGATGACCACATCCCATGGTATTTGCTGCAAGTACAATCATTCAGGTATCGGCATCTTCATGCTTGCATGTGGCCAAGATGGTAATGTTATCAGGAAGTGAGTATCTGTTCTGTGTCAGGTCAGTTGCTACCAACCCTTTGCCTTGTATGTCGATGGATCTCATAAGCAATCCCGACAAGAAACCGAACAACTCATCCTTATTTTCACCAACTCGAAGAAAATTCTGCCAGTTTCCGAGTAGCACAGCAGCGGCAGTGGCATGCTTTTTGATTCCTTTCCCCTGGTGGCCCGTGAAGTCGCATTGATGCTATCAGACTTGGTGTAATAATCCCACATTAGCTCAAGGCGAGATAGATATTTGGAACAAAACCCCTGTTCCATATTCAAGCAATGTTCTACTGCCACATGGCTTCGGCATCTGTACAATGGATGTGGTACATCTGCTTTCTGATTTGTTGCTGTATTGAATTGAGAGTGGCTCCATATCCAAAACTATTCAGAGCATATCAAAGTATCTGTGTGCTAAATTTTCTTGGTGGCAAGCTCTTCTATGGACTTGAACATCTTCGATACAGCAACAAATCAGACCTTCTCATCTTGGGAAAGAGTTGGAGGGTAGGCTCGGTTTTCGTGCTTCAAGAACTCATCAGAATCACCTTCCCACAAAACACATAGTTCCCAGTGAACTGATGTGGATGATTCGGTTATTCTAGCCTTATTAGTCACATGAATTGGCTTGTACTCTTTCGACATGACTGCTATGTATTATACGTTTTGGGGTGTTTTGGATTGATTCTTGTAAGATGAACACTTGGATTCCCCGGCCATAAAAATGTAAAATTAGTAAAAAGGTTTACAGCTATCATTATAGAGTTTTAAGGTACGCCATTTTGAAATTCAATATGGCGCCAGTTGTTGACACTTTTAACTTGAACCAGGGGATCCACAGGCTCTTGTGTCTTCAATAGTTGACTCTCTATAGTAGTATACATATAAAAAGGTGGCTAACGACTTTCATGACCATCTTCACTTCAGACACTTTTTCTATTTCACATTCCCCTCAACCTTTCTCTTCATTCTATTCCATAATTTGTTCACTAAAAATACTAAAAAATTCTACAGCTACACATAGAATATATCATGGTCTCTTTGTTTAGAGATTACCTCAGTAGAATTTTTTTTAATCTCTAAGCAAAACTGCAAAAGAGACCAAAATATATTCTATGTGTAGCTGTAGAATTTTTTAGTATTTTTAGTGAACAAATTATGGAATAGAATGAAGAGAAAGGTTGAGGGGAATGTGAAATATGTCTAGTGTGAAGGGGAAATATTCAATGAAGTGATTCATATAGGTAGGAATAATGTTTCATAAGGATAATTTGGTAGAAAAAGTGTCTGAAGTGAAGATGGTCATGAAAGTCGTTAGCCACCTTTTTATATGTATACTACTATAGAGAGTTAACTATTGAAGACACAAGAGCCTGTGAGGGGATCCCTGAACCCCAAACATACAATTTCCCAGTTAAAAAACCAGTTAATTCCTGGCATATATCGAGAAATATAGCAAATTATCGATATTTATAGACGCCATTTTGAAAATAGACATGGTCGGATGTTTCAGTTACATAGCTTGAATAATTGACTTCCCTTCAGAATTCACAATTAGCTGACATAGATTTAAAAATACTGATACCATTTTTTTTTTTCGTTTTTTTTGTCGCCATTTTGATATTCAATATGGCGGCAGTTGTTACCACTTGTAAATTGAATCAGTCGATCATTAAGTCCCCCAAAACATACAAATAGCAACCAAAACGGAGTTAAAAAGAAATTGCTGATATAAGATCGAGAAATATTGCAAATTATGGATTTTTATAGACGCCATTTTGAAATTAAACCTGGGTAGCCACTTGTAGCATGAATAGTTGAATTCCCGGATACAAAAAATGTACAATTAGCCATTTTGAACAAGTTAATGGCTGACATAGGTCCGAAAATATCAACAATTATGTATGTCTAAGGGTAGCCCATTTGAAATTCAAAATGGCGGCTAACGCAAGAGAATTTGAAGTGGCTCCATATCCAAAACTATTCAGAGCATATCAAAGTATCTTTGTGCCAAATTTGGTGCTTGCATCAAAAAATGCACAATTCCATCATATTTGAGGGCTATGCCGCTCCACTAATAGGTCGAACTGCTTAATAAACAATAAGTACTCTCTATCTTTAATAAACCCTTGAAAAACAAATTCAGTTCAATCAAGAAGATATAGAGTAACAATAAGCAGACTTTAGAATCACTTTCAGGTATCATTTGTGAAGTTTTAGTTTATGAACACTTTTTTCAAAAAAGTGGAATGACCATTTAAAAACACATTTCCATTCCCATGAACACAATTTAGATTACTTTACTTGTGTGGATTCAGAATAATATTAATAATATTAATGCTGAATTGCATATACTTATGGTCTACTTTAAATGATATATAAATATAAAATGTGGTATATATAGACACTGCCTAATATTAATGCTGAATTGCATAAACTACGGTAGTGTCTAATAAAATTATGATGATCTAAAAGTATCAATTTGTAATTTGATTGGACTAGCCATAGTGAAAACTGAAGGTGATATGATTTGTAAACTTTGTAATAATCTAATAATCACTGAGCATTTCCTTTTTCACTGTACCAAACTAAATCGAGAACGGGATGATTTTTTCGAAGCCATTATAGACTGTTTAGATATCAGTGTATCGGCCCAACTATGGAACAGTGACGATGAACTAATAGTAAAAGTCTTCTTAGGTTCCCGCACGGACATTTCGAGGGATGATGTTATTCAATATGATGACTGGTGTCAATTCATGATTACTGTCGTTGGTTTTATTGCTGCCATGTGGAACAAAGTAGAGAGCTGTCTTATTGATCTCTAACAAGCCTTGTTTTGTAATTATCAATGTATTTATTTTGTATTTATGATTGTGTCTGTTTTATATGTTTGACTAAACTTATTTTGTACATATTTATATACTTTTTGAATAATCTCCAAGAGGGGTAAATAAAATAAATCAATAAATCTACGTGAAATTTAAATTTTGCTCTACTCTGAAACTCGCTAGATTTTACATTTTTCTATTCACATGAACAATTACACTAATATACACGTTCCTTTAGCAACTGTATACGATCTTAACAATCTAACTGTTGCATGCATGATGACTGGTCGAGAAGAAACTCTCTACCAAGGAGAAAGGTGTCTCATGCATGCAACAGTTAGATTGTTGAGAGTTTCTTCTCGACCAGTCATCATATCACTTCAAACATATTATTGCGGGAAACTGTCACCCTTTCATTTCGCAATTATTAGGAAATATATCCCACCTTAAACTTTGAAACTTGATTATAGAAGTATTTTTTTTTATTTCGGAATAACATCTAATTTTATATAGACAATCGCTTTAATTACTTCCATGACAAATCACACTTTTTCTATTCTGAGTAATATTAATGCTGAATCATTTTCTGTGACTATCATTTTCAATGGCTATGATTTCCCATGACTATCATTTTCCATGTACAATGATTAGTATTTTCCATGACTATCATTTTCGATGACTATCATTTTCCATGACTATTTATTTCCATGACTATTAATTTCCATGATTATCATTTTCCATGACTATTATTTTCCTTGACTATCATTTTCCATGACTACCATTTTCCTTAATTATTATTTTTCATGACTATTATTAAAAATATGTCCATTTTAAAATAATAGAAAAGCATACAATACCTCAAGGGTGACTATTATTAGTCATGAAGGCTATCATTTTCCATGACTGTTATTTCCCATGACTATTGTTTTCCATGACTATCATTTTCCGTCACTTTCATTTACCCTGACTATCTTTTTCCATGGCTATCATTTTCCAAAACTATCATTTTCTATGATTCTCATTTTTCTTGACAATCTTTTTCCCTGAGTATCATTATCAAAGAATATCGAAAGTGATCAAGCATGTCCAAAAGAATAACATTAAGATTTTAACACTAATCGGATGGAGTAAAGTCATTTTCTTCACGCAACGGTATACGATCTTACTAATATAACCGTTGCTCCAACAAGTCCATTTTTTGTCATTTTACTTTCATTGGTCGAGTGTTGCTGCACGACCAATCATATTCCTTCTCACATAGTATTGCGAGAAAATGTCACCTTCCACTTGCCATTATCAGGGAAAACTTGAATTTACATGAAAGAGAGCGTTTTATTTATCCGAAATTTGAAGTGCAGTGCTTCTTCTGTTCTGGTATCTTTACTTTTAGATTGCAGTAGACTTTTCATCAACAATATTTAATAATAGTTATCTTGCCTCTTGCATAGCGTTGCATGGAATATCTGCTCATAAATACTTACTAATGGTTTACCTGTCTCTTGCAGTTGTGGTGTCTTTACTTTTTAGACTGCTGAAGACTTCTCATCGTCAATATTTAATAAGAGTTATCTTGCCTTTTACAGTTGAAGTAGTTCTACTCAGAGTTGCAGAGGATATCGGAACTAAAATACTAACTAACGGTTAACTTTCTTCTTTCAGTTACAGTGTAGGTGGAATAGATGTCTGGACGAAGTACTTACTTATAGTCCTGTCTCTTGCAATTGTATTTTGGCTGTTTCATCTCTTACAGATATATTACAGTTTGACATAACATATTTTAATTATTTCCCTTCCAGGTTTTCTATTTGGCATTATCATTTTTGGCAAACAATTCACACTTTTGGCAAATCTAAATTCATAACACACTGTCAGGGGATGAGTAAACATCCTTCAAGCTGGTCTTGAGCTTGGATAAATCCTACCTCCCCCTCCAATTTAGAATAAGAACATTAATGGAGTAGGGTTGGGTAGCCCGCTCGCAGCACTTGGACTGACCTTTGGCTTCACAAATTTAATGAATTGGTTTTTTTTTTGGTTTTTTTTTACACAATTTGTCGCAATGTACTTAATCGCTTGAATATAATATGTCCATTTAATACACATGTACTTGTGTATATTGCTATATTGTATATCTAAAAAAATATCCAGTAGTCTGTGGTCATGTACTTGATCTATAAATCATCAAACTCTGTACATTAATTTTTTTTTTTTGGTGTCTATATGTTGTATATTGTATCTATGTTTGTCCCCATGGGCTGGGTGTGAGACAGGACCGTTATCACTCGTGGTATTGGGCCTAATTCTGACCCATGTAAAATAAAGAGTTTATTATTATTATTATTATTAGTATTATTATGCAGGACACATATCTTACTCGGGTTTTATAGTGGGTCGGTGGCGGCCATATTTTTGTCAACAAGTATGGCGACGGCTAGTAGTAACCAATGGCGGGTGGCTTGACTTATTTTTATAAAAAAAATCATTTCTATTGTTATTACAGCATGATAGCTTTAAATCGAGTATTCGGTCCGGAAAAGCCTCAGATACGAAGAAATCAATCCAATTTTCAAAATGTTCTTGTGCGGGTGAGGGGGGGAGGGGTTAACTCCACTTCTAGGAGACGAGTTTTGCAACTAAAGCGTAAAATATGGTTATCGACATTGTTTTATTATACACACGATTAATATTGGGGTATATATCGATTTACTCGGTGCAGTTTGAAATCTCTATATAATAGTATAATCAAGTGAATTTCATACCAAAACACTACATCTGTGACATTTTTGAAAAATTATTGTTATTTTAAGCTGGTGTCTACTTAAGTTTGAAAGACAAACGTACATGTCAAGTGGACCTACAGAACAGGTGTCAATATAATTGCTTTTAATATAACCGGTGTATTCACATTAGCTCATTTCCATTGGGACAAATGAAACTTTAGATGATCTAGTAAATTAGTGTAACTCTTTCAACATAAGAATTTGTTGATGGTTTGTTTGGTTGGTTTAGAAAATAAACTGAGACATGTTCTAAATTTAGTAATCAACAAAATTTTAATATATTTATATACTTTATATGTTTACAGTTTCACTTCATAAAAGCAATATTAAATGGTTGATAATTAAAAAATATTAATATTTGTTTTGTCATCTCCACAATAATACGTGGAAGTATGTGTACGTGTGATTGAAATGATCGAAGGCACAATGTTTTAACACTCTACAATGCTACAACTACACTGAGAAAACATTGGTTAGATTGAAGACTGAAACTACAATTAATAAAGGAAAGTACAATAATTAACACATGTGTAATATACATGACGCATCTGTCACCTCAATACCCAAAGAATATCCCACAAGACAATCACACTAGCAAAGTTTATTAAATCTATTTATTGTGAGCACTATAGAGACTACAGTTTTTATCTGATTTTAATGAAACTTGGTATGATCCCTAAGATTGATAAGATCTCGGTCAAGTTCGAATTTGACGTATTTTCGATGAACGTTTTTTGAGTTATTGCCCTTGTCTTTGTAAAAACACGTCAAATTTAGTTCGTGAGCACTCTAGAGACAATTACAGTTTTCATCTGATTTTGATGAACAGTTTATGAGTTATTGCCCTTGAATTTGTAAAAACGCGTCAAATGTAGTTTGTGAGCACTCTAGAGACTACATTTTTCATCTGATTTTGATGAAACTTGGTTTGCTCCTTTAGAATGATAAGATCTCGGTCAAGTTCGAATTTGATGTATTTTCGATGAACAGTTTTTGAATTATTGCCCTTGACTTCTTATTCTTTTGATATAATGAAATTTGTATTATCGTTAATTAAAATATGATCATTTCCGACATCTGCCAGTGGGCGTATGTTACTTTGCCTGGCAAGCCCTGGTTATTTAAATTACTATAACTGAGCGAAATGACCAGCGGGGTAGGGAACGGGTGTTTCTAGTTGATAAGCAATGTTCACTTTCCCATTTTCAGCTGCTTCGTATTGAACTTGTTTTCCAGGATTTTCCAGATCTTCTAACGATGGTTCATTTACATCTTGTAATCTCTTCTGATGATCTTTTAGTCCATACGGTTTTAAACTTAGTCTCAGTACCTACGATAATACAAAAATAAAGAACTATGTCTCATTTCAAATTCTGGCTATATTTTTAAAAATTAAATTGTGTGTTCCACATCAATTTTCAATATTAAATCTGAATCTGTCGAAAATCTAAAAAAAGGAAGAATTGTATCACCCCACGGTAGAGACAACAATCAAGATCTTATATTTAAAAATGATACTGGTAGTTCAAAACAAGTCTCAGCGACTATATTATCATTTACCAGAAATATGTCCATTTCAAAATTATAGAACAGCATAAAATACCTCAAGAGTGAAGCCGTATTTGACAAATTTATAAATTGCTGCAATAGGTATAAATACAATAGATGAACAAGCCATAGCCCAACCAATACCAACAGCCCAATCCGGGTATTTGTAAATTGTAGATGGACGTTCATAGGTTAATTCAGAATAGTTGATTGTACTCAATATAAATACAACCTGTAATTAACAAAATAACAACATTCTAGTGCCAATATCAAACATGCTCCAATGGTATCAAAAATTATGGTACATCCATTGACCAAATCGCAATCACACTGTCACCCCCAATGCAGGGTTTAATAATTTTTATAAGATATTTTTGTTAGTGTTCAATGTCTGAGCTATATCATCACATATCATTATCATATCATATCATATCGAGTCGTATTTTATTGTTCGATACATTTATACATCTAAATCAGAACTTACTATGCAGAATAATGGTGATAGTACAACCCAACAGACTTTCATATACGGCATGATTCTTGTACCTAACATCATTTCTATGTTGTCATAGAATCTATTTACACCTGTATATAGAAGAAAACAATAATCAAATTTATGATTTAAAAAAGTTTCAATCTATGAACAACGTAACCGATGGTTATATTCTAAAATGCTTATGTGTCGTCCAATACAGGACAGGACAGTACTTTAAATAATTGCATTAGAATATCCCTATGGTGGACAAGCGCATGTAATTTATCTTTTATTATTAATCTTACCGTAAAACCATCCTATAGCAATTAACTCGAAGAAAGCTACCAGTAAAACAACTCTACTGCTAGCATAATAATCAAACAATTGAAACACATACATCCCTCCCTGAAATACATGATACACATAAAATATACATTTACATCTTGATTCATGATGGCAATAGAACTTACTTCATGTTCTGTAGGAATGTTGACTGACTTCAGGGGCGGATCCAGGATTTTTGAAAGGGGGGGTGGGGTGGGGGGGGGGGTGGGGGGGGGGGGGCGCATATCCCAATTTTTGCCGACCGAAGCGAGACGGACAGACCGAAAACTACTGTTTATTTTAAAGGTACAATGACTCTGGTGGGCCCCTTTACCCCACCTGTTATTAGCTCCGCTCTCAATGTCAATATAGTCTGTCGGCTCACATTTACCATTGCCCCCCCCCCCCCTCCCCCCCCCCTTTATTTAGTAATTTATTGATATTTCGTAAATCGTGAATGAAACACTTACGTTAGTTACCATAGATAAACCAATGAAGAAGTTACAGATACAAACACATAAAATAAATAATTCCTTTCGGTATCCAACTCTTAAAAACCTAGGATACTGATCCACAATAGCTGTTACCACACCTTCCACGCCAACAAACTAGAATACAACAAAGTTCAATACACAAATGGTAAATGGTGAAAGTTAAATGATTATTTTGTACAATCAACTGTGAGAAAGTATATACCCAATACAAGCGTAACTCATGAATGGATTCTGTCCTGTTTCACAAGAATTGGACTTGAGACATATTTTGGTTATAAGTCTCTGAAATGTAACACTTTTGATTTATGCTGCAGAACAGAAACATGTGTCAGATGTTAAATCTGTCACTAGAAGATCTGGTTGGGAGATCGTAGCTAACATTTTATTCTTTAAATTGATGGAATCGAACAAACGAAAAAAAATATACATCACTGAAATACGAGGGCTCTGATCGTAAACAGTATATCAATTATTAAAGAGATTGTAAAAAGGTTTTCTAAACTTTGTATGACTGTGTATCGGGGACATTGAAAGCATCAATTTGCGTCATTCCAATTTCTATTCCGACGTCTGTGGTTCTTGCAGTTCCACTTAAACTAACGCGTTTTATGACGTCACTGCCAATGATCTACCGGAAGCTACTATTGATATCTGTGCAAATCACTGGTAGTGACGTCATAAAACGCGTTAGTTTTAGTGGAATTGCAAGAAGTATAGACGTCGGAATAGAAATTGGAATCAGTGTCCCCATACACATACAAAGTTTAGAAAACCTCTTTACAATCCTTTTAATAATCCAAATAAATTACTTTGTGAAACATTTACCTGACTGTCCAAACCGAGTAGAATCAACATTAAAAAGAATAATATAGACCATAGTGGAGATATAGGCATCTGAGCTACAGCTTTAGGATAAGCAATAAAAGCTAAACCAGGTCCTGAAAATGCAAATTTGAATATTATTTTGCAATTTGGACTTTCTTTGCAATTGGATTCGATTGATAAATGTCTAAGATAAGGAAAAGGCGCAAAACAGGCATATTTGATACTAATGTTTACGAGCAGTGCAGTTTTTATAGTGTGTTTTCGCTCATCGGCATTTTGAATTTAGCTGCTTTAATTGCGTCCGGATGGGCATTCAACTTCATCAAAACAATTACTGCTGACCACCGTCGCGAAACACACATGCGGATCGTACCTTGCATTGAATTATGACAATTAAATTATTGGTAAGGAGTTGTTCTTACCCGATTCAGCTACTTCCGATATAGGAACACCCTGAATAGCAGACATATAGCCCAATATTGTGAACACTATAAAGCCAGCAAAGAAACTGGTTCCACTGTTAACGAAGGCAAATAATACAGCATCCCTGAAATATAAGATAATGTTATTGGCTATTGTTTTGTAAAAAAATAGTTAGAATGGAGTTACTTGTCTAAAATGTGTAAAGTATCAGCGAAATTATAGGAAGCTAGTTTTAAAGTCATGTTCTTACTTCTAATTGATGTACAATTCATTAGATCGATCACATTCATGTAGCAATGACATATCTTTTAGTTTTTTAGTCACTATTGAAAATGTATCATAAGCTTTGACGATGTTATCTAAAAATATCACAGGGCTTTGTTACTGTAAATTACCAAAGATTTAAATCATGTAATTAAATAGTTTTACCTGTACGAATTATGATTAAACTTATTATAACTTCCCAGTGCCGTTAAACTACCTAAACTAATAGAATAGGAAAAGAAAATCTGTGTTCCAGCATCAACCCATACCTGAAATTGAAAGCGATTTGACCTGGTTTGCCTTTAATAGATTTCAAACTTCCGACGCACAGTCTGTAGTATTCAACCTATGTCGGGTAAAAACCCTTTAGATTAGCGAGCAAACGTTTAACTCAGACAAAAAAAAAACTCTTACGAATAACAACGTTTTTATTGCCGTCTTAACTATTGTAATCATTTCACATACGACACACAATTTATGTTAAAAATTTATAACAGTTAATTACCTGAATATCACCCAACTTATCAATATCAGGAGTTAAATAAAATAATACACCATCATATGCTCCTTCCAATAGAGCATTTCTGATCAGTAAAATTAACATAAAAATATAGGGTGAGGTAGCTGTTACATACAAAACCTGAAATATTTGAAATTCATTCTTGGCACAAAAATATCAACAATATACATGTAAATTTATAACAATAACCTTATTGGTAATCAGATTATATGTGACATAATCATGAGAAGTTACTTTTCCTGTTTTTGACGACGTTCAGGAAAGCCTTTTGTCAGAAAACAAAGCATGGCAATTTGGTTAAAAAGAGACACCCTCATTTACAAACCTTCTACAGCGCGAAATACAAGGATTTTATTGTAAGCTTGTCCAACCCTTAACTCTGTTTGAGTAAGTGTTGAGCTTTTTAAGAGAGCAAATTAAAGGGAAATGCACCTTTAGATCGCTAGAAGAAGTATTGTGGGTTGCATTGAATATACTTTTTTGCAGTGCTATTATTCATAAAGGATTTTAAATGTAACTTGAAATACTCCAAAAATTAATTACCTTCCCCGAAGATTTAATTCCTTTACAAATACAGGCATATACTACAATCCATGCAAATAATAAACATAAAGCTAAATCCCACTTTATTACTCCAACATCATCAATACCATCTGAGATAGCAAGTGTTTTATATCTAAAATAGATCATATATAGAGTGTGTATCTAAAACAGATCACAGATAGATAGATTTTTATATCTAAAATAGATCACAGATATAGAGTTTTATATACATGTATGGAACTGAACAAAATTACAAAATAATATTAACCATGGAATACCCATTGAATTCAAATCTGCATAAGCTCAGATCCTGTATTGAAAGGATGAAGACATATGAAATTCCCCCAAAAACTATGTTTTTTCTCCAATCCAACTTTAATTTAACTATATGTTACTGTGTGAGGTCTCTAGTTGCTTGTAGTCAAATGCATCTGACCTCCTGATGATGAGGAGGAACCACTGGTATAGCTTTATACTTATGTTCCAAATATGGACGTGAGACAAGCGTTCTGCCGGGGCCGGGTAACTCTTCCTTCCACATATCTAATAATGTTTATGTGTTATATATAATACTTATACTTACTCCCAGAATTCTGTTACAGGATCAGAGAATTTATAAGTTGAATTCTCATTGAAGGTCAAATTATTTATTCTTGCTGTTTCATTAACAGTTATATTAGATTTAAAATCATCATTACACCAGATAGTATTCCATTCATGTCCACAATAAGACCAGGGTAGTTCAGCTTGGAATGAGTTAAACATGTAGTAGAATGACCAACATAAAATAACGTTATAATAGCAGTTGATCAGGAACATTATTATACATGTTGTTATACCAATACCTAAGAAAGAAAAGAAAGAAACATTTATATTTTATAAGGATAACAATATAGGTTCCATGCGGATCTTTTCTTCCATGAGGTCCTTGGTCAAACCCCTTGATCTTTCTCAGATTATCCGTACCCGTATTTACAGCTGGTGGACTGGAATTATGAGTGAAGATGAATCATTCAAGGTCATCGGACTTTCACACCCGGTCGAGAACCGAACTCTCTAACATAATAACCACCATTTGCTCGTATCCAAGCAAATGACGTCCTGTTTTCTTACCAATTAAAATGCTTTGTTTTTCCCAGAAAATCTTGAAACCTCTTTATGTTACCAGTAAAGTCCTAAGCTTTTTGCATCAGAAAGTTACAAACATTTATTTAAACTCAGTCTATGATTCCTGATAGCGATACAACCTCATAGAATGAACTAAAGATTTAAATTCCCACACTTGGCCAACAAGAGTGCATATTCATCAACTGTGTCTAAAGTCTAAAGTATCCAAACAGCATACAATAAACCAATACAGATTATTATTGAAAAAAAGTTTAATATTTTGTAAACGTTTTTCAATTATTATTTTATATAAGGTAGTTTTCTGGATTTATCAGATTATACAGGTTATCTGTTGTGTTTATGACACCAAATAAAGTCCCTAATGAATATAAACTTATAAATATTAAATTTTCGATCATTCTAAGAGGTGGTATCGCTATAAGATCATTTTACTATCTTAACACAAATTTCGGAAAATTTGAAAGCTTTCAGCGTCTCTGATAAACATATCCTTTCAAAATCAGTAAACCTTTCCCGAATGCTTTCAATATTCTCATAGGCCTATTATATTAAAAGTATGTTTTTTTTTACATCTTTTGCTGCATTGTATAGTTGAACGTTATCTAGTCTAATAATTGATACAAAGACTTTCTTTCATGGTGGTTGAAACTCTAGTTGTAATTATATAGAACAAACTGACCTTGAAATAGTGGTACAAGATTCCATGTTTTAATACCACCTTTGCCCATGAACTGTCCGGCAGCTACTTCCAGATAGAACAGTGGAATTCCGCCTATTATGACGCATATAAAATAAGGCAAGAGAAAGGCACCTGAATAATAAAAAAAAAATAGAAATTAATTAAATTATATCAAAAATTCCAAAAAAAGGGGAAACAATTAAAACTAGATATTTAATTGCATTGTTGCATTGTTTCTACTAAAAGCTTTACGAACTGCCATTAACCCGGCAGTGTTATCAATATTGGTATACATAGAACAGAAATCAGAATGGCATTCGGAGGGACTCGATTTTTTATTTTATTCACAAAATCAGTTGTGTCCTTGTGTCAGTTGATAGGCTTTATGTTGGCAAGCTAGAGGTAGTAAGAAATGGTCAATGTATTCTGACACCGCATATAACTCACTACCACAGTCAGTCAGATATGATCGGACGGCCTTTAGGGATTTTATTAGGGATGAACCACTCCTTGGTAAGATTCTTATGGATCTTACGACAATCAGGTTTGACAGAAAAATAGTCATATTGTTTCTGTTTGAGATAACTTTCTTTGACTAAATTTCCAAGAATATTGTTAATCATATTAGAAGTTTCCTTAATAATTGGGTCTGGCAAAATGGCATAATGTTTAGGATTATTCAATTGATTCTCTGCTTCTAAAATGTAATCTTCCCTATTTAGAATGACACAACATGAACCTTTGTTACTTTTTTTTAATAATAATGCTATCGTCTTTCTTAAGTTAGTTTAATGCTTCACGTTCTACCCGTGTGAGATTAGGTTTTTCATTTGTAATAGAAAGATTTGTTGTTTGGCTATTCATACTAGTAAATACTTCTAAAATTTCAGGATGGATGGCGGCCTTGGGTGGTTTCCACGTGGATTTAAGAATAAACAGCGTTCTAGCACCACGTTGAGCTGGTTTCGAAAAAAATAAGTGCAGCTCAGATTGCGTTGAAATCGTTCAATAGATGGTCGAAGATAGTTAATGTTGGCTACCTTTGGGGTCGGGTAAATTTAAGTCCACGGTCTAAGATTGAATGCTGAAGGGATGTGAGAATCTTACGGCCCAAGTTAAGATTGTAAATATCCCGATGAGATGGAAATTAGAAACAGTACTGATAGCAAGAATTATGGACGCTACAAGGATCTGCATCTCTAATGTGACAAAAAAATAGACTAGGGGTAAAATTGTATGACAAACGTTTTGATTTTAATTTTCCATTTATCGTCAATTTTCCTCTATGTGCAGCAGCATTCCACATATGCCAAAACATGGGGACTCGACTGTTTCAGTACGAAAAGTTTGTTCTTTTAAAGATGACTAGAACAATTTGACAACCAAGCTACATGTGTATGTACCAACTGGACTCAAAACTATCCAGAACAGTTGTTCAAAACATTTGTAAGAAGCTTCCTACACCCCTTAAATTGTTTAGAAATAAATTGAAATGGAGTTTTACGTTCTGCTTTTCTGCATTTTTTTCATTATGTACGGGCTAATGGGGATGGGAAAACGCCATGCTGCGTGCAGTGAGGGGAATTTTTCCAGGACAGCTGCATAAGCCTACTTTTATTTTACATTTTCAAATGTCGAAGGCATATGGTATCATAAAATGCAAATATATAATTGATATTGCAGATATATAAAAGTTGCAATACCACTTTACAGAAATCATTATTAAAAAGAAATCACTTATATATTTCATTATATCATAGAAATTATACCTATACTGCACAACACAAAATTTTATTTTCTAAAATGTGTTATGCATGCACTGTTAATATTGTTTGCAAGCCGTGTCCACACTTCATTAAGTCATTTAACAACCGACAGAAAAACCTTAAGTGAAATAAGTATAATATTGTGGTTGCTCAATCTACAGGGTACTCCTTTGATCTTTTGTATGTTAGTCAATATTATTATGAAGATGTGCACTTTTAGATTTGGTGATAATCTGATGATTTTCTTTAGAGATATCACTTAAAACTCTGATACCTATTTTGAAAGCTGATGCAGATTTTATGTTTATGAAAAATTGTCCTGGAAGTCCCATTTCTTGAGAAATGCAAGAATCATACTTTTTGGCAGGTGTCTCTCCGTAACGAACATAAAAGTTTATATTCGATCACCAATCAGAAAGTCCTTAAAATGAGCAATAAGTTGGTGATTGTGGTATGTTACTGTACATGAATGGAAAATTAACAAATGGGTTCACAGTCATAGAATCTGACATAAATGTCTTGGTGTTTTACAATTTCGAGAAGCAAATCCTATTAGAACTTTAGTCTTAGAGTCAGTTGGCCGGCTCTGTGAAATAGACGCTAGCTCGCTAACCTGGAGATCCAGGGTTCAATCCCCGCATCGGTCGAGATGATACCTTACAATTTATCATCCCTGTCAGTGTTGCAGGTTGGAGGGACTAATATCCTCTTGTCGTTTGAATGGAACAATAAAACAAGACTTCTTGTGCTACAGTCTGTGTAAGTGGAATCGAAAGTAACATCATTTCCCTCATTACACACCGTTTGCCCAAATGTAGAAAAGGGGGACGTAAACACCATTTCATTTCATTTCCAACTCTCCTGAGTAGATTTTATCTACAAATTCTACGCCCAGGCGGAATTATATAATGCCGGAATGTCATATGTATCGGAAAGCGGAATTGAAAGAACGATCTAGATTTTTCTGCCCTCGATTTTTTGAGCTTTTGATACATTACTTTAGAACAGAGGAATATACAAGCAACTTGCAAAGTTACTACCCATGGGAATACCAATTACTTTCTGAAATATTTCCTAGTCAAATTCAACAAAAATGTTATTCATCCAATAATTCAACTCAATTTTAAGTTTGCAAATTAGGTCTTTGCTATCTCAATTAAAACCCAAAAGATATAAACTAAAACCAAATTTTATTTCTAGTAAACTACCAACTAACCGAAATGGAAATAATAAGGTCCACTTTGCTTAGAAAACAAACATGAGATGAATACAAAATTATTGCTGTTTTAAATAAAAATTATAAATTGTGTCTATTTTGTTCTGATCTTATATACGTATCTAAATTGTAATGTCTGATATATTTTATGAAAGGATGGCGTATTCAGTATTATGCAAGCCATCAGCTTCTCTGGTCAAGATGTGTTTCAAAACCTGTAAATCTTATATAAAACTAACCACCCAACCAAATGCTAACTTTGTCGCACTTACCTCCACCGTTTTTGTAACAAAGATAGGGAAATCTCCAAACATTTCCTAAACCAACACTAAATCCAATACAAGCTAATAAAAAATCAAATTTATTAGTCCAAGTTTCACGTTTAAATTCATCTTGTGATCCATCAGGCGGTGCCGCCACTGCCATAGAGTGTTTCTTCGGAGGTTCATCATCAGTCATCTTGAGCTGTTGACTGTTGGACACCCAATGATTTGACACTACAACTAGGGGTGACTTAATACCAACTAACAAAGTAGTTTAAAAACTGGATGAATTGCTCAATGGAAAAATTTGTTTGTTACTTATATGATAGACATATCAAAAAACTATTAAACACGCCCTTTCAAATATCTATATGGAATACTTTCTGTATAGGTGTACAGTGTTTATGTGGTTTATTTGTCTCCTTTGTAATGTAAACATAAGTTAAAAAATACTCTATAAAATAAAAGTTCCAGTAACAATTTAACGTATAGGATAAAAGAGAAAACTTTTCTAAAAAAGATACTTTGGGAAAAGAAACAAAAAAACCTCCGCAAGTTTGACGGTAAATATCTCGGTTGTTGGTGTTAGTGAATTGACCTTTTTCAAAATTCTCAGATTTACTTCAACAGATCCTTGTCACCAAATAAAAATTGTACAAGTACTGCCCCGAACAAAATACCATGTCAAAAAATTCAATATCAGAGCAAATTACACATTTTAACCTATATATACATAAATACGAGCGTAATTTAACATGAAATAGTCTGATTCTGTAATTCACCAGTTAGAGAGGGACTGCTACATAAGAAAATGACAAGAAAGGTTATACAACACAAATATTTCAGCTACGAGGAGCTCAGATTTGGATATCTCGGCACTTGATAAATAATAATATTTCGAAAACCGGTTCGTGTATATTGTGTAAGGTTTTGTTATTTTTTTGTTTGTTTATTTTTTTACATTATTGTTAGCGTTTTTAATAATATATATATATTTTTGCATTATCACCTAGCTTTTATTGTGCATCATTTCTCATTTCTCAGTTATGCAGTGTATTCATCATTTATTGGTCACCCTAAGACTTCAGCAGGAAGGTCAACCTGCGTTTACCTTTAAGCGCAAAATCCATGAGCTGGATAGTTTTGTTTGTCCGGCAATGAAAACCTCAGCTGATGACACATATATCAATCGGACTTGACTCTCTAAGGTGACGCAGGCCCTGATCGACCACTACCAAGGCTA
Source organism: Lottia scabra (assembly GCA_029955415.1). Classification (NCBI taxonomy): domain Eukaryota; kingdom Metazoa; phylum Mollusca; class Gastropoda; family Lottiidae; genus Lottia; species Lottia scabra. Next base: position 10,483,043 of record JARJEI010000005.1, on the reverse strand, counting down.
GAGTCACCATATCTATACCAACTGCAATGGATGTTGACCTGGATACACCTGCACCTACTAGGGTCACCGCCGTATTGAACCAAAACCCTAAACGCGCCGGAAGTTCACCTACACCTAGTCCAGCGGACGTTGGTAAACGTTCCCGTAGAGAGGGCACCCCTCTTCTCTTTTCTCTTCCAGATTCCTTCTCTACCACCCCATCTGAATCTTCACCAAGGGACTCGGGTTTCGTAAATCTTTCTGCTTTCTCCGACTAAGTCAAGCCATACATCCAAACCATCCTATCCTCGTACCAGGTCCCGATCACTATCTAATGCTATCTTTACATCATCTTCCACTTGTGTACCAGTTCCAATCACCCCATCGACAACCATTATCTCCGTTACCAAACCCTTCTATCATCGAACAACTGACAAATCATCATGGACTCTACCCGCTCTACAGAAATCAACCTTAATTATTGGATCCTCTAACCTGAACAGAATTACCAAAATTGCCTCAGACACCGAAATTCATTCGTACCCTGGTGCCCAAAATCCATCACACCCAGTCCATCATTGAAAATTACGACTAAGATTTTAAACAAGCTACCGTCATTCTTCACGTGGGTCTCAACAACCGATACCAGCTACCAAAGTCCTCATTAGAACAAGCCCAGAAATTAATCGCGACCGCAAAACTTACCTTTCCAAATTCAAAGATTATCTTCACATTTGTACCAGTATCCAATAAAATCACGAAGAACGCGCAACAGAATCTAAAGACCTTCAACAAAATGATGATGGATTTCAACACCAACGACGCAACAATCCTACCCCCATACGAAGAACCAGTTGATGATCTACATTGGTCCCCAAGTACAGCAAACAGCATTTATTTATTTTCGATACACCAGCTTAAAGCATCAAGTAAGTTGTCTTTAAACTAATTACTGGGGATAATACTGAGAGGGCACCACTAGGCCAAACTGTAGTTAATTTGAGGCGTAAAATTCTCACACCCCTACAGCATTCGATCTTAGAACGTGGACTTAAATTTATCCCGACCCCGAAGGTAGTACCGACTATCTTCGACCATCTATTGAACGATTGAATCTCATCTGCACTTAGTATGCTTATTGTATCTCTATCTTCTTGATCAAACTGAATTTGGTTTTAAAGGGTTTATTACAAACAGGGAGTACTTATTGTTAATCAAGCAATTTGACCTAGTTTTGGTGTTTGCCCTTTAAATGGTTCAATATTTTTTCTAGTTGAAACCTTTTAAATACACACTAGGGACATTTCTCTACAATTAGGCGTTTATTTTACTCAAATCCGTTCAGTAGTTTACTATCAGCGTCCAAAAAACATAACACACTTAAAAACTTTACGTAAGGTTTTTAAAAAATTTAGTATGTTTTTAGCGTTTAAAAATTAACGGCTGGATTTTTTTAGTTAAAACGTTCAGATACATTAAAGAGCACATAGTTACAGATTTTGGTGTAAAGTTTTCACAAATTTGAGCAAAAAAAATTATTGACCTAAAAAAAATTCAGACTGTCCTTTTAAGAAAGACAACAGCATTATTATTTTAAAAAAGTGACAAAGGTTCATGTTGTGTCATTCTAAAAAGGGAAGATTATATTTTAGAAGCAGAGAATCAATTGAATAATCCTAAACATGCCATTTTGCCAGACCCAGTTTTTAAGGAAACTTCTAAAATGATTACTAGTAACAATATTCTTGGAAATTTAGAAAGTTATCCCAAACAGAAACAGTATGACTATCTTTATGCCAAACCCGATTGTCGTGAGAGACATTTATACACTTTGCCTAAGATCCATAAGAATCCTAGAAAGGAGTGGTTCATCCCTAAAAAATCCCTAAAGGCCGTCCGATCATATCTGACTGTGGTAGTGAGTCATATGCGGTGTCAGAATACATTGACCATTTCTTACTACCTCTAGCTTGTCAACATAAAGCCTACCTTAAGGACACAACTGATTTTGTGAATAAAATAAAAAATCTTCGAGTTCCTCAGAATGCCATTCTAATTTCTTTTGACGTGTAATCTATGTATACCAATATAGATAACACTGCCGGGTTAATGGCAGTTCGTAAAGGTTTTAGTAGAAACCCAGTTCCGAACAGACCCGATGATGCAATTTTACAGCTTTTGTCTCAGTAACAACGATTTCACATTTAATAGTAAAACGTATCTACAAACTTCAGGAACAGCTATTGGTAAACGATTCGCCCCTTCATACGCATATCTTTTCATGACAGAGTGGGAACGTGAGGTATTACCCCTTTGTCCCTTTGATCCACTTTTTTACGGACGATTTTTAGATGAAATTTTTATGGTTTGGACTTATTCCATTGAGCATTTCTGGGAATTCTTTGAAATTCTCAACAACCACCATCCGTCCATCAAACTAACCGCCAACGTCAGTCACAAAAGCATAGATACCACTGTTTTCAAAGGAGATTCCACAGCAGAAACCATTAAACTGGACATAAAGGTATATTTCAAAGATACTCATCAACTCCTGCACAAAAGCTCATTTCACACAAAACATACCTTTTCCGGTATAATTAAATCACAAGTTTTACGATTTCATCGAATTTCAGATCCTCTGATTTCAACCAAGCCTATACGTTTGTTTTCTCAAAACTGAAAGAGCGTGGATACTCAAAACGATTTTTACGAAACATAAAAAAAACTCCACTTTAGCGCAAATAGCAGCGAAGACTAGACTATATGCCGAAGCTCCTCCTGGTTTAAGGAGTGCTCCATGTTTGTCAAGTAGATGCAAAACATGTCCCTTTGTATCTGAAACTCATTATTTTACGAGTAACTTTACTAATAAAAGGTATCCGATCCAGGAGCATTTATCATGTCAAGTTCAAATGTGATTTATCTAATTTCATGTAAGAAATGCTCCAAACAATATGTAGGAGAAACTAAGAATAATTTACGCACTCGTTTCAATGCTCAGATCAGATATAACATTAAAGAAAGACAATCCCGTTTCTAATCATTTCAACTTCGATGACCATTCAATAAACTCTCACCCTAACCCGAACGTATAGAAATTGATTTACCAGAAGATGAAACCACCAGATTCCGACAATCTAGAACAGCCTACTGTATTGAGACATTGAATTCAGCAAGACCTATAGGACTCAATATTCATCACTAGGCAGGCATACACCCTTTGTTGTCCCATTTAATAAAACCAGTAATCGAGCAAGCAAGATAGTTAAGGCCCACTACAAGAGTCTTCAAGAGAAGTTTCCCAATGTTTATAAGCAGAAAATGATAGTTGCCTACTCAAAAAATCAGAACTTTAATGACAATCTGGTTCATAGCAAACTAAAACCAATCATTAATTAGCAGATACTATACCATACTATACTTATTATTTTTCTACTTTCAGATCAGAACAGAAGAAAAGCCTTAATCCAGACCCTTAATACCATTTTCTCAAGTATTTGTCCCATCTAGGCTTGTACATTTGGATTCAAACCCTCCCTTCCCCGAAATCAAAACATTCTTATCATAGGTAATCATAGGTCTGCTTCAGAGCGCTGGCCGTCGGCCACTATGCTCAGTTCCTCATCTTCATCTTCTATGTTATTTTCATTTCCGGTGGTGAGGTCTGCTTCATAGTTATAATAGGCGTTTTTGTCGCACGATTCGATTTGGACGATTAGCTATTTTGCGCATTTGTGAGCCAGTTCGATTTGGCTAATCGGTGCATTTGTGAGACCGTTTACCTAAACTGATTAGGCTAATCGACCGAACCGTCCCAAGAGGTGGTTAGGCGATTCGATTAGGTATTATAAGATGGCGGAATGTGCCAGTTCGTAATACTATTGGCTGATATATCAATGACGTCATATATTACATACATGTGACCTTCTTTTGTTGACAGTCAAGGCTGCCTAATCGCCAGTACATTTGTGGACCACAGCAAATTACACCAAATCGTACTAGCAAATCGAAAACAAATCGAATCTTCCCACAAAAACGTCTAATATATTTCTTGCTGTCTCCATATCTTATCCAGTCTGTTTTAAAATATTTTGGTTGTTTTTGCATTTATGACATTTTTGGCAGTTGTTCCATATATTTACAATTCTATTGGTGAAAAAGTTCTTCCTTAGGTTCTTTACTGCTCTGTGTTGGTATAACTTCTTTCTGTGGCCTCTAGTTCTACTATTGGTGTTGAACGTCAATAGGGATGGTAGAGATGGGTCATATATGCCCGAAGTCATTTTAAATACTTCTATCATATCTCCTCGTTTTCTGCGGTAAGTTAAAGTTGGCAATTTTAATTTCTTCAATCTGTCCTCATAGGTAAGATCTCTATATCCCGGGATTTGCTTTGTTGCCCGCCTCTGAACGTTCTCTATCGCTGTTATATGTTTCTTCTTATATGGATTCCATATACCATTGGCGTACTCTAGATGTGGACGCACTAATGCCTTATATAAAGCCAAGAAAGTTGTTTCATCCATAAAAGTGAAAGATCGTCTAATTAATCCCATAATGCTGTTGGCTTTGTTTATCTTTTCGTTCATAAGGTCTTCAATCTTTAGCTGATCATCTACTACCACGCCTATATCTTTTTCTTTCTTAGTATGCTGTAATTCTGTGCCGCATAGCTTGTAGTTGTATATTGGAGTTTACCAGCTGTTAACTTTACACTTGTCAGGATGAAAACGAAGAAGCCATCTGTTGGACCAGTTTTCTAGTTCTTGCATGTCTTCTTGTAATTTCTCATTGTCCTCTGTTGACTTGATTTCCCTAAATACTTTAGTATCATCGGCAAACATGTAGCATTCTGAGTTCAGCAGGTCTGGTAAGTCGTTTATGTATATGACGAATAGTATTGGGCCTAGTACGCTGCCTTGAGGTATTCCACTAGTGACCGGTTCCCATGATGAGTAACTGTTCATAACTCGTACCCTCTGTTTTCGATTGCTTACAAACGATTTTATCCAGGCTACAACATTTGGTGTTATTTGGTATCTGTTAAGTTTAGTAATAAGACGGTGGTGTGGAACTTTGTCAAAAGCTTTCATAAAATCCAGGTATATACAGTCAAGACTCATAGGCGTACGGGGCGTTAGTTGAGCTGGGGGGGGGGGGGGCAAAACCAATTTGCCCGACAACTAATGCTAATTTGCCCGACAACGAAATATATTTGCCCGACAAGTCGACCCCCACCCAACCCCTAATTCCAAGAACTTCTCTCCATCTGCCTGATCACATCATTTCCGAACGATTTTTTCAAGACTGCCTCCATTATCCAGTATCTTAGTCCATTCTTGCTGAAAAAAGGTTTTTCTTCTTCATGTGTGTTACGATGTGATCTCTAACGAAGGATTCAAGCAGTTTGCAAAGGATACATGTTAGGCTAACTGGGCGGTAGTTTGATGGGAGCTTCCTATTACCCTTCTTGAATAGTGTTGTGATGCAACCTTCCCTCCATTCATCTGGCACTTCCATACTGGTGATGAAATTATCAAAAAATTTTCTCACTGGTTCACTCAGTTCTTCACATAGATCATGTAGGATTCTGGGGTGTAGATTGTCTGGACCTGGCGATTTGCTATGTTTATGTCGTGTAGGCGTTTATAAACCTTCTCATTTTGTATCTTGAGGTCAATCATCTCGCATTCTATATCTATTTCGGGTAGGGCAGTAATATTACTACAGTCTTCTGTTGTAAACACACTTGAAAAAAATTTAGATAATACGTTTGCCTTGTCATTTTCTGTTAACACCTCATTTCCTTTATCAATATTCATCACTAAATCGGATATTCCTGTCCTGACTTTAGTTTTGGACTGAGCATATTGCCAGAATTTTTTCGGGTTTAGTTTGATGTTTTTAATTATCTCATTTTCCTTGCTTCGTACTGCATTTCTTGTCAAACTTTTCACCTTATTCCTGGCTTTACAATACTCCTTGTATCTTTTTTCTTCTTTTGTTTCTGTGAATCTTGTCCAACATCTGTGTTTTTTATGGATAGCTTTAATGGTTTTTAGGTCTAAGTTGGTTTTTCCTTTCCGTTCAGCTGAAAGTTTTGGTGATCTCTTTGGTACATATTGGTCCTGTAACTTTAAGAGAATCTCTTTGAGTGACCTCCACTGCTCATTTACACTCTTGTCCTCATTAGACCAGTCAATTTCTCTTAGTTGCTGTTTCATCATGGTCAAATCAGCTTTGTCATAATAGTACTTGACTCTCTCTGTATTTTCCTGTTGGATATAACAGTTAAAGGTGAAGTGGAGTAAAGAATGATCGCTTTTTCCAAGTGGGCTGTAGTAGTTGAGGTTTGATATCATTCCTTCTTCGATGGTCAGTATATAATAAATAAAAATCTGGTTGTCTCTTTTGAAATTTTAACGAATTAAAGTATTATTGTTATATGTATTATTCGGTATCTATTTTTATGCATATTCAAATGAGATTGAGATATGTAGGCCTACATGTTCTATATAATGTGATTTTATTATGGTAATACTTATTTTGTGTCATTCAAAAGTGTTGTAGAATATCCATCCAGCATGATCATGAACGAATTTGAAGAGATATGATACGCATTTCCCATTACGTTTATTGATCCTTAGATCATCTAGCAACGGTGTATGATCTTAACCGATTTGATATTACAACAAATTGTAAAGCTCTTCCATATGAAATCCAGTTTAAGTTTTCAGGTGGGATATATTTCCTGATAAAAGCGAAATGTTAGGGTAAATGTTCTTGCTTTAATATGATTGAAGTATTATGATTGGTAGAGAAGAAAACTCTCTTCTCAGTGAAAAAGAACCCAGAAGATTCGAGTCTTTTTTTGTTTTTTTTTATCCAAGTTATATCAATAGTTCAATGTGAGTTTCTCTCTTTAAAGCGATACTACGCCTTAGAATGAACTAAAAAATTAAATTTTCAAACTTGGTCAATAGGAGTATATTAATCAGGGGACAAACCTAGTGGCATAATTATGAAACAGATTACCTAAATAATCTGATAAATCCAGATAACTATGTTTAAATTCAATAATTGATAAATGTCTTAATCAAATTTAAGTCATTTATCAATAATAATCTGTAATTGTATGAAAAATTACATAGTTTTATGGGGGTTTTTTTGGTTCTGTTTGTATACTTTGCACACTGTTGATGAATATTGACCAAGTTTGAGAACGTAACTTTTTTGTTCATTCTAAGACGTAGTATCGCTTTAAGTTGTTGTAAAAGTGAAATTTAGTAATGAAATCTTCCACTATTGTAAATACAGTTTATATAATGTGGGTTCATTATCAGAGCGTGGGTTTTATGTGTTAAAGGCGCACTAACACCTATTAAAGATTGCATTGAAAGAAGCCTATAACAGTAGATGATAATATTTATCAAGTTTTATCGCAAAGTTACCCAAGACAAAAGTCTTGTAAATTCCAGGGTCTTTCGGTAGGGATGTCTCTGGGGTTCGAATAGAACCACAAGTTCCACTTTTACTTATTTCACCGTCATGCTTCGCAAATTTTAGATGATTTCCACCTACTATTGTTCATTTTACGTAAGTTGAATTTTTAAGAAAAGAGCCAGCTTAGTTAAAAGAAATCCAGCTACGCCCCTGTTTTATGTTTTTTGGGTATGAGAAGACGATTTGAAATAGCATGCTACTATATTCAAATGTAACGATTTCCGAGCAGATTATGTTACCAAATGTATTACACCTGATGAATACATCGTTGGGTGGGGTCAAATGTTGTAGGTCATGGTTCCCCTGACCCTGAGATAATGATCAGAATGTCATGTCATGTTGAACTTTACAGGGACGGTCGATTTTTGTTGAATGTATATGTCTTAACTATATCTGAAAGTTTTGTCTAAAATATCTTACCGTAAATATTTTCAGGGCTCTACTATTTAAAGTTTTATGTTAGCTCTTTGGGTTCGTTATATTTTTTGGTATTGAAGGGTTGGAAGGCCAATAAACGGATTAAAGAAAAGAAAACGCCAAATTGTAGCGAAATGTGACTCCTGTTTATTCTAGAGCTATGCTTATAGTAATTATTCCATGCAAGACATCTTTTTACGTATTTGTGTTAATTATGAAATTATGTAGGCTCTACACTTCCCCTTCAAAGAAGTGAGACATACATTAAGTTAACCCCTTTTAGTTCATTCATCCATTTCACATTACAAACGTATCACTAGATCATTACCTGACTAAATTTAAAATTTTACTTCAATTTTTTGTTGAATGTTTTTTAACTAGTGTATCCTAGGGTTGGGTTCTCATAAAGTGTTCATCTTTAACTTAATAAAATGAAATGGATGAACGAAGAAGAAAAATGTAATATATTTACAACAGCACTAACATATTTTCTTTCGATTTCGAGATTTTCAAATGTATGCAACCTTTATCATACGAGATAGACTAAATCAATAATCTTGAACCTTAAATTGGCTGGGAAATGTCAAGAAATCGCGTTTCTGGGCGTCTATTTCTCCAAATTTCTAAGCAAGATCCTGCAGACCCAAGCAAATGATATTGAAACCTAAGATGGCTAGGGAATGTCAGGAAATTGCGTTACCGGGCGTCTAATTCTCCAAATTTTCTTGTGTTGTCCCTATCATATAGACGTTTGCCCCACCCCCCTCCCCTCCCCTACCGATGATGGATTCACTTTCATGCTTTACTTAGTATTCCTCGGAGTTTTCCAGGTTTATTGTCCAATCCGAATGACATGACGCCTTTTCAATTTCAGCCCTTAAGACCAGCATATATCACCAAGTAGAAACATCCCATGTCAGGATTGAAATCTCCCTCAACCGTATAGCTTGCTAATCTGTCACGGCTCCAGGTTAATTAAAGACCGTCCCTTTGACTATCGATATAGGCATGAGGGAAAAATACATCGGTAGGCCTATATGATTTACATAAAAGGTGTTTGGCCTTGAAAAAAGTTCAGGTAAGTATAAATAACTTAACTTTGTATCAAGCGAGCTTTTTGTTATGTAAATGAAATAAATATTTTACTGCGACCTGTAACTAAATATTACAGTGTTTCTGATATAGGGATTTTAGCGTCATACTACTTATACATAATGTCTATATTCTCAGTTTAAACTTAAAGGGATTGTAAAGCGCATTTCTAAACTTTGTATGTGTATCAGGGACACTGGTAGCATCAAATTGCGCCATTCCAATTTCCATTCCGACGGCTGTGGTTCTTGCAACATTCCAATGAAACTTGGAAATTTGAATGGAGAAAATTGATCCTATTAGTGTCTCTGATACACATACAAATATGCACCATGCCTTCTTTTAAAACAAAAACGCTATTAATTCCCAAGGGTACCGATTGTGCTTTTGTGATTGTTGACCTTATTACTATATTCTTAGGAGGTATAGTATTTAGTCCAACACAAGTAAAGGCTGTTTTCCACGGGACGATTTTTTCGCATGCACGCATGCTATTGATAGCAGGTACTAAAATCGTCGCGACGATCGCAAAAAGAGTAGGAATAGTTTCAACTTTTTCGCGACGAACTATTTCGCGTAAACATTTTATCCAATGATCCAATCAAATGCGCTAACAATATCAACGTCATATCCGTTCTTTCAATTCTACGGTTCTATACATAAAATAACTCTGCTTTTGGATACTTTGTTGACAAAATATATCCATGAGAGTCAGACACTTTCAATTTTTAAACGTTCTTTCATGCTTCTTGAAATTGTCAACAATCGCGATGTTTGTGTTCGACTTTAATAATAATAATAATAATAATAAACTCTTTATTTTACATGAGTCAGAATTAGGCCCAATACCACGAGTGATAACGGTCCTGTCTCATCCGCCCATGGGGTCAAACATAGATACAATATACAACATATAGACACACACACACACACAAAAAAAAAAATTAATGTACGAGTTTGATGAATTAGAGATCAAGTACATGACCACAGGTTACTGGATTTTGTTTAAGATATACAATGGACATATTATTATCCTCAAGTGATTAAGTACATTGCGACAAATTGTAAAACAAACAAAAAAACAAAAAAAAATTCATTAATTTGTGAAGCCAAAGGTCAGTGCAAGTGTTGCGAGCGGGCTACCCAACCCTACTCCATTAATGTTCTTATTCTAAATTGGAGGGGGAGGTAGGATTTATCCATGCTCAAGGCCAGCTTGAAGGATGTTTACTCATCCCCTGACATATCAGTGCTTAAACGTGACGAATTTCCTATCATTAATAATTCTCATGCATTCAGCAACGGATTAATGGAAATGATAACCGTTGCTAAAGGAACATGCAGTCTACTATTTGATGATATTTGAAATAAGACAAGTGGTTGCCTAGCAATATACGCCCACCTTCCTTATAAATTGTTAGTATATCAAGAGCATTCCCCAATTGGTGTCAAATCGTATCAAAAATATAATTTGTCAAAAATATAGTTTATATCTTTTGATCACAAAATTAAATAAAATTCTTAATTAAACTTTCAATCTTGAAGAATTATGACTAAGTCAAAATCCAATCAATGTAAAATCGTCAAACTTCTCCAAGTTCTCAGGAATATAAATGATTACGTAAAATTTCAATGAAATCAGATGAATACTGTAGTCTTCATTCTGCAGACTTCAGACTGCATTCACAAGTCAACTTCGTCGTGTTTTGACTAAGTCAAGGGCAATAACTCAAGAAACGTTCATTGAAAAAAGACAAATTCAAATGTTTAAACCAAATTTCATTCAAATCAGGTGAAAACTGTAGTCTCTATCGCGTTCACAAGCCAAGGGCAATAACTCAAAAACCTATCAACGAATAATCATCAAATTCAAACTTGTTCGAGATCTCAAGAATACAAATGTTCACACCAAATTTCATTCAAATCAGGTGAAAACTATAGTCTCTGTTGTGTTCAAAAGCCAATTTTGACACATTCTGACTAAGTCAAGGGCAATAACACGAAAACTGTTCATCGAAAAATCATCAAATTTGGACTTGTCCAAGATCTCATGATAACAAATGTTCACACCAAATTTTATTCATATCAGGTGAAAACTGTATTCTCTATTGCGTTCACAAGTCAATATCGACGTGTTTTGACTAAGTCAAGGGCAATAACTCAAAATCCGTTCAATGAAAAATAATCAAATTCGACATTATCCGAGATCTCATCAATACAAATGATCACACCAAATTTCATTCAAATCAGTTGAAAACTGTAGTCTCTATTGCGTTCACTAAACATCTCCCAAGTGTACTCTATGGCGTATCTTACATGCCTCTTGAGTTCTGGGATAAAGTCATGCTAGATGCCCCATTACAGAACATTACATTCACAAACATCAATGCACATCCTAAAGACCCCCTTCCAACACTCACGTCGAAATGTTGCTAACATGAGACAAAAAGAACAATCATTTCCCATTATTTATTCAAAAATAAAATGTACGAATTGGCATTTCATTCGAAAATCGACTTTAACCCAGAAAAATCTGCGCTCTTCTTAAATTTCATCGTGAACTGCAGGAAAATTGATTTTCTGTTGTAATGTCAACCAACAAGGATGTTTCCGTACTTGCACTTGATCCGGCCGAAAACCAATTCCCTTTTCAGCCTGTGGTATATCCAACATTACTTTCTGAAATCATACAGCAACATCCAAGTTAATGGAAACAGAAAATTTAATTTTCCTACGTGAATTCTTGTTTTTCAGGATATTTACACCTATATATATATAGATTGAAACCTATTATGTCAGTGATAGCAGATTTTCCCTGTGTTTTTATTTTATAGTTACCTCCCTTTCTGTCCATAGTTTTGTCTAGTACTAGTACATTATTAAAGTCCCCCCTCTAAAATTATGCATATTATATCATCATATTTTTCACAGATTTCTGCCAAGGGTTTATTTATATTTTCATAATAACATTAAATTTTTGATCTTTGTCTAATATTGGACTATATATGTTAAAAAAGAGATATTTTTTATCGTTTATTTCTACAAACATCACTTGCTTCTTATATAACAATAGTAGTACAATATCTCGATCTCGATCTCGAATTGCATGTAACTTTTCAATCTTTAAAACATAGTCTATTTACATTTACCTTTTCTGCATTTTAATACCTAAAATAATAAATAAACAGGTTAGACAAAGCATTAAAATTTGTATTCATTCAGTGCTATTTCTCTAGACTTGTGGCATGTCTGTCTCACCATAGAAAGTTTATTTCATTCTACTTGACATTATTTAGTACAGCTTTCACATGGTACCCATTTACAGGTGATAAAAATGTTAAAAAAATTGAAAAAAATATTTTAAAAAGACAAAATATGGTTGGTATCTTGCCTCTCACGTGATATCTATTGACGGTCCTGTAGTGCCCAAATAAAACATGCTTTTCACCTTATTTTCATAAACTTTTGACTGTGACATTATCATTTTCAAAACGAACCTGGAATTGTAAGTGGATACCAAAGACATACATTCGTACCTTTCAAGTTTCAAATCGATAGCTCAAAGCGAAGAAAGGTGTATCATGCAAGCAACGGTTAGATCATTAAGATCGTACACCGTTGCTAAAGGAACGTGATGACCACAACGTTTCAACACAATTTACATTACATTGTTTATTATAGAAGTATTTTTTTTTATTTCGGAATAACATCTAATTTTATATAGACAATCGCTTTAATTACTTCCATGACAAATCACACTTTTTCTATTCTGAGTAATATTAATGCTGAATCATTTTCTGTGACTATCATTTTCAATGATTATCACTTTCCATAACTATCTTTTTCTGTGACTATCATTTTCAATGGCTATCATTTCCCATGACTATCATTTTCCATGTACAATGACTATCATTTTCGATGACTAGTACTTTCGATGACTCTCATTTTCAATGACTATCATTTATCATGGCTATCATTTTCCATAACTATAATTTTTAATAGCTATCATTTTTACATGACTATCATTTTTACATGACTATTATTTTCAATGACTATCATTCTACATGGCTATATTTTTTATCATTATCATTTTCAGTGACTATTATTTTCCATGACTATTAATTTCCATGACTATCATTTTCCGTGACTATCATTTTAATGACTTTCATTTTTAACGAATATCATTTTTAATGAATATCATTTTCCATGGCTCTCATTTTTCATTTATTATGGCTATAATTTTCCATGACTCTCATTTTCCATGCCTATCATTTTCCATTACTATCATTTTCCGTGACTATCATTTTTCATGACAATCATTTTCCATGCCTACCATTTTCCATTACTATCATTTTCCATGACTATCGCTTTCCATGACTATCGTTTTCTGTTACTATCATTTTTAATGGCTATCATCTTTTAAGGCTATCATTTTTCATGGCTATCATTTCTCATGAATATTGTTTTCCATGACTATCATTTTCCGTGACTTTCATTTCCCCTGACCAACTTTTTCCATGATTATTATTTTCCTTGACTATCATTTTCCATGACTATCATTTTCCGTAACTATCATTTTTCATGACTATTATTAGTCATGATGATTATCATTTTCCATGATGACTATCATTTTTAATCACTATCATTTTCCCTGACTATCATTGTTCATGTATCATGACTATCATTTTCCATGACTTATATCCGTGAACATCATTTTCCATGCCTACCATTTTCCATTACTATCATTTTCCGTGACTATCATTTTCCATGACCATCATTTTCCATGCCTACCATTTTACATTACTATCATTTTCCGTGATTATCATTTTCCATGACTATCATTTCCTATTACTATTGTTTTCCATAACTTTCATTTTCCGTGACTTTCATTTACCCCGACTATCTTTTTCCATGACTATTATTTTCCATGACTCTCATTTTCCATGACTATCATTTTCCATGGCTATAATTTTCAATGACTATCATTTTCCATGACTGTCGGTTCCCATGAATATCATTTTCCATGACTATTGTTTTCTGTAATTATCATTTTTAATGGCTATCATTTTCAATGACTATCATTATCCAAGATTATTATCCGTTACTATCATTTTTCATGGCTATCATTTTCCAAGACTATTATCCGTAACTATCATTTTCCATGACTATCATTTTCTATGATTCTCATTTTTCTTGACAATCTTTTTCCCTGACTATCATTACCAAAGAATATCGAAAAAGATCAAGCATGTCCAAAAGAATAACATTAAGATTTTAACACAAATTAGTTGTCACTAATCGGATGGAGTAAAGTCATTTTCTCCACGCAACGGTATACGATCTTACTAATATAACCGTTGCTCCAACAAGTCCATTTTTTTGTCATTTTACTTTCATTGGTCGAGTGTTGCTGCACGACCAATCATATTCCTTCTCACATATTATTGCGAGAAAATGTCACCTTCCACTTGCCATTATCAGGGAAAACTTGAATTTACATGAAAGAGAGCGTTTTATTTATCCGAAATTTGAAGTGAATATCCATTATGCAGGACACATATCTTACTCGGGTTTTAAAGTGGGTCGGTGGCGGCCATATTTTTGTCAACAAGTATGGTGACGGCTAGTCGTAACCAATGGCGGGTGGCCTGACTTATTTTTATAAAAAAATTATTTCTAGTGTTATTACAGCATGATAGCTTTAAATCGAGTATTGGTCCGGAAAAGTCTCAGATGCGAAGAAATCAATCCAATTTTCAAAATGTTCTTGTGCGGGTGGGGGGGGGGGGGGGAGAGGGGTTAACTCCACTTCTAGAAGACGAGTTTTGCAACTAAAGTGTAAATATTGATTATCGACATTGTTTTATTTTTATACACAATAACTATTAATATTGGGGTATGTATCGATTTACTCAGTGTAGTAAAAAGCATGTAATTTAAATTAATTGACCTTTAGTCATTAAGTTGCGTGAAAGTAAACAATTTATTGTAGGAACAAGAATTGATGATTTAAAAAGATAATTTTCAATATGGTGAATCCATGGGTGACAATTAAAAACTCATTTTAGATATTTTTCCATTTTTTTATAGGGTTCATCCTTATGTGATAATTAACAATTTCCCTGTGTTCCGTCAAAATCCGTCAAGAAATGTGCTCTGTAGAATGTTATAAAGAACAAGGTCATTAACTTACATTAAATATTTTCAATTTTTAATGGGTTATCAAATGTCGTCAAATAATCATTTCATTAAGTTTCGTCAAAAATTGTGACCTGTAGTGTAGAGCGTCGAGAATCTAACAAAAATGTTTTGAAGAACAAGGGAAATAATTCATATCAAATTTTTAGTGTTTAGCTGACAAACGTACATGTCAAGTGGACCTACAGAACAGGTGTCAATATAATTGCTTTTAATATAACCGGTGTATTCACATTAGCTCATTTCCATTAGGAAAACTTTAGATGTTCTAGTTAATTAGTGTAACTCTTTCAACATAAGAATTCGATAGAACTTTGTTGATGGTTTGTTTGGTTGGTTTAGAAAATAAACTGAGACATGTTCTAAATTTGGTAATCAACAAAATTTTAATATATTTATATACTTTATATGTTTACAGTTTCACTTCATAAAAGCAATTTTAAATAGTTGATAATTAAAAAATATTAATATTTGTTTTGTCATCTCCACAATAATACGTGGAAGTATGTGTAAGTGTGATTGAAATGATCGAAGGCACAATGTTTTAACACTCTACAATGCTACAACTACACTGAGAAAACATTGGTTAGATTGAAGACTGAAACTACAATTAATAAAGGAAAGTACAATAATTAACACATGTGTAATATACATGACGCATCTGTCACCTCAATACCCAAAGAATATCCCACAAGACAATCACACTAGCAAAGTTTATTAAATCTATTTTTATTTAAATTACTATAACTGAGTGAAATGACCAGCGGGGTAGGGAACGGGTGTTTCTAGTTGATAAGCAATGTTCACTTTCCCATTTTCAGCTGCTTCGTATTGAACTTGTTTTCCAGGATTTTCCAGATCTTCTAACGATGGTTCATTTACATCTTGTAATCTCTTCTGATGATCTTTAAGTCCATACGGTTTTAAACTTAGTCTCAGTACCTACGATAATACAAAAATAAAGAACTATGTCTCATTTCAAATTCTGGCTATATTTTTAAAAATTAAATTGTGTGTTCCACATCAATTTTCAATATTAAATCTGAATCTGTCGAAAATCTAAAAAAAGGAAGAATTGTATCACCCCACGGTAGAGACAACAATCAAGATCTTATATTTAAAAATGATACTGGTAGTTCAAAACAAGTCTCAGCGACTATATTATCATTTACCAGAAATATGTCCATTTCAAAATTATAGAACAGCATAAAATACCTCAAGAGTGAAGCCGTATTTGACAAATTTATAAATTGCTGCAATAGGTATAAATACAATAGATGAACAAGCCATAGCCCAACCAACACCAACAGCCCAATCCGGGTATTTGTAAATAGTAGATGGACGTTCATAGGTTAATTCAGAATAGTTGATTGTACTCAATATAAATACAACCTGTAATTAACAAAATAACAAAATATCACATAAGACACCCACCTTGATGGGTATGATTATTCATTGACAAACAGTGAAGGGAAATTGAATTATATGTAAAACTATCAACGGTACAACTGACAGTGGACAACATGCTAGTGCCAATATCAAACATGCTCCAATGGTATCAAAAATTATGGAACATCCATTGACCAAATAGCAATCACACTGTCGCCCCCAATGCAGGATTTAATAATTTCTATAATATATTTTTGTTATAGTTTTAAATGTCTGAACTATATCATCATATATCATTATCATATCATATCGAGTCGTATTTTATTGTTCGATACATTTATACATCTAAATCAGAACTTACTATGCAGAATAATGGTGATAGCACAACCCAACAGACTTTCATATACGGCATGATTCTTGTACCTAACATCATTTCTATGTTGTCATAGAATCTATTTACACCTGTATATAGAAGAAAACAATAATCAAATTTATGATTTAAAAAAGGTTCAATCTATGAACAACGTAACCGATGGTTATATTCTAAAATGCTTATTTGTCGTCCAACACAGGACTTCAAATAATTGCATTAGAATATCCCTATGGTGGACAAGCGCATGTAATTCATCTTTTATCATTAATCTTACCGTAAAACCATCCTATAGCAATTAACTCGAAGAAGGCTACCAGTAAAACGACTCTACTGCTAGCATAATAATCAAACAATTGAAACACATACATCCCTCCCTGAAATACATAATACATATAAAATATACATTTACATCTTGATTTATGATGGCTATAGAACTCACATCATGTTCTGTAGGAATGTTGACACTTTGAACTCGTTGGTAGCTCAACAGACGGACAGACCGAAAACTACTGTTTCATTTGACAAGGTACAATGACTCTGGTGGGCTCCTTTACCCCACCCGTTATTAGCTGCGCTCGCAATGTCAATATAGTCTGTCGGCTCACATTTACCATTGCCCCCCCCCCCCCTTCCCACCCCACCCAGTTTCGAAAACCTGACTACGCCACTGAATTGTAACCAACCAAGAGGTGATGCAGTAGTAATTTAACGATATTTCATAAATCGTGAATGAAACACTTACGTTAGTTACCATAGATAAACCAATGAAGAAGTTACAGATACAAACACATAAAATAAATAATTCCTTTCGGTATCCAACTCTTAAAAACCTAGGATACTGATCCACAATAGCTGTTACCACACCTTCCACGCCAACAAACTAGAATATAACACAAAGTTCAATAGACAAATGGTAAATGGTGAAAGTTAAATGATTATTTTTGTACAATCAACTGTGAGAAAGTATATACTCAATACAAGCGTAACTCGTGAATGAATTCTGTCCTGTTTCACAAGAATTGGACTTGAGACATATTTTGGTTATAAGTCTCTGAAATGTAACACTTTTGATTTATGCTGCAGAACAGAAACATGTGTCAGATCTTAAATCTGTTACTAGATTGGGGATTCAATTCTTTAGATTGGTAGAATCGAGGGAAAATACATCACTGAAATACGAGGGCTCTGATTAAAAACCGATCGTAAACAGTATATCAATTAATAATCCAAATACATTACTTTGTGAAACATTTACCTGACTGTCCAAACCGAGTAGAATCAACATTAAAAAGAATAATATAGACCACAGTGGAGATATAGGCATCTGAGCTACAGCTTTAGGATAAGCAATAAAAGCTAAACCAGGTCCTGAAAATGCAAATTTGAATATTATTTTCCAATATTTCGGTAACGGTTTGGATATAAGTGCATGGGCAACAGCCATATTTGATATGTTTACGAGCTGTGTAGTTTATAATGTGTTTTCGCCCATTGGCATTTTGAATGTAGCTGTTTTAATTGTGTTCGGATGGGCATTTAACTTCATCTACCTATCAAAACAATTACTGCTGTCCACCATCGCGAAACCCACACGTGGATCGTACCTAGCATTGAATTATGACAATTAAATTATTGGTAAGGAGTTGTTCTTACCCGATTCAGCTACTTCCGATATAGGAACACCCTGAATAGCAGACATATAGCCCAATATTGTGAACACTATAAAGCCAGCAAAGAAACTGGTTCCACTGTTAGCTAAGGCAAATAATACAGCATCCCTGAAATATAAGATAAAGTTATTGGCTATTGCTTCGTAAAAAAAATACTTAGAATGGTGTTACTTGTCTAAAATGTGTAAAGTATCAGCGAAATTATAGGAAGCTAGTTTTAAAGTCATGTTCTTACTTCTAATTGATGTACAATTCATTAGATCGATCACATCCATGTAGCAATGACATATCTTTTAGTTTTTTAGTCACTATTGAAAATGTATCATAAGCTTTGACGATGTTATATAAAATTATCGCCGGGCTTCGTTACTGTAAAAATAAGCAGGCTTTAAATCGTGTAATTAAATAGTTTTACCTGTACGAATTATGATTAAACTTATTATAACTTCCCAGTGCCGTTAAACTACCTAAACTAATAGAATAGGAAAAGAAAATCTGTGTTCCAGCATCAACCCATACCTGAAATTGAAAGCGATTTGACATGGCTTTAGATTAGCGAGCAAACGTTTAACTCAGACAAAGAAAATTCTTACGAATAACAGACACATTTCTTATTTCCGTCTCAATTATTGCTATCATTTCATATACGACACACAATTTCTGTTAAAAAATTATAACAGTTAATTACCTGAATATCACCCAACTTATCAATTTTAGGAGTTAAATAAAATAATACACCATCATAGGCTCCTTCCAATAGAGCATTTCTGATCAGTAAAATTAACATAAAAATATAGGGTGAGGTAGCTGTTACATACATAACCTGAAATATTTAAAATACATTCTTGGCACAAAAATATCTTCTTGATATATCGAACCACGTCTTACCAAAGGATACGGACAAATATTAAAAATGTATGACTTTCATCACCTCAGATTGTCAATGATCAAGTTTTATTTGAGATACTCCAAAAATTGATTACCTTTCCCGAAGATTTAATTCCTTTACAAATACAGGCATATACTACAATCCATGCAAATAATAAACATAAAGCTAAATCCCACTTTATTACTCCAACATCATCAATACCATCTGAGATAGCAAGTGTTTTATATCTAAAATAGATCACAGATAGATAGATTTTTATATCTAAAATAGATCACAGATAGTGAGTATTAAATATTTAAAAATGGATCACAGATAGTGAGTATTAAATATCTAAAAATTGGATCACAGATAGTGAGTATTAAATATCTAAAACTGGATCACTGATAGTGAGTATTAAATATCTAAAAATTGGATCACTGATAGTGAGTATTAAATATCAAAAAATTGGATCACTGATAGTGAGTATTAGATATCTAAAAATGAATCACAGATAGTCAGAATTTCATAATTTTCAGGGGGGGGTGGGGGGGGGGGGTGTCATAGATCATTGGATAGTCATAGTATTTATCCGAAATAGATCAGAGATATAACTTTAATATATAAAATAAAACAGAGATGGTTAGAGTTTTATACATTAGAATAGATCACACATAGTCAGAGTTTTATATTTAAAATAGTCAGAGTTTTATATTTAAAATAGATCAAACATGTTAGTCCGAGTTTTATGTTTAAAATAGATAGTCAGTTTCTTATATACATATGTATCGATTTCCCCAGAAAACTATTAATGGCGCAAGGAGTGCTTGTGCATGTCCACTCCATATATTTTTTTCTCATAAAGTTACAAGCTTATCACCATAAATCAAACATGGAAATTCATGGTATAGCTACAGTAAACTTTGTAGTTTTGTTCCAAATAAGGACGTATGAGAAGAGGTCACATATCTAATAATGTTTATGTGTTATATAATACTTATACTTACTCCCAGAATTCAGTGACGGGATCAGAGAATTTATAAGTTGAATTCTCATTGAAGGTCAAATTATTCATTCTTGCTGTTTCATTGACAGTTACATTAGATTTAAAATCATCATTACACCAGATAGTATTCCATTCATGTCCACAATAAGACCAGGGTAGTTCAGCTTGGAATGAGTTAAACATGTAGTAGAATGACCAACATAAAATAACGTTATAATAGCAGTTGACCAGGAATATTATAATACATGTTGTTATACCAATACCTAAAATATAACGATACTAATTAACATGCTTTGTTTTTCTTGAAACTCTTTTAACATGAGTTTGTTTTGCATCAGAAAGTTACAAATATGTTAAACCATTCCGATAACTCCGTCTGTGATTCCTGAAAGTGATACCACCTCTTAGAACGAACTAAAGATTTTAATTTTCAAACTTGGCAACAGTAAGCCTATATAATATTCATCAACGGTGTCTAAAGTATACAAACAGAATACAATAAACCAATAAAACTAAGTTATTTTTCATAAAATTACAGATTATTATTGAAAAAAGTTTAACATTTTGTAAACGGATTTATCAGATTATACATGTTATCTGCTGAATGTTTATGACACCAGATAAAGTCCCTAATGAATATAAACTCTTATAAATATTGAATTGAAAGGTGGTATCGCTATAAGTTCATTTTACGTTACTATATTAACAAAAAAATCTTTGTAAAAACAAATTACATCTGTTGCTGCATTGTAAGGTTTAACGTTATCTAGTCTAATAATCTTTCATGTTGGTTGAAACTCTAGTTGGAAATACATAGAACAAACTGACCTTGAAATAGTGGTACCAGATTCCATGTTTTAATACCACCTTTGCCCATGAACTGTCCGGCAGCTACTTCCAGATAGAACAGTGGAATTCCGCCTATTATGACGCATATGAAATAAGGCAAGAGAAAGGCACCTGAATAATAAAAAAAATATATTTTATTGAATTATAGATTATTATAAGCTAATGAAAAGTGTTAAGAAAAAGTTTCACGTGTTTAAACATAGTGACTAAATGAATATTATCGGTACGCTGGATTAAATACTTTGAACATTGTAAACGGAAATACATATACATTCGTTGAATCTATTAGAAAGTTGTAGTTATTCCAATGATTTATTTATATATATCTATAGAAATAAGAGTACGTACAGGCACTCGTCAAAAATAACAAACGACTCCTATATTCACTGAAGATTGTTAATATCCCGATGAGATGGAAATTAGAAACTCTACCGATATTAAGAATTATGCACCCTACTTGGATCTGCAACTCGAATATGACAACACACAAAAATAGACTTAGTGTAGAATTACATGACAAACGTCAGCATTGCAGTATCATTCCAAATTTGCAAACAATGCGGTCTCGACTGGTTCGATGCGCAAAAGTTTGTTTTTTCAAAGCTGACTAGAACCATTTGACAACAAAGCTACATGTGTATATACCAACTGGACTCAAAACTACCCAAAACAGTTGTTCAAAACAGTTGTAAAAAGCTTCCGACACGTCCTAATGAAAACTTAGTAGGAAGCAAGTCGGCTTTTTTGATCGGCTGTTGGTCTGACGTGCTTTTTTGCGGTCGTAAGAACATTCCAAACGTTCGTAAGCATAGTCTAATCAGTCGTAAGGGTTTTGCGTCTTCTTTTATCAGGAACATCATCTTGAACTGGCTGTTGAACAGCCCAAAGATCATCGATAGCTCCGTTCAAATCGTCATCCAGCAGTAGAGTAGCCCCAAGTTGAAGTCGTCGGTATCTGTCGTCACCCATCATGGATATGTTGTTGGACAGTGTTGGAAAACTTACAGAAGAGTGATTATGTCGAAAAAGTTGTCTCCATACATAATGTAAGATCAGAACAAATTCGGATCAGTTGTAATGCATTCGTATGTGTCGTATAAGGACATTCGTATACATGTATATCGTTGGAGCATTCGGTTAAAGTTGGATTTGTTTTTAGAACAGCCGTAATCCATTTGGCTCGGTCGTAACGAATTCGTTCTAATTTGCTTATGTTGTTACGACATTCGTAATTTTAGTCAGCTGTTGATCGTAAGCGTTGTCGGAAGTGCCGGGAAAGGAGCACTTTTGGCCCGATTGTGCTTCCGACACAGCCTACTTCTATCCGTATACCTTACTAAGAGGTTGTATGCCTTGAAGTAAGCGAGAAAGCCAATCCAGTATCCAATATTCAATACGATTACAAGTTTGTTTGCAAAAATTCTTTTTAAGTAAAAATAAAATAAAGGAAATATAAGTGTGGTGAACGAAATATCAACCATATTTATTCTGTATCAGATAGATCATTATGTATTCGAGGTAGATTACTATACGAGTAAATATTTACCTATACGTATGTATATATATACTGTAAAGTAATATTGATATATCATCAGGATAAAGATCATATCAAATCTTTTATTTGAAAAAACCATGAATTAATCCTCACTTTTCAGATATTCTATTTCACTATTTGAATATGTCGGGCGTTTTTTAAGCACAGTTCACACAAGTATTAAATTCAATGGCATATAGATATCTGGAATAAAGGTTCGTTATTTATACCATACAATCGTTATCTGATTAGATGTGAATAAAACGAAATTCGTTTCTATAATGAAACGCATATCGAAAGGGCATTTCCACCGGTCAAGCAATCATACCTCATTCGGAAATGTATTTGCTAAGCTATTCGATAATAATGTTCACATAATTTAAACCTTCAAATCCGTGGATATCTATTATAATTATCAAAATTTGACTGAGATTGTATAGCTCTTATTCGACAGAAAAAAGAAATCAGATGTTATCTTCCGTAATACTTCGTACGTGAAAGCAACTTGAACTGATGGAAAGCCTAATTAGAATCTCTAAAAGCGAGAAACTTAATAAACTGTTTATTTCAAACTAAAGTTGCAGTTTAATTTGAATTTATTGAGTTATGATGCGAGAGCTTGAAAATCAGCTGTTTTGAATTTTTTAATACGTCGGGGAAACTTTCTAAACACGTAACCACATTGTTAGGCCTTGACATATTTTGGTGGTCTTTTATTATTTAGATTGAAGAATAAAGTCTCGGGATAAATAAATATTAGGCCTACTCGAGAAGCCAAACGAACACGCCTTCTATATCTTAATAAGGCTTTAAGAGAAAATGGACCACAAGAGCCTTTAAAATGATGAACAAATATAATTTCATATTATAGTTAAACTTAACAACTTGAGGCGAAAAGCTATTAATGAACTGAAATAACATCAACAAAACCCATGAAAAAAAGTCCAAGCGAGTTTTCTCAACAAAAATCGCACAAGGTACTGACGTATGGTTGGCGAGTAAGTAACGGGTATCTGAATTTGAGGTGTAGCCTATCGGATGGGCATGAAACGTTTAAACAACTGCACCCCTTAAATTGTTTAGAGATAAAATGAAAGGGAGTTTTACGTTCTGCTTTTCTGTACATGTATGGGCTAATGAGGACGGGAAAATGCCATGCAGTGTGAAATTTTGCCAGGACAGCGGCATTAGCCTACTTCTATTTTCCATTTTCAAATCTAGAGGGAATATGGTACCACTTATCACAAAATACAATACGTAATTAATATTGTAGATATATAAAAGATGCAATACCACTTTTAAAGATATCATTATTAAAAAAACAATCACATATATATTTCATTATATCATAGAAATTATACAAATATACTGCACAACAAACAATTTTATTTTCTAACATGTGTTATGCATGCAGTGATAATTGTTTTGTATCATCTTAGACTATATTTAAGTGATTCTAAGTCATGTCTACTCTTCATTAAGTCAATTAACAACCGACAGAAAACTCTGATATCGCTTTCATTAAACTCTGATATCGCTTTCATTAAACTCTGATATCGCTTTCATTAAACTCTGATATCTATTTTGAAAGCTGATGCAGATTTTAGGTTTATGAAACAAACCAAAAGATATAAACTAAAACCGAATTTTATTTCTAGTAAACCACCAACTAACCAAACCGGAAATAATAAGGTCCACTTTGCTTAGAAAACAAACATGAGATGAATACAAAAATATTGCTGGTTTAAATAAAAAAAATTTAAGTTTTGTCTATTTTTTCTGATCTTATACTTGTACATCTAAAATGTAATGTCTGATATATTTTATGAAAGGATGGCGTATTCAGTATTATGCAAGCCATCAGCTTCTCTGCCCAAGATGTGTTTCAAATCTTGTATAAAACTTACCACCCAACCAAATACTAACTTTGTCGCACTTACCTCCACCGTTTTTGTAACAAAGATAGGGAAATCTCCAAACATTTCCTAAACCAACACTAAATCCAATACAAGCTAATAAAAAATCCAATTTATTAGTCCAAGTTTCACGTTTAAATTCATCTTCTGATCCATCAGGCGGTGCCGCCACTGCCATAGAGTGTTTCTTCGGAGGTTCATCATCAGTCATCTTGAGCTGTTGACTGTTGGACACCCAATGATTTGACACTACTACTAGGGGTGACTTTATACCAACAAAGTAGTTTAAAAACTGGATGAATTGCTCAGTGGAAAAATTTGTTTGTTACTTATATGATAGACATATCAAAAAACTTTCAAACCCCTTAGGGTTTGAGTCATATTGATATTTTAGTCGAACATATTTTGCAATCTTTGTTTATGTTGTAATTGTTATAGTCAATGCAACGCTATGTTTAATTTTTATATTGTTATAATATAATGTATAGGTGTACAGTTTTTATGTGGTTTATTTGTCTCCTTTGTCATGTAAACATAAGTTAAAAAATACTGTATAAAACAAAAGTTCCAGTAACAATATAACGTATAGGATAAAAGAGAAAACCCAAATAAAGTGCAGAATATTTCTAAAAAGATACTTCGGGAAGTGAAAGAAAAGAAAAGAAGTACTCTTGTGTAATTGTGTTTATCATAAACATCTATAACCATTTAACGTCCGTATAAACTGTCAATCAAATCTGAAAGTTGTGTTGTATGGTTTGGGAATTTAGAACTTCCAAACGGACATGTTTTAATCATAAAGTGGAATAAACAACCTTTCTATTCACCTAGATTGAATATGAATATTTATAAATTGTTTTGGGACCAACAAAACCATTTTGATCTCAATATGTGTAACGGGTAAACTATAGATCATACTAGTAGATGTTCAGCTATATCAAATCGGTATTATTGGATCAACACCTTTCAGTTTTTTGTTTTGTATTTACAGTTAAATCTCGATTGAGAGTACTGTACAAGTACCGAACAAATTACCGTGTCAAATTACACATTTTAAAGATGGTTTCCTTCATTTTTGTTTCCAATTTTTGTTGTGTGTCAAATTTCTATATCTAATTTTATTAACTAGGATCAGGTCAGTATTTATCACTTAGATCTAACTTTATTAACTATATAGGATCAGGTCAGTTTTTATCTCTTAGATTTAATTTTATTAACTAGGATCAGGTCAGTATTTATCTTTTAGATCTAATTTCATTAACTAGGATCAGGTCAGTATTTATCTCTTAGATTTAATTTTATTAACTAGGATCAGGTCAGTATTTATCACTTAGATCTAATTTTATTAACTATATAGGATCAGGTCAGTATTTATCTCTTAGATCTAATTTTATTAACTAGGATCAGGTCAGTATTTATCTCTTAGATCTAATTTGATTAACTAGGATCAGGTCAATATTTATGTCTTAGATCTAAATTTATTAACTAGGATCAGGTCAGTATTTATCACTTAGATCTAATTTTATTAACTAGGATCAGGTCAGTTTTTATCTCTTAGATCTAATTTTATTAACTAGGATCAGGTCAGTATTTATGTCTTAGATCTAAATTTATTAACTAGGCTCAGGTCAGTATTTATCTCTTAGATCTAATTTTATTAACTAGGCTCAGGTCAGTATTTATCTCTTAGATCTAATTTTATTAACTAGGATCAGGTCAGTATTTATCACTTAGATCTAATTTTATTAACTAGGATCAGGTCAGTTTTTATCTCTTAGATCTAATTTTATTAACTAGGATCAGGTCAGTATTTATGTCTTAGATCTAAATTTATTAACTAGGATCAGGTCAGTATTTATCTGTTAGATCTAATTTTATTAACCATGATCAGGTCAGTTTTTATCTCTTAGATCTAATTTTATTAACTAGTATCAGGTCAGCATTTATCACTTAGATCTAATTTTATTAACTAGGATCAGGTCAGTATTTATGTCTTAGATCTAATTTTATTAACTAGGATCAGGTCAGTTTTTATCTCTTAGATCTAATTTTATTAACTAGGATCAGGTCAGCATTTATCTCTTAGATTTAATTTTATTAACTAGGATCAGGTCAGCATTTATCACTTAGATCTAATTTTATTAACTATATAGGATCAGGTCAGCATTTATCACTTAGATCTAATTTTATTAACTAGGATCAGGTCAGCATTTATCACTTAGATCTAATTTTATTAACTAGGATCAGGTCAGTATTTATCTGTTAGATCTAATTTTATTAACTAGGATCAGGTCAGTTTTTATCTCTTAGATCTAATTTTATTAACTAGTATCAGGTCAGCATTTATCACTTAGATCTAATTTTATTAACTATATAGGATCAGGTCAGTATTTATCTCTTAGATCTAATTTTATTAACTAGGATCAGATCAGTATTTATCACTTAGATCTAATTTTGTTAACTAGGATCAGGCCAGTATGTAGTTATCTCTAGATCTAAATTGCGTTAACTGGTATCTAATTGTTTCTTGGGTTATAATCCCCCAATAAAACCTACTCCAGAGGCAAAGGTTATCAACGAGACCCTAACCCTAAAATCATCCATAAACTTCAAAATTTTCTCGGGATAGCCTACAATATCATTCTTCAAGAGGTAGTCGTTCTCAACGAGAAATTGGGTGGGTGGTTCTTACAGGAAATCTGTTCGGAAATGCATCAGATGCAAGGAGACGAGCCTACATTTTAAAAATATTCTTGGGGTACAGTGTACCCAAACCTAAGGGGTGGTCGTTCTAAAAGAAAAAAATGTTCGGAAAAGTCTTGGACGCGAGGACATTAGTCCTGATTTCAAAATTTTCTTGGGGTAGGCTTTTTTTCCCAATGGAGGACCTGCTATTGAGGCTCGCGTATACTGTTTATATTTGAACAAATCCATGCTCTTGATGGTAAGAGATATTTCTCTAGATTTTGGTCAATAGTTATATTTATTAATTTGAGCACATAAAAGTTTCATATTGCCCTAACCATGATGAAGCTAAACGAGTTGGTGAATTCTAAACTGTAACATAACTGGACGAGCAGATTTGCCATAGAAACAAGACAAGCCAGTGGCTCCTAATAACCATCTTGTAGTCTGAAGTCATATTTACATGAACACAATTATCTCCCTTTCACACACTTTTCTTATTTCAAATATCCTCGCATTGTAGACTGAAACCTCATAGCTATTTTGACACAGGTGGTCGACTGGTTAAGAGAAAAATAAGTCATCTTAATTAGGGATTTTACACTTCTCCGCTGGTGAATAGTTGTAAAGACTATTTAGATACCACGGATCTGTTAAATAAACTACGATATATTTGGAAAGATAGATATTTTTGTAGTTCCCCATATGCCATGCATGTCATACTATGAAGTTCCATCCTTCGACCAAAGGGCAAGCAAGATAGCTCCGCATGTTTATTGTCTATCAGCAGAAAATGATATTTAATTGCATACTCAAAAAATCAGAACTTCAATGACAATCTGGTTCACAACAAACTGAAACTAATTTGTACATAAACAGGTACCATTTTAGATCAGAACAAAAGAAAGCCAGAATCCAGACCCTTTATCCCAATTTCTCAATATATTCCACCATAGGCCTGTACAATTGGGATAATAAAACCCATCCCTTCCCCCAAACCATTGATCAAATACCTTTCGCAGAAATGGCAAAATGAGAGCCATAGTTTATATATTATGTAGAGGTGTGTTTCGAAAAGAGTAAGAATGATCTATTTGACCAGTGGTTTGTTGTGAAACGCACCTGTCATGCTATTTTTATTATGGTATGTTACTGCATATGAATGCATGGGAATTAATGATAGGTAATTCGACACTTATGCCGTAAAGTCTGACCCAAACCTCGCGATTGTTGACAATTACGAGAAGCACGTCTTAGAATCGAAAGTGCGCGTTGGACTAAATTTATACTGCCTCTTAAGAATATAGTAATATGTCAACAATCACAGAGGCACAGTACCCTTGGGAATTCGATAAATATGTTACATATTTCATTAAAAGAATTGTACATCTACTTCTGAATATTTCAGTTTTCTGAATGTTTTTTGACAAAAAAACCTCCTTGTTTTAAAAAGAAGGTGCATAATTATTATCTTGGAACCTAGATTATAATTTTGAGTGGAGAATAGTTGCGTACAAGTACATCTTGTTAATTGAGAAGTTCCTGAAAATTGGTCAGAATCCACATTTGATTGATGCTATCGGTGTCTCTGATACACAATTTTTTTTTATATAAATGCACTTTACAGTCCCTTTAAGTTTAAACTGAGAATATAGACATTATGTATAAGTAGTATGAC
The DNA here is from genome assembly GCA_029955415.1 of Lottia scabra. Taxonomy (NCBI): domain Eukaryota; kingdom Metazoa; phylum Mollusca; class Gastropoda; family Lottiidae; genus Lottia; species Lottia scabra. The sequence continues at coordinate 10,453,889 of JARJEI010000005.1, read as the reverse complement.
GCTAAAATCCCTATACAGTATGAGAAACACTGTAATATTTAGTTACAGGTCGCAGTAAAATATTTATTTCATTTACATAACAAAAAGCTCGCTTGATACAAACCTTTAGTTATTTATACTTACCTGAACTTTTTTCAAGGCCAAACACCTTTTATGTAAATCATATACCGATGTATTTTTCCCTCATGCTTATATCGACATGGGTCAACAAGTTAAAGGGGTGGTCTTTAATAAACACCTGGAGCTGTGACCAGTAAGCTGTACTGTTGAGATTTCAATCCCGACCCGGTTTCTCTCTATGATAGGTCTATATGCTGGTCGGAATGGCTGAAATTGAAAAGGCGTCAAGTCATTCGGATAAGAAAATCGGAGGAACACCTTGTAAAGCATGAAATTGAATCCGAGGAATACCTTGTGAAACATGAAATTGAATCCCTCAACACCGAGATTTCAGAGACTGCCAAGATGGCTAAGTTACTTATATTCTCGCTAGCATTGCAGTATTGAGATCTGATCTCCAACAACTCTGGGGAGTGGGGGGGGGGGGGGAGGGGAGGGGGGTTGGTTGCAAAACATTCCATTGTTGAGGATGGGGTTGCAAGTTAGGGTTATTGGTATAGGGACTGTGGGACCAACACTAGAACATTTTGAGAATTAGACCCCTGGTAACGCAATTTCTTGACAATTCCCAGCCATCTTAAGGTTCAATATTATTTGTTTAGGATCTTCCTGACATTTCCCAGCTAATTTAGCTAATTTAAGGTTCAAGATTTTTGGTTTAGGGTGTGAGTGTGCAGTGATGATATTAGTAATGGGTCGGACATTTTTTTGGCAATCAATAATTGATTATGCAGATCAAGTTCGCTGATCTAGACAAGTATAGTCTGTCTCGTATGATAAACATTGCATACATGTGAAAATCTGCCCTCATTAGTCCTTGACATTTTTCTTCTTCGTTGATCCTTTTCATTTTATTAAATTTAACTCTGAACAATTTTTGAGAACCCTACCCTAGAATACACTAGAAACAAAGTGTGAAATGTCTCCTTTAAGTGAAATGTTAGTGAGTTATTGATCTATTGATACGTTTGTAAAGTGAAATGGATGAATGGACTAAAAGGGATTAACTTAATGTTCATCTTGATACGGACTACTGAATAGTATACTGACACGGTATTGTATGTCTCACTTCTTTAAAGGGGAAGTGTAGAGCCTACATAATTTCATAATTAACAAAATACGTAAAAAGATGTCTTGCATGTAACATTTACTATAAGCATAGCTCTAGAATAAACAGGAGGCACATTTCGCTACAATTTGGCGTTTTCTTTTCTTTAATCCGTTTATTGGCCTTCCAACCCTTCAATACCAGAAAATATAACGAACCAAAATAGTACAGCCCTGAAAATATTTACGCTAAGATATTTTTGGTAAAACTTTCAGATACATAGTTAAGAGACATAAACAATAAAAAAAAATTCACCGTCCCTGTAAAGTTCAACATGACATTCTGATCATTATCTCAGGGTCAGGGGAACCATGACTACAAGTAGGCCTACCCAGCGATGCATTCATTCTTCTGTTTCACTTTTGGTAACATAATCTGCTCGAAATTGTTACATTTCAATATAGTAGAATGATATTTCAAATCATCTTCTCATACCCAAAGAACATAAAACAGGGGCGTAGCAGGTTTTCTTTTAACTAAGCTGGTTCTTTTCTTAAAAATCAACTTACGTAAAATTAACAATAGTAGGTGGAAAATTATCTAAAATTTGCGAAGCATGACGGTGAAATAAGTAAAAGTGGAACTTTAAGGCTTATATATGGTTCTGTTCGAACCTCCTAGACACCCCGAAAGACCCTGGAATTCACAAGACTTTTTTTTTACTTTTCCACTTAAAGTAAGATATAAAAGGGGTAACTGGGCGATAAAACTTAATAAATATTATCATCTACTGTTATAGGCTTCCTTCAATGCAATCTTTAATAGGTGTTTGTGCGCCTTTAAGACATAAAACCCACGCTCTGAATGAACCTGTATTATATAAACATTATTTACAATAGTGGAAAATTTCATTGCTAAAGTGCACTTTTACAACAACTTAAAGAGAGACACTCACATTAAACTATACAATATAACTTGGATAAAAAAAAACAGACTCGATTCTTCTGGGGATTGTCTTCACTGAGAAGAGAGTTTTCTTCTCTGCCAATCATAATACACCCTTACATTCAGGCCCGTAGCAAAGGGGGGGGGGGGGGAGGGGGGGCAGTTTAGTTAACCACACTCCCTTTCCTCTCCCTCCTTGAAAATGTGTGAATTGTCAAGCTTTGCAGTGGTGCCCTCTAGTCTATTGATTGCTAACTTTATTGCTTCAAGGATGCCTTGATATATGATTTTCTAAAGTCTGGGGACACCTTTTAGAAAATTCAAAAAAATGGACTTCCTGAAACGTTATTCTCGAAATTTTGGGAAATAAACGCCCATAAACACTTTTTGACAATTTTTTGACTAATTGATGGTTTATTTGTATAGGGACTTCAAGGCCAACAGAAGAAAATTTTGAGACTTTTACGCCTGAAAACGCACATTCCTAACACATTCCACTTAAATAATGATTCAAGATTAATTGTATAGGGTCTGAGGGATCTAGCGTAGAAATATTGTGAGAAATAGACGTCCACAAATGCAATTTCCAGACCACGAGAAGAAAATTTTGAGAATTAGACGCCCGGAAACAAAAATTCCTGATATTTCCCAGCAAATTTGAGTATAAGAAAATTTTGAGAACCAAACGCCTGTAAACGCAGGAGTCATTATGAAACTTTGAGAATTTGATTCCTGGAAACGCATGTTTGATGTATATTACACCAAAATTAAAGATCATAAATTGATTTGCTCACATTTGGCTTTTATCAGGAAAAATATCCCACCAGAAAACTTTTAAACTTGATTTCACAAGGAAGAGAGCTTTGGAATAAGCTAAAATTTAAAAATCTAGAACACATACTAGTATATTTCTGTCAAGTTTCAAATCTATAGCTCAACACGAAGGGTTCCCTAGTCATTCATGACGAAAAATGCGTCTCATGCAAGCAACGATTAGATCATTAAGATCATACACCGTTGCTAAAGGAACACGAGATGATTTAAGGAACAATAAACATAACGGGAAACGCGTCAACTATCATATCTCTTTAAATTCATTCATGATCAAACTGGATGGATATCCTACAACACTTTTGAATGACACAAAAGAAGTATTACCATAATAAAATCACATTATATAGAACATGTAAGCCTACATATCTCAATCTCATTTGAATAAGCATACAAATAGATACCGAATAACAGTGATATTTTAATTTCGTTCAAATTTCAAAGGAGACAAACAGATTTTTATTTATTATAAGAATGTTTTGAGCTGAAAAGAGAAGACTATGTACCTTTTATGAAATATTGCATCCAATGTTCTCAATCCAAATCTGAGCTCCTTTGTCGTAGCTGAAATATTTATGTTGTATAACCTTTCTCGTCATTTTCTTATCCCATGCTAATATCACTACATATTTCATGGCATTTCGCAGTTAGATATAGCATTTCCTGATGAAAACTTGGTTCACAATTTATCATCGATATTTATATACATGTTTATCTTCAATAATATTCTTAAAAGAAGTTTGACCTCATGTCAATTGAATAGGCCTAGTATGTTAATTGGCTATTCAGGGTGATAAATGTCTATTAAATTTCTTTGTGGAAAAATAAAACAAAATTTCCATAATAAATTAATTCATAGTGGTATTTACAATTTAGAGGCGGAGCTTAAATGACCTCTTTAAGTTGTGTATATGAGAAATTGTTAAGACCTGTTTTTCAATGGACACATGGTAAATCATCTGTAACGAGTGGTCTCTATGAATTACTATTTACCTGTTGACAGTAGTTGGGTGTCACAGGAAGCAGATTTGACAGTAAGGAGCAACATCGTTCAACATGGCAGATGAACCTCCAAAGAAACATCCAATGGCCCTGGCGGCACCGCCTGATGGATCAGAAGATGAATTTAAACGTGAAACTTGGACTAATAAATTAGATTTTTTATTAGCTTGTATTGGATTTAGTGTTGGTTTAGGAAATGTTTGGAGATTTCCCTATCTTTGTTACAAAAATGGTGGAGGTAAGTGGACAATTATAAATTTATTATAGATGAGATTATGAATGTGAATTATCATTTTGGTCTAATATCTGTTTGATGTTGATAGTTGTATTTGAAGTAAGCAATACGGTTCTTCCACTTCCTTGAATCTTGTTTAATGGTCTGAGAGCCTAAAATCGCTGTCCGAAATGACACGGGCACAATTGTATAGTACAGTTTTAAGAATTGCAATAATGAATATCGCCTAAAATGACAAAAAAAAATCCATGCCAGATAGGGATGAAGACTGAGAGTAAGAAGAGTAAAAAAACAAATTATCAACAGAAGAAAACATGATTTTAATTTGCTTCGTGCTTAAGCATACTTCATCACAATTACATAATTATAACTTGAATATTTATACTCAACTTCATTATCAAAAGGGACATGTTCGGTAGTCATTGAGCGATTAACAATTGTGAACCACCACAATCTGCTCTAAAAACAGCAATTCCAGGTTCTATGGTGTAATATTTGACGTTTCAGGGGTGGGGAACGCCCTTATCGCACACGTCTTGACTGGTCCTGTCTATGATATCTATTGATCAGGACTATTATCGACTGGTCGATGGTTAACAACAAATTCCTAATAAACTTGTTTTGGGGGTTCTATATTTACATTGAAAAATATCCTACACAATTAAAATTCACTCATGTATGAAATAAAATGCTAATTTGTAGATTTGAGTCCATCAAGATGAAATTTTTATTGTGTATAATCTTATGAAAGGTCATCGCATTTGAAAAATAATTATGCATAAAGAAATGAAATGAGTTTTACGCCCTGCTTTTCTGCACCTGTATTGGGCTATTGCGTTATACAATGTGCAATAAGGGAAATTTTGCCAGGATAGCGGCATAAGCCTACTCTTATTTTCGATTACCAACTTTCGAGGGGTCGTGCACAGCCAATAGCACACGAGGCATCACTGACAAGGGGTAACGGGATTAAAAAATCCGAAGGTATCATCTCACCACATAATGGGATTGAACCCTGGACCCACATGTTAACGAGCAAGCGTCAGAACTCACTGAGCCACCACGGCCCCCATATGCAAAAATATTGCCTATAAGTACATGTACCAAGGAAAGATTATACTGAGCAAGTTAGTGCATAGACTAATAACCTTCAAGGACGACCATGTCTTCAGGAGTTTATCTTATAAAACGCGCTAGATATATGAATAATATACTACTTATTTGCTTAGTATTTTACATGAAACAAAGAGAAAATGTAGACTACAGAATATATCTTTCGCCAGTTCTTACAAAATAATCTCGTTCGTGTCTACGGACTGAACAAGCACAATTCGACTGTGAAAAACATTCGATCAGTACTTGAAATAAATTACAGAACAATTCATTTCTTACGTAACCCCCACCGATGTCGGACGTGACAAAATATCAATTATCACGTTCTAGTACGCTACAATAGGTGCAAACGCTCTTACTTGTTCTAATGAGGGTCAATCGTCAATCATTCGAAAGGATTGTTTTTCTTTAAAATTACCAAAGAAAGAAAAGCTCACTACAATCCTCTTATTCATGCATGTATTCATTGAATGGAAAGTGTCATAATGAGTCGCCTTAGGGTAGACCTTATAACAAAAGGACTGATGGTCAGGTATCTTTTATATATCGTGTGAACGTTTGATGACTTTTCATTTTCAATAGTTCAAGTTTTATGTCCTACTATTCATCAATTCAAATCTTAAAATAAAGGTCATAGATTTGTGTATAATGTACCTATTATTGACGTAAAAGAACAGTTTGATTTATTGACTGGTTTTCCCACATCCGATATAAAACAATAAAATATTGTGTGTTCTCTTGCACTGAATATCGGGAGATATTTCAAAGGGATTGTAAAGTGGTTTTCACTTTGGATCATTTCAATATTTGATCGCACGTCTGTGGTTGAAGACACTTTAACTATGTTCTTCATGACGTTAAAAATTACGAAGGTATTCTGTGATACCACAAGCATGTGTCATTAAACACTTGGTTTATGTGATATTGCTGGAACCCCAGAGGTATGATTGAATTCGGAATGATACAAATTGATACTATAAATGTCCTCGATACATAAAAAATTTAAAACCCCGCTATACAATCGCTTAAATATGTACATCATAAGGAATACATTTAGTTCAATAAGTTAGTAGGTATATATTATAAAAAGATGTTTCAGTTGTGAGTAGAAACCAGTGTCATGTCATAAAGCTAATAGATGCTTTCTGTCACAAACACTAAATTATTTCAATGTCATTATCATCAACACACGTTAATCGATCTGAAATAATGATATACGATGATGGTTATCTTGACCTTCATGACAACTCTGATCTTTGTCGTTTGAGAACAATTAAGTTCAATTAAAAGTATGTCACGGTCAGGTATTTTTCAGGTCATGCCCTACCCTCTCCTTTCTTACACGAATATACTTGCTCATGAACTTTTTCAACCCAAGTTAAGTAATTCAACGTTTAAAAACATAGAGTTTGGTTGTACGATCTCTATAATAAAGTCGTAAACCAAATACGGTTTGCAAGACCCACCCCTTTAACGTCTAAGGCTTCGTTTAGTTAAACTAATTAATAGAAAGTCGATAAGCATGTAGGCATAAGAACTTTGACTCCATAATATATGGACATTTCATTCTTTTTCTTTCATCTGGGTTTTATAGCAGTCAAATCTAGAAGTACCTCATTGTCAATACTTCTTTATTATGTTTACTGGTTTATTGGTCATTTATCACGAATAGTTTATTAGAAAACAAGAATGTGCTAAGCCTTCTCATCCTCTGTAATTGTTATACCTGGTGACTTTTATGGGATTTTTTTTACCCATTTTCAGATTAACACAACTCTATTAATGTCACTCTATAACTCATTTGTTCTTTAAGACACAAGGTGAGGTATCATCCAATTCCAACAACAATATTTATTACAAACTTTCAATTAAACTAGATACGGAGGGCTGATGTTTTAGTCGATAGATGTGCGCTAGTTAATTGTGCGATAAGTACGGGCAATATACATTTATTCTAAGCCTACAATAAGGAAAATTGTGATTTGGCAGAGGCATAAGCTTTTCTTTTTCGATGCATCTTTAACGTAGGCCTAGCACTAGAACGCGGTTTAATACCGCATCTACACAAGTTCCTGCGACTCTGCATCACTGATAGTTGTACATTGGGTTGTTTTTATGATGAATATCACCAAAGGTTATAATGAATCAGCAATACTGTTCATCATCTGGTCCTATAAATTTCGATGAATCATTTAACACTGGCAACCAGATAAGCAAATAAGTAGTTTTCAGTTTACGATATTCGAAGCCGGATTACTGTCACTTCGTTGAATATGTGGGTTTTCACAAACTAAAAATGCAAAAATTTGATCAAGTCCGTAACCGGAGGCTAACAAAATTACCAACAAATAATTCACTCTACATACGTTATGTACCCATCAATGAGTCATAAACCCGTAAGCAATATAATTGCAAATTAACTTTGATGCTCTTGTGAAATATCTAAGAAACCTGACGAAATCTATCCATTGGTTCAATAGTAATAGGCTTAGGATATTTTTTTATATATTGATTCAACAAAATAACACCCAAAATACGAATGTTATATTGCGGTTGCTTCAATAAATCTGCTGTAAATAGACCGACTTTGAAAGCATTGAATAGAAAGAATATAATAATTGTTTTAAGAACTATAGTTCTCTTAAAAAGATGCAGTGGATCATTTTTGTCTTATGTAAATCGTTTATGTATTAATAGTATCATATCAAAACAAAGCTTGCTCGTACATACAAAAGACATCTTGTGGGAAATAATTGGGTTTAGGTTATGTTTCAAGCTGCACATCAGTTATGCATATGAGTCAACATAAGATAAAATATGAAAGGAAAATTTAAAGACTAATCGGTTGCGCAACTTCAAATTGGTACATGATTTATGTAACCCGGAGGTAATGTCTACATTTTGCCTGTATGAATCGAGGCCAAAGGTAATTCTCTTAATTAAAAAAAAATATCATGGTTACCAATACTTTTAAAGTTCACAGTTGTAAGTGTTTCAGTATTCTTCGTTACCATATTTGACTGGTAAGTTTTCCACAACAATTCAACGGAATAACAACTAGGTTCAAAATCAATTGAAATACACCCCACAAATTACACGAGCGTCTTACAGATTAATGGAGGAATCATTGTGGATCATGATAACAAACGATTAAATCGAAAGGGAAGCAATTCAGTGATCAACTAACGGAATTTTAAAACACTCGACCCCACCCTCCCGGATTTAGAGAAAGGGGGAGAGGGGGCTCTAAGGCATAACTTGCGTGGGCCAAAAATAAGGGGGGGGGGGGGCTCGAGCCGTGGATCCGGCCCTGCCTTAGTAGATATATCCAAACAGCATACCACCAGTGACCGTTGTATCTGTTTAGATTAGAGCCATGATCTGAATTTAATTTGTCCCTTTAATCAAAATGTAAATATATCTACAAAATATACATATGAAACTTTTCATGTATCTTCTAAATTTCGTTCATATCATCCAGCATTACCAAGAACCCAGTGACCCAAATTAGCAAATCTCAAGATACTGTGAGATTAACTCCCTTTTGAAATGTAAACCTAGTAGGAGATAGATGAAGGCTTCATTGAATCAGAATACAGTTTATGATGTTGTTTATAAGACTACTGAAAAGAAAATCTAAAGTAAATAGTCTTCGTATTACCTGTATATAGCGTATATATGTATATAGATTTTTGGAAAAACAACATTGACCTATTTAAAGTGACAGACTCGTCTTATACTTAAATTCTTAAATTTGCAAAGCTTTTGCTCATAACCATGAGTTGCAGAAAATGTGTGCTCCAAACGAGTATAATTTCAAGCCAAATTATCATCAAAATTGCGTTACTAGATTTTCAAAGATCTCGATTTGTAGGAAATACGACATGTATATTTGTCATGACAATAGGGGACACATTTTCAGTTGGACTGTTTATATATTAAGCAGCAACCATCAACTATGCGTCTGTACACCATGTCTTGTATTTGACATTATAACTTATTCATGATTGATGTCCTTCAAAGAAACGTTAATATCATACATGAATAATAAAGGTCAAAAAGGTCATCCCTGGCTGTCTCCATAGCTAAATAGACAGAGAAGTGTGAAATAATAAGAGTAATGTACATAGAAACACTACAAAGAGTATCTAATGTTGACTTGAATTTGAATAGCATTAAAATAGATAAAAAAAAAGCCATTGTTATATGTTATGAATAAAACGTGGTAAGGGAATATATTAATATCAACAACAAATATCGTTCAATATTTAATACGTTTGTGTGTATATTACACAATTTTGTTCTAGATTGCAGATTTTCGCTTGATGTTTGTGTGGATGGTTATTACTTGCATCCACAATTTTATGTACGACGCTTATTTTGTTTTCTGAATGGTCAAGAATAAGATCAATTCTACCTAAGAGAGTTCTGCTATGAAAATTAATGAAATATTATCTTAAAATCAATGAAACATCATTTACATCCAACAAACCTGCAAACCGAAAACGATAAGAATTTAAAAGAAAAGAGAAGCATAGAAAAATGTCAACAAGGGATAGATTAGTTCAATACTAGAAAGCTTAATGTTATCTACCATCTCTTGTTTAACATTTCTGAATCAAAATTTGACGCCTTGTCCCCTATTTAATAGAAATGCTACTTATGAACAGGTCCTGTTCGTAACATAACCTATATTGTTATGACATAAAATATGTCACAGGTCTAAATTTCGACGGTTCGACTGGTAACGTAAATATCTAGACGACTTTATATATCTTTAATTATACAAACATTATTATTCAGACTATTTTGTTACGCATGATAAAACTTTTTCAAATAATAGTATAAAACTATTATTCAGCCTTCTTATTTAAAGGAAAGGTTTGATATATTTTAATGAACATAAAAGTTGAAAGTTGTACATGATTTTTGAAATATGCAACTTACATCAATGCATCTACTTCACCAACCCGATTTTTGTTTAGAAATTATTTTTTGTCCACAAGGATAAGGCCTACCTTCATAATTTTGTCAACTCGACTGTGACCTAAAAGTCTTATTATTGAAATTTTTGTATAAATCATTTGGTCGACAAAACACTTGATCCTCTTTCAGTATATATAGTATACGAGTACTTTTTCAACATCGTATTATTCATGGACAAACTGGGGTCATCTTTTTTTAACTTACATGAAGCGGAACACTTTTAAGCCTCCTCATTTCATACTAAAGCCATTAATAATAAAAATGTGTTGACTGTACTTTGAATGGTATTAACCTCGATATACAATAGTATTTTCGAACTTTGTAGACTTTTGGAGTCGGTTTATATTTTGGTAGACTGCCTAATAGAAAAGCACTATAAAACATCGATATGCATTCATGCATAGACACGATCATGGTATGGTACCCTAATTTCCAGTTGATCATTCAATTTTTGAAATGCATCTGTATGCTACATTTAGTCAACCATTTAATTCAATATAATGCACATAAATATGCAAAATTCGTTATACATTTGATTATGATTTTCGTTGCAAATCCGTTGGTAATCCAAATGTTGGTAGATATGTCCCTAGGGTTTATAAACCCGAGTTTGTTTGCTTAGATGCAAGTTCGATGGTCGTACCAAACTTTTGTTATCAACGGCATTTCCTATGCCAGTTCGTTCCTAAATGATTTGCTGAACTGGCATAGCAAGAGCAACATTGATACAGAATCGGTTGATGAACATTGCTGAACAAGATTTTCACGTAATATACATTGGAATGTTATATGTTTATCAGCTATGTTAGAAACATTCCCTTTTACACAAATGTTAACTTAAAGAATATAACAGTAGAACATATTCTAATATAAAAGAAGTGAAGCCATGAAGGCCTTTTATATGCTTATCAATACGACTCTTAAGACGACGAAAATAAATTTTAACAAAGGGTCATATTTCATTTGACATTCTCGTCATGAATATCAGGAGGTCAACACCTATATTTTGTACTATCAACCGTAACTATTTAATGACATGCACGAGATGAATAAAGACTGACATTTGCTTAAGGCAGTTATATATATTATTTACCTTTAAAGGGGCAGTATTTACACTTGATTTATCCATTAATGCCTATAGAGAGCAATCCTTATTTTAAGAAAAAAACTTTTTAACAATAGTTAGATTTATAATATATAAATACATGTGTATATATTGGGTTTCCCTAAAAAAAAACGTACCCAAGTTTGACAGGAAGTATCTCAACCGTTGATGTACCGATCCCTTTCACAATTGTAACATATATTCTTCAATAAGTCCTTGTTCAACTCTGAAAATACTGAAGTCATCGATGAGCAACTGTACAAGTACTGCTCCGAACAAAATAGCATGTACAATATTTGAATATTAGAACAAATTACCTATTTCAACCTGTGTTCAATGACCCTCCACCACATCGACCACAATATAAAACATTTTTCCATCCCGAGATGCTCTCTCGTACCTCATCTAAAGGTTCCTTCTGCCAAGATTTTGTCCAGCTGGCGCCGGTAATGACTCTTAGCCATATGGGATTCTCTTTAGGAAAATGTGTTCTGGGGTTAGCAGAACACTTTGACTGAACAGCACTGAAAGACATGATGATAACTTCTTTACATAAATACGAGACAGCAACCCAGGAAAAAAAACGGTTGATATTGGTGGTTGGAATGGTGGGAGTACATTGAACACAGGTTGAAATAGGAAGGAAGTACTTGTATAATATCTATACGATGACTGTCATATTTTAAGGACATGTTGAAATATATTTGTGAGAATTTTGAAAGAGATCGGTTTATCAATAGCTTATATACTTCCCGACAAAGTTGGAGACGTTTTTATTGGAACACCCGATATAACTCGATTTATGTTTATATCTTTGTTTGGTTGTATTTAAAATTGGGTTGGTGGTCATGATGATGTGACATCGTATTTATATGTTTAATTCTGAAATTCCCTGACTTTCTTTCCGACCATGGTTTTCTCTTTATTCTAAGACCTAGGTTTTCAACTTGGGGGACATGTCCCAGACTGGGAACAATTGGACATTTTCCCGGGGACACATACTGAGCTATAGGTATAACATTGTTATATTGTGTATTATCTTGGTGGAAAAGCAAAATGCATCGGCTTTATCATACTTCAAAATTGCATTTGTTTTCGATGAATTCTTCACATGGTCATGTGGTCATTATGTGAAATCGGGGACATTTGAGAAAACCAGTTGAACACCCAGGTTCTAAGATATACTGTAGCCATGCATGATAGACTTTACATTTTTGTATTCAAATTTCATGCCATGTTTTCAACCACTATCATATGTGATGGTTCACTAACCATATTTACCTAACTTTAATAAGTACATACATTAAGGTGTGTCATGGCTGTAGCCTTGGACCATTCAACCATTGCTGATATATTTTCAGTTTTTTTCCATCGTGATATCTCTAGCTAGTAAAGTAAGATATTGGATAGATTTTCAGATTAATGTACTATGATGGTATACTATGCTCTATCATATATCACAATGGAATATCTTGGGAATATCGTCATCTTTCTCGATTCCAGATGTAAATTGATTGAATATAGGCTACTCATACCTTTCGATAATAATGAAAATACGGAAATATATTTAATTACAGAAAAATCTTTAACTAATTTGTCCGAGAAACTCTTGATCTGAAGTTTAACTCATTGTAAATCATTATTGGTGCTTGCCATCAGTAACCTTACAAAAATATCAACCAAACGAACGAGAATAAGAAAAACTTCTTCACTTATATTTGGTACCTTTTCTCGACCTTATAATGATCAGACGTAATATACATTTAATTAAAATTATGATTTGTGTAAATGATTAAGAATTTGAACATCAGTTGCCGATATTGTGGGTTTTTGTCATCACCGTTGCTGTATATTGTAAAATTGTTTAATTCGTTATATTATATCAGTTTATTAACGAAGCTTTGTGAATAGACAATGGCATCAAAAAACGCACAAAAAGACTGATACCGTATTGTGTATCTAGGTTCGACAACAATCGTCAGCTCAATTAGCTGTCGTAAGTCGTAAGAAGATTGACGAAGGCGACAATGCCAACACAACAGATAATGTCCTAGCTGGGTCAGAAAAATCATATCCTAACAAATGTATTTTAAAAACGATACTTACATAAATAAAAAACAATCGTTCATGCAATCGCTCTAAAAATAATTTTTGTTTTATATTTTAGGTGCCTTTCTGTTGCCTTATTTCCTCTGTGTATTTATTGGTGGAATTCCTCTCTTCTATTTGGAAGTAGCAGTTGGTCAGTTTATGGGAAGAGGTGGTCTCAAATCATGGAATATAGTGCCTTTATTTCAAGGCAAGTATACTCGATAGAAGAATGCATTGATACAATTAAGGACACGAAACGAAACACAAATCCTATGTTACAAGAATACAATTCCAATTTACCTTTAACATTATTTCCTTGATCCCTGGTCGATTGCTGCCCATTTCTACGAGCCCTTCATCCTAAAAATTTCACCATTTCGTGTTTTTACCTGCAATTTGTTTTATATTTTCGAGAATGAAGGTGGATTCAATTAAACGACTTAAATTATACTTGTCAAGATTTTGTATACTAAGCAAAGCACCTCATTAACCCCCAGTTGAAAACATTACATTTACTGCAGTGCCATATCGATCCCATGTATTTTTTTTCATTGTTTCTTTTTGCTTTTCAGGCATTGGTATTGCTTGTTGTATCATAGTCTTCTTGCTCAATTGTTATTACAATGTGATCTTATGTTGGGCTTTCTACTACATGTTTAACTCATTCCAAGCTGAACTACCCTGGTCTTTTTGTGGACATGAATGGAATACTATCTGGTGTAATGATGATTTTAAATCTAATGTAACTGTCAATGAAACAGCAAGAATAAATAATTTGACCTTCAATGAGAATTCAACTTATAAATTCTCTGATCCCGTCACAGAATTCTGGGAGTAAGTAATAGATGTATTATATTAACTATGTGGATTTACACCATTGTTTCTATGAGAGCGAACAGTCCCTGTCACCTCGGTTTAACCGCGATAGTGATGCATATACTATATAGGACTTCTGATCTATCGTAGATATAAACTCTATTTATCAATGTTACTCTATATGTGTTTTATTTTAAAATATACAACTTTGACTATCTGTGTTCTATTTTAATGTAACACTCTGTGTATCTGTAGATATAATACTCTGTCTAGCTGTGATCTATTTTATACGTAAAACACTGACTTTAGATATAAAACTCTGTCTTTCTTTGATCTGGTTGTAGATTAAAACTTTGACTATTTATGTTCTATTTTTGGATATATTACTCTGACTTTATCTGATTTATTGTAGATTTAAAACTCCGACTATCTGTGTTGTATTTTTAGATTTAAAACTCTGACTACCTCTTAATTGTTGCACATATAAAACTCTTTCTCTGAACTAATTTAGATATAAAATTCTAAATATTTGTGATCCTATATAGCTTTTACAAAACTTTTAATTCGAATAAACGATGTTAAACTCTAACTATGTGCTATCTATTTTAGATCTAAACTCTATAATATATGGTCTATTTTAGATATAAAATTCTATCTATCTGTGATCTATTTTAGATATAAGAATCTATCTATCTGTGATCTATTTTAGATCTAAACTCTATATTATATGGTCTATTTTAGATATAAAAATCTATCTATCTGTGATCTATTTTAGATCTAAACTCTATATTATATGATCTATTTTAGATATAAAACACTTGCTATCTCAGATGGTATTGATGATGTTGGAGTAATAAAGTGGGATTTAGCTTTATGTTTATTATTCGCATGGATTGTGGTATATGCCTGTATTTGCAAAGGAATTAAATCTTCGGGAAAGGTATGTGTATGAATTTCGTTTTGTAAAAGGGATTGTTGTCAGAACTGCCATTATAAAAACTGAAAAATATTGAAAATATATTGACGACTCTTTGAAGCATCTTTTGACCAATTTCAATATATTTTTTTTTGTCTGATATAATTCATTTGGTGCAAGTAGGTAGACCTATAACTAAATGAAAAAAAGATTTTCGCTTCACCTTTGGGTTACAAGGGAAGAACACACTTCCGGTTCTTTCAGTTTCGTTGCATTTGATAACAAGGAAACTTCCTGATCAGTGGCCAAAACTGAAAAAAATGGAAAGAGAAGTAGCTGATAGATTTTGCCATTATCTTGTTACGAAAGTTCCTAAAATTTCATTTAGAGACAAGTTAAACAACGGTTCCTCCTATTTTGTTTGAAGGCTACGATCTACTAACCTTGACCTTTGTTGACCTTCACCTTTACTTGGTAAAAGGGCATTTACTTTAGCTCCATAGGAATAACTTTCATATATCATGTCTGACGTCTACTTTCGGTTATAACCTTTCAAAAACAGACATATTTTCAAAATTCGACTGCTGTCACGTGCCTAATTAGCCTAGAAATTTCAGATTCTCCAGCAGATTGGAAAGTCCCGCTTTGGTTTTCTCATTGTCACTGACATAAAGCTTTTTCATGCCTTTGAATATTTAACAACTGATCCAACAACCAATTATATTTCAGGTTATGTATGTAACAGCTACCTCACCCTATATTTTTATGTTAATTTTACTGATCAGAAATGCTCTATTGGAAGGAGCCTATGATGGTGTAATATTTTATCTTACTCCTGATATCAGCCGATTATCAGATACTCAGGTATTGTTCATTATCTAACTTATCAGTGTTCATGTTCAACATTTACGACACCTTGACATAATAGCATCTACTCACCATGATGACTGAAACAGATATTGTTAAAGGGATAGTAAAAAAAATTCTAGCCTTATTATGTGTATGAGAGACCCTTTTAACTTCCATTTGGTATATTCAAAATTCCCACTGGATGCCCGTGGTTCCTTTTTTTCCGGAAATACTTCATGGGATATGACGCACGTCCCGCTGCTACGAGGTTTCATGCCTTCCACTGCAATCTTCATCACCAGGTGGACAGGTACGATATACGACCGGCATTAATGTCAAGCACGAACACTTTACCTTTTAATATACGCCCCCTTATTTGTTAATACTAAGATGACTTGGTTCATTACAGGTATGGGTTGATGCTGGAACCCAGATTTTCTTTTCCTATTCTATAAGTTTAGGAACATTGACTGCGTTAGGAAGTTACAACAAGTTTAACCATAATTCATACAGGTAAATATTGTCCGGGTGACAGTTGACTGTGGTTATTGAATCTGAATGTTCCTTGGTGTTGGGAGATATACCAATACCTAGAGGTGTGTAAAGAAATTGCCCGTAGCAAGCCGAAAAGAAGAAACGAATAAATTAGCAAAGTTCGGAATATTTGCATCAACATGTTGAATATGAATGGTCGTTTACATTTTCTAGACGCCCATTAACTGATCAGAATTATCAATGTTATTTTTCCTTAATTTCAGGGATGCTATACTATTTGCCTTAGCTAACAGTGGAACCAGTTTCTTTGCTGGCTTTATAGTGTTCACAATTTTAGGTTACATGGCCGCTGTACAAGGCGTTGATATCGCTGACGTGGCAGAATCAGGTATGATTTATTTTATGTGTTAAGTATTGATACATTGTAAAACGTTTGCCTTAAAGAGTGACGTAGTTAGTATGGTTTAAGTCCGCTCCAACAGCTCGTTTGTGTAATATAAGGCTGGTATTTAATATTGATCTTTGCTCATACAAAACAAATTAATGCTCTTTTCGCCAACTCTCAAGTTCAACTGTACGTGATTCAAACAGATTTAAAGCATTAGAGTCGGGAGACATAAACATGTTTTATTAATTAGTTACCGATAAATCTGGATTCAGATTTTATAAAGACTATATTTTCCTCTATGAAACTGAAACTATTCAACTTTCTCTGTTTCAGGACCTGGTTTAGCTTTTATTGCTTATCCTAAAGCTGTAGCTCAGATGCCTATATCTCCACTGTGGTCTATATTATTCTTTTTAATGATAATTTTATTGGGCTTGGACAGTCAGGTATGTACCACTTGATTTTTTTTATTTAGTTTGAAACATTGGAACAATTTCAACAATCATAACTAGATTGAATTAAGTTCAGTAGCAAGGACATCTTAGTTCAAGATTATGTTAATTTAATTTATATTGAGATTTGAATTCAGACTTGTATTAAAAACAAACTCGTGTCTGAATCAAAGAAACATCTCTTTTTAAGTTTTGTGTTAAAATAATATGGTATTCATAAAATAAAATGATGATTAATAACCTATGACACTATAAAATTTGGAGGCCCGTGTGCTATTGGCTATGCAAGTTAAAGATCCCTCGACAGTTGGAAATCGAAAATAAGAGCAGGCTAATGCCGCTGTCCTGGCAATACTGCATGGTGTTTGCCTGTCCTTTCATTCATTTACTATAATATTTGGATAACTAAATATTTGCCATAGCAAAGTATCGTACAAATATTGATCATGAATAAAAACAGAGACGTTGTTCAGAATAACATTCACTATGATCCTATCTTTACAGTTTGTTGGTGTTGAAGGTGTAGTTACAGCAGTAGTTGATCAGTATCCAGCACTACTCAGGGTTGGATACAGAAAGGAGTTATTTATTCTCGGAGTGTGTGTAATCAATTTCTTCATTGGTTTATCTATGGTAACAAATGTAAGTTTTTAATGATTTGATATGTAACATTAAATTATTATTCTTTAGTTTCCTTCATTAGTTTCAACTTTAACAAAAAACATCCACAATTTATGATCTTTAAGCTTATATAAGACTTAGCTTTTTGGCCACAGAATTTCGTACAAAATAGTTTACCAGTATAGTTCATTATCCCCACGACAACGACATAAATCACACAAAATCCATTATTGAATGGAAAAATGATAGCAATTTGCTTGCTGGAAGTTAGATCACTTGATATATGAAGAGAACATAGAAATATAGATTTAGAGTTGGATTTCTGTAACTATTGGTACTTAACTTGATCTTGCAGGGCGGAATGTACGTGTTTCAATTGTTTGACTACTACTCTGGTAGCAGAATTATTTTATTGGTGGCTTTCTTTGAATTGATATCTGTAGCCTGGATCTATGGTACGTTATTTTTTTAATTAGTTTATCATATTATTCAATACAGGATTTAATCTATCGATCGATTTTGTTTTCTTTGGGGGAGGTTGTAATATCAATGACTTGCATTTGCTTAGATAAAATCTTTTGATCGTTGTCCAAACGAAATTAACATTGGGCGCCGAGGATCTGATCAGCTGGATCTTGTAAAAGAAGGAATACCAATTTTTCCCGGGTAATGGAAAATGATTAATTTAGTTCATCTGACTAGGTCCTAGATTGCCGTAATTTCACAGCACAGTCAACAAGAAAATATAAATTCATGGAACTTTAATATCCAAACCGACTGCTCTACAGTGCGTTCTCTATCTAATCATTTACGTTTTGTACTTCTAGGTGTAAACAGATTCTATGATAATATAGAAATGATGATTGGTAGAAGAATTTTCCCGTACATGAAAGTTTGTTGGGTTATCTTCGCTCCTTTATTTTGCATAGTAAGTAAGAAAAGTTAACAAAACTTTACATTGGAATGTGTAGCATAGGGGTGATATTAAGCTAATAATTTGTGGAACACGCAAATTCTGTTGTGTGAAGACGGCAAATTTGTGCAGTAGGTTGTTGCCACTCTGATGACCGATATTTTATGTTTTACTTCATATATACGTATAACCACTGATGGTATAACGACAACTTAAATATCTATAAGTAATGTCATTATGTGAATTCAAATAAAATGCAATGTAGTCCATTATTCACAAATGAAAATTAATGCAATGTAGTTTCTGAACCTCTTTTAGCCAATGGGAACGGGTGGGCGCCATACAAGGTGTAGGCCTACTGGGGGGAATTAGCCTTCTCTTATGTTAGATATTTTCACCGTCGATGGATCTATGACGTGCGTATTGATTACATGGCATGGGAATGATATTTTGATAATTTACGTAACACAGATTCCATTCATTTGGCTGGTATCAGAGTAAATCGTAACCTCGAGATATTTGACAATACGAAATGATCTTTAACACCTAACCAATGTTTTCGTTTCAGGTTATCTTCATTTTAAGTGCCATCAACTATTCTGAACTGACATACAACCGTCCAAGAGGAAAATACGTTTACCCTGATTGGGCCGTAGGAATTGGTTGGGGTATGGCTTGTGTCTCTATTGTGTTTATTCCGCTCAAGGCCCTACACGTCTTCATAAAATATGGTTTTACAAAAGAGGTATACATTTTCTCAATTACATACCCCATTCATTTACTGAATCTCAAATATATTTCCCATTTTATTATTGATTGATTGAATCTCAAATATATTCCCCTTATTATTTATTGATTGATTGAATCTCAAATACAATCCCCTTATTATTTATTGATTGATTGAATCTCAAATACATTCCCCTTATTATTTATTGATTGATTGAATCTCAAATACATTCCCCTTATTGATTGATTGAATCTCAAATACATTCCCCTTATTATTTATTGATTGATTGAATCTCAAATACATTCCCCTTATTGATTGATTGAATCTCAAATACATTCCCCTTATTGATTGATTGAATCTCAAATACATTCCCCTTATTGATTGATTGAATCTCAAATATATTCCCCTTATTATTTATTGATTGATTGAATCTCAAATACATTCCCCTTATTGATTGATTGAATCTCAAATACATTCCCCTTATTGATTAATTGAATCTCAAATACATTCCCCTTATCATTTATTGATTGATTGAATCTCAAATACATTCCCCTTATTATTTATTGATTGATTGAATCTCAAATACATTCCCCTTATTGATTGATTGAATCTCAAATACATTCCCCTTATTGATTGATTGAATCTCAAATACATTCCCCTTATTGATTGATTGAATCTCAAATACATTCCCCTTATTATTTATTGATTGATTGAATCTCAAATACATTCCCCTTATTATTTATTGATTGATTGAATCTCAAATACATTCCCCTTATTGATTGATTGAATCTCAAATACATTCCCCTTATTGATTGATTGAATCTCAAATACATTCCCCTTATTATTTATTGATTGATTGAATCTCAAATACAATCCCCATATTATTTATATCTTCAATTCAGTCTTCAATTCAATTATTTTTCAATCAGTTTTCATCAATTTCATTCAATTGTTTTTTCAGGTTTTCTTTTTGAGTTTAAAACCATACGGATTTCAAGATCACCAGAAGAGAATCCAAGACATAAACGAAAGAACATTAAATGATTTGGAAGGTACAGCAAATAGACAAGTTCAATACGAGTCAGAAAAGGGCAATGTTAATATTGCCTATGTGCCTGAAAAACCACCATATCAAGCCGGACACTTCACCCAAATGTAAAGGACATCCTGTCTTAAAAACATTTCTGTACAGTGTGCCTTAATATATTGTATTAATTAGTATGTGTTCTTAAAAAAACTTCCTTCCATAACTTGCAGAGAGCATACACAATTCATTTATTTAAAACAAAAAGCCTGCTTACTGAATATGACGACATTAACCTCACTTTAACACGAATACACGACAAAATACTTGAATTGTTGAAGAAAATAAAGTTGTGTCGGACATTTTGGCAGTTTGACAACTTTGATAAAAAAAAAACAGCATCCTCGGCTACTAGTATTCTATGGAAGTCTTTTAAAGGATAAGATTGTCCTGCAGTGTTGATGGCGATTATCCTATATGAATTATTTTAGATTTTATGATTATTTCTTCTTAAAAGATAATTTGCTCTTTTCACGCGTGATAATAAATGCAATCAAATTGAGTCAATATAATTATGAGTACCTATTGAGGTGACCGTTCTCACTCATAATACTGTGTATAATAGTATATTATCAATACAATTTAACTCAGGGTTGTGTCCTGCAAAATAACTGGACAGACAACAGAACTGTCCCATGCTGCATTTAATTGATTTCGGCTTCAGCAAAATGACTTTTTTGAATTAAAATTGAATTTCGTAACGCTTGCCATTGCACATGAAACAGTTTAGTTCCAAAGTTTCTAATATCTGATCAATGAAAAATTAACCCTACTTTGAATAGTGTTTAATAAGTTAAACATTTAAATTGTTTTTAAAAGTAATGTTTATTTAAATGCCTTGCACATGCACTTAATAATACTTATTTTGTATTGAGATATAATAAAGCCGCTTTTCAATCGACAATTTAGTTGATTGTTGTCTATGCGACATTTAGTGTAACCACAAAAGATTTTTGTTTTTACTAATATTGTTGTCTTTTATTAAAAGATTTTATAAAAAGGTTTATTTTATAAATAATTTTTAACATTGTAATAAAAATATATTCTTTTGTATGATGAGAGTTCAAACATAAATATTACCCAGCTTACCTGTTGCCTGATAACTGATATTTGTTACTTAATCAGTAGGAAATGCAAACGCGATTATCATCAACAGGAAATATAATAAACATAGGCCTAGTCAGAAATATTACGTGTGGAATATAAGGCACTAGCAAGAATTGGCATATGCCCGAGACATCTGAGGGGTAGATGTGCAAAGCCTTTGGACAGTTTTTGTCAATATTCTCATTTCGAAATTAAAGTACAGAAAAGCAGGACGTAAAACTCCATTCATTTCATTTCCCATTTAGAAATTCTCGTGGTCTCATGACATGAAAAGGAAATCTGATTATGGTTGCTCAGTGAATTCGTAGATAATGTGATTATGGCTGGTATCATGACATTAGTAAGAAATGTGATTACGGTTGGTATCATGACATTAGTAAGAAATGTGATTAGGGCTGGTATCATGACATTAGTAAGAAATGTGATTATGGTTGGTATCATGCCATTAGTAAGAAACGTGATTGTTGTTGGTATCATGACATTAGTAAGAAATGTGATTATAGCAGGCATCATGTCATCAGTAGGGAATGTGATTATAGTAGGCATCATGTCATCAATAGGGAATGTGATTATGGTTGGTCTTGTGACATTAGTAAGAAATGTGATTATGGCTGGTTTAAAAACATTATTAAGAAATGTGATTATGGTTGGTATCATGACATCAGTAGGAAATGTGATTATGGTTGGTTTAAAAACATTGTTAAGAAATGTGAGTATGATTGGTCTAATGTCATCAGTAGGAAATGTGATTATTTTTTAGCTTTACCTTATGCTCAGCACAGTAGCAACTATAAGATTGTTATCCAAAAATTTATCCAAAAGCAATTACATATTTTATTAGAAAATTTATTACTAATAATTCACACTATACATAATAATAATTAACAGAAATTAAAATAAACCTACTTATTACACTGAATACTAATCATGTTATTTAGAGATAATTACAAGTTTATAATGTTCAATAACCAAACAGAACTATATTTACAACTAGTACGGTAAATCTGAATGCCTCATTAGACTCCTGTATTCAGCAATGTCTTGGATAAAGCGTCTTTCAGTAGTCTAAAAACACAATAATCTTGTACACACAATGGTAATCTAAGTAGACCTATGCTACTATGCTAATATTCGATCGAGCATTATTAATCAGATAACCATAACCGCCTCTTATACAAACTATCCTTATAAAAGGATACAATAGCAGGAATACAATCTAACATACAATAACATAAACAAGCAAACTTATTGTAAACATCAAGTAAAATTCAAAACTTAATTTAACGGGAGTTAAGTTGAAATCAGCAATGGCTAGCATAGTTTCAACTACCATTTATTCTACCTTAAACATGGTAAACCGTTCAAGAATGTATTTTGAATCGTACCAAGATGACATGTACAAATACCTTTGCTTCACTAAAAAGTAAAAGGCAAGAACTAAGAATATACATAATAATAATCAATTTAACTAATTCAAGATATGCTAAACGCTTGTGAAATTAACAGCATTAAAACAAGCTCTATCACATTCTCTCCATAACATATCAAACACACCTTAATTATGTTAAATAATATACAACACCTAAAACACTACTTATTCTGATATCATCACATTTACTCATATATTAATAACCTTCTTAACAGTTAGATAGTAAAACAGAACTACAACCCTTTTATTAAGCACGCTGTTTTCATAATATTTGCCCACTGAATTTCTCTGCATGTGTATGTACACTAAACCTATTTATAAATGCAAAATTTCACAGTTGACAGAAAAACATAAGGTATTTTCGAGAAAAATGGGTGTGGAAACTAGTTAAAAATCATACCCCATATAATTTATAATTTGACAAAAACAAAATTAATTTCTTTCCAAATTAAATCTCCTACATTATAAGCAAGCTTGTAAATGTAAAGAACGATTACATTATATGACTGGTAACAAATTCAGATGATAAAAGACAGAATGAAAGTCTCCCAAGCCAACTAGGTTTTCTGATAAAATTACATGAGTTTTCAACCCATAGATGGTATTTGAATACCCAGATTCTGGGCTACAGTCACTTGAGCCTGGGCAGCATTCAATAAGGAATGAAGATGAGCCATTTCTGCTTCAGATCTGGATAAATTGATAGCTTTCTTAAACAACTCCAGAGCTTGTGGGATTTTACCCCTGAAACAAACAAAAAATAACATTGTACATTATTCAGGATGAATAAAAAATATTCATATAGAATGAATAAAAAATATTCATATAGATTTCCTCTGTTCTTCAAAGTCTTATCATAATAGGAATATTGTGAACTATGTTTGACAAATTATGCAACTTTAACAGGCAAACAAGGTAAATTCATTTCATTTTTTTAAATTCACCAATATTGTAAAGTAAAGATCCTGGATAATGTTTAAGTTCAATGTTTTTATATGCTGAAGTTACTTTAGTAACACAATGGTGATTAACAAAATGTAATTAATTAAGACAATACCTCTGCACATCAATTGTTCCCAAAATTTCATAGGCATATTCACATTTAGGATCAATTTGGATAGCTTTCTCTACCAATTTACTTCCATCCTCAAATTGTCCTTTATACTGCACTATTAATAATCTATAAAATACATGGTATATATTGGAAATCAAAGTATATTTTCAATTCCCTTAGAGTGCAAAAGAATTTACAGCCTCTGGCTTTTATATCTATGAAACTTAAAGCCCTGTCTTTAATAATGCAATGGATAATGCAGATATTGAACTTAGTGGACAACAAAAAATACCATTTGCCACAAATTTAAGAGGAAATTTCTTTAAAATTCCTACAACACAGGCAAAAAATATATATATATAAAATGGTTTCTGTTATTTCTGAAGATCTGACAAACGTTTCACTATCTAAAATTATAATACGCAATAATAGTGGAAATATAAGTAAGGGAAATAACTCACCCTTTATGTACATATATATTAGGATTGTCTGGTGCCTGTTCTATTGCTTTATCAAAATTCTTTAAACTTTCTTCAAATTTACCTTGGTCTGATAATGACTGAAGTAATAGAGAAATAAATCAATGTCTTTTCATATCACCTTATAGTCATGCTGTCAGTATGTAAGTAATTGATGTTTTTGGTGGGTTGGTTGATCACAAGTTAACGTTCTCTTCCAGCGAACTAGGTATTTAACTAGGTATTTGGTTGTCGTAGTTGTTGGAAGTGGGAATTGATGTTTTAAGATTTTTTTAGAGTTTTCTAGACTGTAATTTTAGACTGGGATTGTAAAGAGGTTTTCTAAAATGTTTATGTATATCTGGGGCACTGATAGCATCAATTTGCACCATTCCAATTGATCTTCTCTTTTATGACATTACTAGGGGTAAAATCTACTAATCTGAGCAGCCTTTACCACAAGTGATGTCATTAAACATGTTATTTTAAGTGCAATCGCAAAAATGAAAAATGGTTTGGTGTATATTGATACCTATAGTGTTTTCGATACTCATAAAAAGTTTACAAAACCTCTTTACAATCTCTTTAAGTTGCTAAGTGTGAGTGGATGAAATGTATTAAAAGTTGTACCTGAGCATACATCAAATAGCCATCTGCATAGTGAGGAAATTTAGCAATAGCCTCTTCAAACATTTCACCAGCTTCAGTTAAAGATGACTGTCTTTGATAGACTACACCTGTTCTATGAACTAAAAATACAACCAGGTAAGATTTGATAAAGAATAAGCTTCAAAATAGTTGTTGAATCTTAAGGAAAGTTATCAGTACTGTTTCGAAGCTGATATAAAAAAAAAATGAGCAATAACATTCAATTTATCGACAAACCTAAGTTTGTATCAAGTGTTTGTCTTTGACAGTTTATGGACATGACATTGATGACAAACTATTTTGGATTACACCACATTTCAATGACTTCAGTTCCTTACTTAAAGGGATTGTAAAGTGGTTTTATAAACTGTGTATGTGTATCAATTTGCTCCATTCCAATTTCCATTCTGACCTCTGTGGTGCTTGCAATTCCACTAAAATCAACGTGTTTTATGACGTCACTGACAGTGATCTACCTTCCTGTACTATTGATATCTATGCAGATCACTGTCAGCGATGTCGTAAAACACGTTGGTTTTAGTGGAATTGCAGGCAACACAGACATCAGAAAGGAAATTGGAATGGCGCAAATTGATGCTATCAGATTCACATA
Source organism: Lottia scabra (assembly GCA_029955415.1). Taxonomy (NCBI): domain Eukaryota; kingdom Metazoa; phylum Mollusca; class Gastropoda; family Lottiidae; genus Lottia; species Lottia scabra. The sequence continues at coordinate 10,427,843 of JARJEI010000005.1, read as the reverse complement.
CAAAGTTTAGAAAATCACTCTACAATCCCTTTTATGTTCCATATTTTTTTTATATCACATACCTGTATAAGCTTTCTGTACGTACGATGTAGAAAACTCAGGACTTAATTTAATACTCTTATTAAAATCATCTAGAGCTTGTTCTAATCTATCTACAACCAAATATTGCTGAAAAACATAAGACACATCTTAATAGTGTGAATCTACAACTCATGATATTAGCCTACCTAGGCAAATGTTATGTGCGATTGTCATTAAGGAATAAAATAATCAAGGGGACATAACAACTCACCTGGCCTCTATGGTGATAGATATAACAACTCACCTGGCCTCTATGGTGATAAATATAACAACTCATCTGGTTCTATGGTGATAAATATAACAACTCACCTGGCCTCTATGGCGATAAATATAACAACTCACCTGGCCTCTATGGTGATAGATATAACAACTCACCTGGCCTCTATGGTGATAAATATAACAACTCACCTGGCCTCTATGGTGATAGATATAACAACTCACCTGGCCTCTATGGTGATAAATATAACAACTCACCTGGCCTCTATGGTGATAAATATCTGAATTCTCAGGATCAACTTTAATAGCTTCATCAAATATATCAAATGCTTCTGTTATCTTTTCTTTTTGTATTAATACACTACTACTTTTAATTACAGCATTTGTCTTTATCTAACAGGGAAAAAATACTACATGTTTAATTTTCATTTGCTTCAGTGTGAAATTTTCAGTGTATTTATTCCAGACAGATAGATTGTAAGTAATATTACATTAAACCAAGATACTATAAAATTTACATCAAACCATAAACAGTGGTGTCAAGTAACCTTTTTATTCTAAAAGAAGAATATATGAGGATTAATCATAAATCAAATATTTCAAAAAGGTTTCAAATGCACCAAATCAATCCTATATGGTAATAAGGCTAGGTACCTTAGGATCAACATCTGTAGCACTGATTAGAGTTTCAAAATCAGCACCAGCTTGATCTGCCTGTCCACACATCATATAAAATGTACCACGTAATAACAAAGCTAGGTTGGTATAGCTAGAGTTTGAACTAACTATTTCTTGTGTACATAAATCTATAATATCTTCTATCTCATTATTGTTGATATTTTCTACTGCCTGCTCAAATGGACTGAAAACAATATATTTTGTACATTCAATGCAGTATGTGAAATATTTTACAAATATTCATCCATATTCATATTTCATTCAAAAATCATAGTAGGTATCTATCCATTGATAACAAAGTAACACAACAGTCACATATTAAGACTGGGTCGAGACTAGTTGATAAGCAAATTATTGCTAAAAAAGACTTAAAAAATGATATTAAATATTTATCAAGTGTACCAACATGCAAAGTAAATTGGCCAAAGTTAATAGCACAGGTAGAACAAGTATGGTTATCAGATCAAATTAAGATTATGCATCAATTGCTACATAAATCATAATTGAAGATATTTGTATGAGGAAGAGTTATAAAGATAGTGGACCACGGCCATATATGCCTAACGAAAAAGCCTTAAATTTAATCAGGATAAAACTTTTTTCAAACTTTTCGATTTAGGTCCAATAACATCCATTTTAAGTTTCAACAAAATTGGTTGAAAACTAAGAGAGTAAAAGCATATTGAAGACTTTGGGGCAAGGGAAATAACTCTGCTTCTAATTCAAATTCGAAGTTGATCTTTGTTTTAAGAATATGTATACACATATCCAATTTCATTTGATTCCGTCAAAAACTCTAGTGTTTAGAGCGTTTACGAGCAAATGTTGACGAACGGACAGACCGACAGACGGGGGTGCCGACAATATACGTCCTCATAGAGAGATGAGGGCGTATAAAAATCAAATAGGTCAATTAACATTTTTAGTTCTGTATTTGACAGTTATTGAGGGTAACAAGGGTAAATTTCACATAAACTGTAACCTTTAAATTTACGAAAATGGAAATACCTTAATTTGTCTAAGCCGTTTTGTACTCTATTAGTAGCTGTAGGTATGGTCTCACCTTCTGCCTTAACATCATTTACCTCCTCTTTTTCATCCTCTTTTTCATCCTTTCCATTCTGAGCAGAGGTACTATCTTTTGGTTTAAAACTTTTGATTGGATCATTAGCAAAACCATTGAAATAATTCTTAACAAAGAATTTTGAAGGTAAAATTGGTTTTCGATTCTAAACATAAAAGATATGTACAGTTATATAACAGATGAACATTTTATTTAAAGAGGTTTACTTATTTAGAGTTTAGACATATTTGAATTTATGGCAAAAGGTTCGTTGGTTTTATAAAAGAGATCTATAATATTAATGTTAAAGACAGTGTACTTCATGGACAAATCATGCAACCTTGTACAACCTTCAGCAGAAATTATTCAGAACGGTGCTAATGCTAAATCAAGTTATACCTTGAAAGTATCCTTTGCACATTTTCTACCTAAATCTTTTAATACTTGATCAGCTAACTGTAAATTCACTTGATTAGCAAATTCTTCTAATATACATGCTGTAGTTATATCTGAAATAACACAATATAACATAATTATAAATGATAACATAGGTTTAAAGGGGAACGTTAATTAACTCAAAAACAGAAACAAAATTTTTTCTTAGCTAGTCCAATCAGCAATATTTCTCACAGCTCTCTCTCGAAATTCAATCCTTGAAATCCATGTGTATCCATAATTATCCAAAAAGTTTGGCCAAGGATCAGGTAGTAGAAAAGATCCTTTTTTGGAACCGAAGTTGCTGTCCTTGTAAAATACAGATCTGTCTTAGTATGCCACGCAAAAAATAACTTAACAAATCACTAAATGTTTGCAAAAAAATATTAGGATTTCATGAAAATTTAGTCACACAAACCTTCTAAAGATTGTTTGAGTTTACCAACTTGTTGATAAGCCTTACATCTCCTACTGAAGGCTTTTGTATATCTAGAATTTAATTTGATTGCTTCAGTACAATCTTTAATTACACTCTCATAATCTGACTGTAATAAAACATAAAGATTTAGAAAAAAGTTTGTTCAAAAACAGATTACTTTTGCCCGATTTTCAAAAATGTATGAATTACTTTACAAGATTATTTCAGAGATAAACAAATCTATAAGTTAATATGATATACCAGTATCAATAATCATTTTAATTTTAGCAAGTAAGCTTAGGTTAAAATCTTATTCAAACTAACACAAATGTTTTTATTGGATGCAATAGTCCATGTAGGATATTTGGCCACTAACTAGCACAGGCAATTATGACTAATATGGTGGCATGATCCTTAACTGGATGTCAAATTTGAATTCTGAAAAGTTGCACAGCTGGTTAAAATTTAGTTCTATGAGCTGCTATAAAGCAAACATTTAAAACAAAATGTTCTGAAAGAAGATGAACTTTATCCAGATTTGGAATATAGCTTAAAATTGAATGTTCACTCACCAAATATTCTGAGGCAGCTGCTCTATTTTGATGGAATGTAGCTAAATCTGATTTTTTGTCAGAAGGACAGAGGTTGATGGCTTCAGTATAACATGTTATAGCTTGACTATATTTACCACCTTTAAAATACTTGTTTCCCTTTGCTTTAGCAGCTTGTGCCTTTTCTATAGGAGTCTGGAAAAAATTAATTTGCATAGAATAAGTCTTAAACTTAAAGTGTTTGACAGGATTTTCAACAGGACTATTAAATCAATTTTCAATCTAAGAAACGTGGCATAGCTATCAAAGACTGCCAGTTCCAACTTGAAGAGTGTCATTTCACAGGCTAGGCTAAATGGACTTCATTTCCATATGAAATTTTTTTTACCCATAAAATAATGCAAGGTGTTGCCACTATATTTTTTTTTAAATTATGCAATGCTTAGAAAGTTTAGTTGAAAATACCAAATCAATTGCACACTGTCAAGAATCAAGTTCCCTAAAAAATCATAATAACAGACATAAGGCTTTACGTTGTACTTGCACTCTCTTTGGTAAGAAAATGTAAAATCTTGTTACGGTTATAGTCATTAAGTCTACAGGAAAGGCATTTCTTTTTATGCCACTCATATGTGGAACATGGCAGAAATTATGGCTCTGGCCATAGATTCTTAGTAATGAAATGTTCTGAAATGTATTTTGAGTTTTTGTTTGCATTGAAATATTAGAGTCTAAATCTTCTTTAAGAGTTTTTTTAAGTTGATGAAAAAATTATAAAAAGAATTAGCCTATTATTCAAGTGCTCAGAAATAATATGGAGTTTCTCTGCACCTGTATGGGCTAATTAATGATGGGCAATGAGGGAAATTTTGCCAAGACAGAAGCATATTAATTATTATTAGCTTATATTCGATTTCTGACCGCAACACAGGTTCTTGGTTTAATGTCCCATTCGAAAGATTAGAGACTTTCTCCATGTCAGCCCCTCCAACCTGCATCACTGACAGGGGGGAAACCTTGTTGAAAAATACCTATGCGAAGGTATCATCTATCATGTCAGGATTGAATCAAAGCAATGTGGTCAGCAAACAGAGAGAGAGAGAGAAAGCTTAATTGTTATGCACCATTACATAATAAATAATATATTCATTCGACTGCTCTATTTGAATATGGGGTTTGTTCTCTTAATAGGCCCATTGTCCTTGAAACCTTGAGCTATTTGTTTCATTATCTAAGAGCAAATCAGACCTGTGCCACAGCCGGTTTACTTGGTGATGGTCTACTTTCGGTTTCTTCAGAGATATCGTCTTGACTTTCCTCATTGTCATCAATATGTGATTTGCTACGGCTGTAAAACCAAACACCGGCAAGCCCAAGAGCTACTGGAGCACCCACATAGAGTGCGATATCCCATTTTGACCAGCCTTCAGTCCATTCTTTCAAACTTAACCTGACATTGGACGCCATGCTGGAAAAAACTCACGTGCTTACAACGAGAAAAGGCGAGATTAAAAATATGAACCATAAAAACATTTTGCGAAACGAATAAATTTTTAGAGCCTATATAAACAAAAACTACATTGTGATACATTTACAAAATGTCTCTAGACGAAGTAAACATAGAAACTGACTATATCGATTTTAGATTTCGTTTACTAATTAGGTGTTAGTTAGACTGTTCTGTCAGCAGAGGAGAGAAGAGAATAGAGAAATATTTCGATCTAAATAGTCCTTTGAAATTCAGTAACTAATTCACAAGCATGACCTGTCTGTAGTGACAATTACATAGCCGTAGGGGCCCAGGACTCAACGGGGGGGGGGGGGGGGGGGGTGGTTAACCGACAAATTGCCCGAATCTTAATGATATTTTGCCCGATTTGCTGAATTTTTTGCCCGAAAACATCAAATGTTCCAAATTTGGACAAAGAAGTATTATCTATGGGGTTATAGTCAATTGGACCCTAATCCTAAATGGTCCCAAATTTTGGTCAAAATGGTCTTAAAAAAATTGTCAAAATGGCCCTTGGAAAAAGTCAAAATGGTCTTTTGAAAAAGTCAAAATGGTCTCAATGAAAAAAATTCTATTATATCATTTCCCAATTTTAACAAGATAGACAAATTAAGTAGAAAGTCAGCACTAATAGTTAATAGTCAGTTTTCATTCAAACTTTAAACACTATTTACACTTGGCACTACAAGGGAGGCACAAATATTCATTATAGAAATCACATTCATTATTACTCCACCAAAAAACACTAGGTAGAGACTAAGTAATCTATTAGTAAGCATTTTAAAAACAGGTATGTGAACACATAGCATGACATTATTCTTTTAAAAACCTAAAACTCGTAAAAGTATCTAAATACAAATTGCATAATGAAGTACAATTATATGTAAAGAAACATTATTGACGTCTTTTCTTTATCTTTTAAGAATATCTTACATGGATTATATTGCTTTGTTCTCATGTCAAGAAGGACAACAGATGACTATGAGAAGTATATATTCCTAACCTTTTAATTAATTTCAATTAAAAACCTTTTTTTATTAGCTTAATTAATTGAGCACTTCGTTTTTCAATTTTATCAATTTAAACACTTAATTAAAACCCTGATTGATCTCTTTTGTTTTAGGTGTCACAGAAAATTTAAGACATTGCAAATATTGATGTCCTACCCTACCATTACTATATATATTTTTCATTTTGGCATATTCATGTTCTTATTCCCTCTTTATTTTCATAAGTTGGTATCACAATGTAAGCTACAAATATCAATGGACTAATTTTGCTAATAAAAAAATTAACAGGACCATTTTGACTTTTTTCAGGGGTCATTTTGGACGATGATTTAGTTGAAGTCAAAGAGCAATTTTTGAGACCATTTTGACCAAAAACAGGGTCATTTTGACTTTGGTTTTTAGGACCATTTTGACTTTTAGGGCCATTTTGGATTAGTACCATTAACAAATAGGGTCCAATTGACTATAACCCTTATCTATGTATGTCTTTCATATTGAGAGTTAACTAAACGTAGGCCTTATCTTTATAATATATTGGCCTGTATATTTTTAAAAGTAAGCATTACTTCAGAAATAGGGGATTAATAGTTTTGACGGGGTTTCTTTTTGATTTTTGGGTTTATTTTAAATATAGACCGTGACCGTCGATTGGCGTATTTCTCCCTAACCCGCTAATCTTACCACAGAAAATTATCATCTTATGACAAGTTATTTGCATCTGGCTTGAACTTCTTTACGGTCACCGTAATCCTTTGAAATAATTAATAGGCCTTACTATAATCAAGTGATATTAACTTACATTGAAAACAAATTACCGTAGTTGTCTAGTAAATTGGATTCTGTAAGTTACATATAACGTTACTAATTAATAGTATTCAACACGATCAAGTAGCGTCATTAGGATACCCAAATTGTATTCATATCTAATCATTAATTATAAATAGGATTGACATGTGCCCAACAATCAAACTTTCGGCCATTTTCATTTACCCTGGTAACACTAATCTACGCTTATATAGAACTCGGCGTTCAGATGAGAGATCATTCACTTCTCGAGCTTGCTTCATTTTAAGATTCAAAGTACTCAAGAATACTGACTTTTAATTCAAAATGAGAGAAATAGTTCATATGCAAACTGGCCAATGCGGCAACCAAATTGGAGCTAAGGTGAGTTTATCAAGTTTTCTGAAAAACAAGGATTTATATATCGAAAAATCTGGTGTGGGAAAAACATGTTTACATTTCCAGGATACTCACTATAAATTATTTTTAATTTTTATGAAATATTCTCTTCAAATAACTTTGGTCTGATAATTCTTAACAATAATAAATCCTTTGTTTTTAATTTTAGTTCTGGGAAGTGATCTCTGATGAACACGGTATTGACCCAACTGGAACTTACCACGGTGATTCCGATCTTCAGTTGGAGAGAATCAATGTATATTACAATGAAGCTACTGGTGGTAAATATGTCCCCAGAGCTGTTCTCGTTGACTTGGAACCTGGAACCATGGATTCTGTACGTTCTGGGCCATTTGGTCAGATCTTCAGACCAGATAATTTTGTCTGTGGACAATCTGGTGCTGGAAATAACTGGGCTAAAGGTCATTATACAGAAGGTGCTGAAGTAGTGGATTCAGTTCTTGATGTAGTCCGTAAAGAGGCTGAAAGCTGTGACTGTTTACAAGGATTCCAGTTGACCCATTCTCTAGGTGGTGGAACTGGTTCTGGTATGGGAACTCTTCTCATCAGTAAGATAATACGAGGAGAATATCCAGATAGAATTATGAACACATTCTCTGTTTGTCCCTCACCGAAGGTAAGCTTAAAATTACAAATGCATTTAAAACCTATTTCTTCCCTTGTCGCTTTCGCCAAAGACTTGTTTCACCAACACATTGCCACTGTCAACACTGCATTCCAATCGGAGTTTATATTATGTAGAAGCGTTTGGCTCACTATAAATCAGTATGTTCATTTAGCTCGAGAAAACAAATTCTCTCGTATGCCCGACGAGAGTTTATGAAATATTATCTGGAGTAAATTATCATTATTTCTAAAAGATATTTTAAAACTAATATGTGCCATAAAAGGAGTGGTGTTTAAATATCTTCAATTAATGTTTTTTATACCATTGTTTATTTCTAGGTATCTGATACAGTTGTAGAACCATACAATGCCACCCTTTCAGTTCATCAATTGCTAGAAAATTCAGACGAAACTTTTTGTATTGATAACGAAGCGCTTTATGATATCTGTTTCCGAACCTTAAAGCTAACTACTCCTACTTATGGTGACCTGAATCATCTGGTATCAGCCACCATGTCTGGAGTTACGACCTGTCTCCGATTCCCAGGTCAACTCAATGCAGATCTCCGGAAGCTCGCTGTCAATATGGTACCATTCCCTCGTCTTCATTTCTTCATGCCTGGTTTTGCTCCTCTCACCTCTCGAGGTTCACAACAATACCGAGCTCTTACAGTACCAGAACTCACCCAACAGATGTTCGATGCCAAGAACATGATGGCTGCTTGTGATCCTCGTCATGGTCGTTATCTGACAGTAGCTGCTATGTTTAGAGGTCGTATGTCCATGAAGGAGGTTGATGAACAGATGTTGAATGTTCAGAATAAAAACAGCAGCTACTTTGTGGAATGGATTCCAAGCAATGTAAAGACAGCAGTTTGTGACATCCCACCTAGCGGGCTTAAAATGTCTGCCACATTCATAGGGAACAGTACTGCCATTCAAGAACTATTCAAACGTATTTCTGAACAGTTTACTGCTATGTTCAGACGAAAGGCTTTCCTCCATTGGTATACTGGTGAAGGTATGGATGAGATGGAATTTACTGAAGCTGAATCTAATATGAATGATCTGGTATCTGAGTATCAACAGTACCAGGATGCCACAGCTGAAGAGGAAGGAGAATTCGAAGAAGACGCCGAGGAAGAGGAAGCTTAATTTCAAATTAGGTTTTATTTTTGCAAATATTACTTTTCAATTCACAATCATTTATTTCTCGATTTTGCACATTCTGAACCAATTCAAACGTATGAACAATTTATTTTGTTGAAGGTAGAATAGAGAAGTCATTGAAACAATCCATATTCATCATTGCGACCGTAAATTCTTACACATCCAACCTACCTTTAATAGAATTAACTGTCCGTGTATTTGACAGTCCTCGAATGTGCACAATGTACTCATTGTTAAACGCAAAATATGCTTATTGTTAATTAAAAAAATTTATTTTGAATTTGTGTTATTTTTATCTGGTTCATTGAATAATGTTCCATTAAAAATTCCATGCTTTGATCAGACAACAGTCCTCAAGTCATTTACATGTGCAATTCAATTGCAATACAATAGCGATAAAAGTTACCCAAATATAACTACAGACAATGTAATATATTCAATGTTAAAGCCGATGTATATCCGAAAAAAATAACACACTTTTAGTGAGAAGGTCTTTTATTAAACCGGGAACCTTGTTTAGTTCATTGTTATATAACCCAGGACATGAGAATCATAATATCGCCAGATCGTGTATTAAAAGTGTCATCAACGGTAAAAAAAGACTTTGAGGTTTGCTTTTTTAATCATGTTTTGTATGAGGTGGTGATTGTCAACGTACCGTACACACAACATTTACGACAATGTTGGGCAACATTTTGCTGAAATGCTATGTTGCCAAAAATGAAATAAAAGTGTGTACAGTTTGGAAATATTCGGCAACACGTTGTCTGAAAGGTGCTAGAATAAAAACAAATTTATTTTTGTTGTCGAAAAGCAAATGATGTTGCCTTGCATTATCCAAGAATTGACTATAAATCCCATGATCTGTATTAAGGCATTTACTGAAAACAAATTTGGAGCCACCATCAATAGATGGTCACAATTTTCCCAAGATGTTATCGAACTGATGTCGTGTGGATACAGGAACAAAGATTTGTTGCCAATGCTGTTAGTATGTACAAAGCTTAACCCTTTTAGTGTGAAAATATGATCCGGGGAAATAGTGTGTCGATTAAGACTATAAAATGGATTGTTTACTGCATGACTAAGTGGTATTTCCTCATACCATGGAAGCAATACACAGAAAAAAAAACACACCGATCTACATTTAATCAGATTGCACAACTATAGTCATTATAAATACAAAAAAACCAACATCTTAGAACATCAATGCCTATCACAGTACCATCACGCTTGTTGTAATGTTAGTACATGTATATCAAAGGCTGGTTTCCGGTATTTTATATAAATGTAATATTTTTACACAATATAATTGATTGAAATTGAAATGGATCATTCTTATCTTATTAAGAATGTTTATGGTACTGATCAATAGTTTAAAACAATAACCTTTCCAGACCATTGTCCAACTACCAATAATCCTTCTTTAGTTAAACATACTGCTATAGGTTCATCTAAACCATCAGCCTGTGTTAAAATAAATCTCTGAAACTTTCCATCAATTGATACTAAATGCACTCTATGATTATCACTATCAGCAACTATCACGTTACCGTTTGAATCAGCACATACACCACATGGATGATGTAGATGTCCAGAACTCTTCCCAAGAGATCCATAGCTGAACTTGTATTCTCCATTTTTATCAAAGAACAGAATAGAATGTCGTTCAAAGTCCGATACGATGATGTCGCCATTTATTCCGTTCACACAGACACACCGAGGGTTCAAAAATATATTTTGTCCACTCGAATTAGATTTCAAGGTCAATTTGGACCTTCCCTTTTTGTCAAATACACAGACTTTACGTGTTTCAGGATGACAGATAACAATATCTCCTTCATTTGTCTCTGTCATTCCCCATGGCGAATCTGAAGTGACTAAACTGCAAGGAAATGATTCACCATCAGTGTAGTACATGCGATAACTCTGTTTGTGTTGTTCATCACCACGATCTGCTACCAGAATCTTGCCAGTAGACAATGAAATCACAGTAGTTGGTTTGATAAGATTTCTAGAAATGTCTCGGACATGTTTTCCACTGATAGAATAAATTCCACAAGCTTTGGATGAATAGGTTGTAATCGCTATTGTATCATCGACAGTTCCACATACAGCCATTAAGGATTCGCCAACAGAAAATTTGCTCTCAAATTTTGTCTTGCCACCTGACTTGGCAGAGGAATCTTGCTTCACTTTTCTTAAAATACTATGAGGTTCATCCAGGGTTTCTCTATTTCTGGAGGACACTTGAGGTGGTATATTTACCGTTACTGGTTTGGCTGAGTTCTTTAAGTCATTTGAGGCTTTTTTACGAAGTGTAATCGCCTTTGACAATTCTGCTAATCCCATTTCATTAGAACACTTAACAACCGCTTCCAAAAAGTTATTAGTTTCGCTCATACTTTCTTGGTTATTTTCTAATTCTGCAATATTCTTTCTCAGTAAACTTTCCTCAATTTCAACTTTATTTCGAATTTCCTTTAATAATTTATTCTTCATCTCATCAATGTCTTTATGAAGTTTATCTGCCTGGTTCACAATAATATTCTCAGTACCCTTTCTAGCAGCCTGTAGTTTTTCTACGTAATTCATCGTATCGGATTTTAAAGATTCGAAGCTTTTTTGATAGGCTTTGTAGGATACTTTCAGGGATTCTAATGACGTGGACCGTCCTGGCTTGATATTCAAAGTTTGAGTAGAATGCAGAACACAGTTGCCGACGTGACAGGAAGCACATCCAGAGATCGGGTCTCCCTTGTAGCTACCATTCGAATGAGCTCTGGGTTCGAGCTCTAACACTTTCTCAAAGGGAACAATCTTGTGTTGGCTAGTACCTTTGATCCTGGAATGTTGCTGCTGACACTGTTCACACAATTGTAAACTGCAATCAACACAGTATACTGTAGCGTTCTTTTTACCATTACACAGTTGACAGGTATATCCAGACTGTCTTTCTTTGCTGAAAAAATACGATTTCTTTTCCCAGTTACTAAATATTGGTTCCTCATCACCGAATAACGGGGAACATGGTGACGTGGGTTCTTCATCTATAGGACTTAAATGAGAAGCCATGTCTTCTGTAGCTGTAATAAAGAAATAAAATTATTACTAATGACGCTTTTCTAGGAGGAGCCAACAGGTTTTATCTTATGTGGATGAAGCGGGTAGGTTTCTGAAAAATATCTGATGCAATCCCATAAAAAAAAAAGAAAAAAAAAAAAACAAACAAATTTAGGACAGCATTTTATATCGATTGTTACGAAAATAAGCACTCGCAAAGCAGTTTTAAGTCTTGGACAAACCTTCAGGACCTGGCCTGGAATTATTTGCGGTTACGTCTTGTTCCTCCATCGTTCCTTGATCATCTAATTTGTCTTTGGGATGAAAAGTTAAAGCCTTACCTTCTGTGTGATTCGAAAGTCACCTCTAGTAATGTGAGAGGGGTATATAGTGAATAAAAGTTTGTCTATTCTATACCTATATAGTGTGAGAGTAGTGTAATTAATAAAACTACAACCCATCCTTTCGTCAAGGTAACTCATCGTCAAGGTTATAACATGAATTTTTTTTCTATGTCCTCAGTGTCAGTTTAATGTCTAATTTGATGGAGTGTAGTTACACGTACTAAAACAATATCAACCAAAACAATGTTGTTTATGAAAACAGATTTTGATTTCATAGATCAGTGACTGCTAGTGGACAAAATTGTATGAAAGATTTTGACAATTGAGTCAAATTTCAAAACCTTTATTTGATTTTAGGTCATTAAAATATTATGCACTGATGCAGTGTCACGTGAATGACTGTAATGGACACTCACACCCAATGCCACTGTATGACATTATGATAAACAAGTGATGTTTATCTGATATTTTTATTACTGCCAGCTTTTGATTGATATCTACATTGATTCAGATAGACATATTTGTCATTTGCATATACATAAATGAAAAAAACCTACTAATCTACATACTTCTGCGGTAGAATTTCGAAATGTTTAGACCATACGGGTTGTTTTTTTATTACAATATCATTTTGATACACTAGCAAAGCCAATGTCATTAACAATATCATATAGTGTTTTGTTGTCAGGGAAACAAATCCAGTAAAAGAGTTCTGTCCCTTCACTGATAGAGTATCACTGGCAGAAAAAGTCATTCACTTTTGTAGTTTGCGATATGAGCATCCGCTGGAAGCGAACGGTATCTTTTCTTCTACCAACCAACCATTCACTTCTGATGCGTCATGTACAGGGATACATAAGACGTGTCTGGGCTATGAACTAGTTGGCGACCAGTATGCGACTCGAGTCTCCGCTGTTTACAGAGACGTTCCCGCTACGTGGTCTGGAGACTAACCTGATCTCCGGAAAGTCAAAAAGTTTTCGAAGAGTTGCGAAAACTTTTTTCAGTCTCCACTAGTTGCGTTCTTTGGTAAAGATTGAGCTTAAAAAACCCGACGCATTCTTTCAAAAGAATCAGCGGATTTCAATATTGGTAGGAGCGTTCAGTATTTCCATTAAAGAAATATACTTTAGTATTTCGACAACAAAACACTAAATGTACTTTGGAACGATGTGAAATGAAGTATTGGGAGAATCTATCTTCAAACCGGATATAATATAATACAATTTACAATAAAAAAGATATAAAACAAAGATATAATTAAATTCTCATGGGAATCCTGTATAAGACCATCAATTGATTAATATATCATTATGCCAATTATTATTGTATGAGGTAAAGATCAACAGAAATGAAATGAATTGAGGACGGGCAAACGCCATACAGTGTGCAACGAGGGAAATTTTGCCAGGACAGTGGCAGGGATCTATAACGTGCACAGCCAATAGCACACGGGACCTCGGTTTATTGTCCCATCTGAACGACTATAAGACGCGTTTTCAATGTCAGCTCCTCCGACCTGCATCACTGATAGGGGGGAACCGGATTGAAAAAAATCCGAAGGTATCATCTCGACCCACGCCAGGATTGAACCCTGGACATTCGGGTTAGCGAGCAAGCGTGCAAGCGCTCCCTCCCCCACCCCCACCGAAGATCAACAGAGGTAATTAAGTTGATAGGGATTTAAGAAGATATATTTCGATACAGTGTAAGCTATGTAGATGTCCTTAAACTTGCCAGGATACAGAACTAAAGCAAACCTGACTTCCTAGATACATTATATACAGATAAAGGTTCTACATTTCCTTTAACTGACCCAGAAGCTGACAACAACTCAATAGAATTTGTTGACATCCTAAACATTGTTCTGAGTATTGGACAAGAAATTCCTTTACCCTTTAATAAGATAACGTAATTTAGCTAGGCGAGTATCTGATTTTGAGATTACTTCATTATAAGAACTGTACAGTCTTCTTGAATTTAATCAGATCAACATAGACACGACAACCTAGTGATAAACTCGATTGAAGGCTTGCTCGTCTCCAATCCTGCTCTCTTTTGTTAACAAGACTTTTCAATATGTCAAACTTGTTAACGCTTTTCAAAATATTTCGAAATAATCCATCTAATTCTACGATACACCGCCACACAAAATGTGATTTGTTCGATTGAATTGTGCAGTAAATTATTCAGCTGAAAGAGAGTAGGTGGGAGAGAAATGGCTTTGCCTTATATAAAACGTGAATATATAACTTTAAAACGATTCGTAAATTATTTGGATAATGAAAAGAACTTAGCTAAGACAACGTCCATAATCCATCTAGACTGTTTTAAATTCCTGTCAGTAATTAGGACCTATGCACCCAGGTTCCGAGACTTACGTTTTATTGGTCGAACTGATTGTGAACATATCCCTTTAAAAGCATCATATACTAGTACGCACATATTTGACCGCAGATCACCGTAGTGCTACTACGATCAGTTAATTTAGTGAAAGAAGAAAGTTACAGAAGGTAGGGCGAACCGCATGTAATAATATGGCCAACTACATAATATAGTTCAACGCAGTTATACCTAGTTAACACTGGGCATTTTGCACGTAGTTATAACTATTTATATTCAGCATCACATATCCCTACTTTACTCTAGTTAACGGTACTTGAACCTATTTCAAACGTAGTCCTACCATAGTAGTTCCTTAGTTGACCCTTCCGGGTCGTAGTGTTAGATGTGTTAAAGGGGAATGTTAAAGCATTTTTTAGGGTCGATTTGGGCCTTGAATATATGCAAATAGCCTTCAGACATACTACTAATGCTCGAAAATCAAATAATTCCTTCAATTATATCCTTTATCCTTCATTTTCTGTATGTGTTTTCTATATAACGCATAGTCTTACTAAACGGCGAGTCGTAATATTGACTTTCAAACGCCGATATTTATGGGTACATGTGTGTTTGAAGGCTTAAATTTCGTAGTGAAGTTATGAACAATATATTACGAATTAGATAAGCTAAAAAATTCCAGATTATGAGATTGTTTTTTTGGTCGAATAGTTAGTGAACATTATCGCTTTGTCATGTTACTATGGTCAACTAGGGTCAACTACGTGAAAACTACGTTCACGGTAGGGTCTTGGTATCGCAAGCGCAATGTATAGATATATTTTTAAAAAGTGTGCCAACAACGGCAAAACCGTGAGTTTCGTTAAAAGAAATGTCAGCTATATTATTTTATTTCAACAACATTAACCGGCCACACTACAATTGTTTTGCCATTAGAAACATGTTTTATTTGTCAAGTTACTTTGTATCAAGATGAGGTTAATGAAGATCACTGGACAAATCTTTCAAGGGCAGATGCAAGAACGCGATCACTCCTTCCATTTTCCACTCTTTTGGAGCCTTGCGACCTATAGTACACACGTCAAAAGATAACAAAATAAGAACGTGAAAACGTAGACACGATCCAATAACTCATTGTGTATAACCAGAGAGTGAAAATTGGCACAAAATTAATGCCAGCCAGCCCTGAACATGGCATTTATCGTTTAACCTAAATGACAATTTAATCTCTTAAATACATCTATGTCTGAAATCTTGGGAAAGGTTGCACGGATCATCGCATTAGTAAATTGAATTCTTATCGAGGGCTGCATACAAAGTTCAGTCTGTGGACGACAATCAGGGAAAAGATAATCGAATATTTGGTTATGACAGTAATGAGAGGCTACAATTTGATATTATTTGTCGGTTTCAGAAAACTAATTTCAATCATCTGAATTTCATTAAGTGATCAGGGTAATGGCATTTTATTCTGATAAGCCTAATAACTCACTCACGGTGTTTTTCTCTTTTCATAGCATAAAGGTCGTTATCCCAATTTCCAGATCAAGCATGAGTTTGAGATACATAGAGACCGTAGACATGTGATAAACATATTAGTATATCCATGTGAGACCATCAGAAATAATGTTTTGTTATAATCTCCTGCGATTGTTTTGATTCACATATCGAACGATACAAAACAGCTCTAAATTGCAAACATCCATCGAGGTAGAACCTTGGACTATCGTGGTCACGTTAGTGAGATTAGGTGGCTCTCAGTATATTTTTGGAGGGGCAGTCCATTTTTTCATTGGGGTTCGCTACCCTTGCCCATGTAGCTACATGGCTGCATCACGATAGGTCTTTGCCATTCGCAAAACAAGCTCGATTCGAATCAGGTAGTATGACATAAATAACCACATTTCATAAAGGTAATACCATTTCAGTTCCAGAAAATCTCATTTCCGGCGAAACATAATCAAAACGGAAACAACAATTTTTAATTAGCTACAAGTTTTGTATATGTTGTTAGGAAATGATGAATCGAAATGTTTTACGAATGTAAGTACGAATCTCCATTTAATACGGCTATATAAATATTTGCATTTCAATCAAGAGGAAATTAATAGTAACAAGTTTAGCTACGAGGCAATTGTATGGAAAATCTTGATGAGAAGTGGAAACTAGTAATTGAATAGGCTTCGAGCGTTATTTTATAGATACTGCGGACAATGACATCTTAGCGTAGAAATGTACAGCCTGAAGCTTAAACTGTTATAAGATAGACTTTATATACCTGATTTGGATTATATCCTTTGAACTGCTTTTAAATCGGTTTGTTAATTTATGAAATTAAGTCAACCGATATTGTTTTTCTTTTCCTCCAGGCATATTGTATGAAGAAGACATATTATTATTCGCCATTCGTTATTAAAAGGAGATTTTATTAAGCCGGAAAGGAGAATGTATATAATAACTTTCTCACCAAAGTCAATATAAGATAACCGTCACGTTCACAGTGAAGTCTGCATTGTCTTTATTGTGGACAATACCGATGATATCTTCATACATAGGCCTATGTACATATATACAAAAAATCGATACGTATTTTGATGTCATAAAACGCGTCGGTTTTAGTGGAATTGCAAGAACCAAAGATGTCAGAATGAAAATTAGAATGGCGCAAATTTATGCTATCAGTGTCCCCGATACACATACAAAATTTAAAAAGTCACTTTACAATCCCTTTAAAAATGACCTAATCCAGCACAAAGCAAGCATGTAAATTTGAATTTAACAGAAAAGGGTGATTAAATTGTACAAAATTGTCATGAGTATCTTCAAAAAAGTTTTCATGTTTATTCACAGTGTAGGCTACTTGCCTTTGCAGTTGCGCATAAAATATGGGTGTCGTGATTATTTTCCTTTAGATGAAGTGAGGTGATTGTCCTATTAATATCAGTATTGTGAGGGAGTATTATTTGACAGCATGAAGAATTCAGATATATTTGTCCCCAGGGAATGTCTTAGACTATTCAATAGGTGGATTATATAACAATAATTATAATATCAGGAAAAATGCTAACTGCCTCTGCAATGCAAAATCACATTGCTTTTTATATGTTCTTATGCTAGTATATTTGTATTTTTCTGTATTTACCTTTAAGTCAAATGAGTCCACGAACGATGAACTATGGAATCCAAGGTCAAATCTAGAATTCCCCTGTCACAAAGGATAGTCGTATTGTAATGAGTAGAAACAAAATAATATCACCCTATTATTGAAATAGCTCCAGACATATTATACATGCAACAGTGGTTAAAAGAACTCAAGAGATGGCAGTAATAACATAATTAAGAAAAACTGCACAGACTGAATTTATTTTTTTATGGTTGTCTCCACGTTTCTTTGTTATTGGCGAGAGAGAAAAAATAAATCAGAATGTGTTTTTGGTACAGAATTTTCCTGGTGAATACTATGTTAGGGAGGATTGTTAACGCTTGTTAAGTGGATCTATGTCTGATTGAACTCAATATAGATTCGTTTTACTGTTAAACTTAATCTAATTTGGTCACTAGTAATTGATATTGGCAACGAAATCACATTCTATTGATTAGATTACTGCGAAATCTGTTGTGTTGAGTTTCCTCCCTTTATATGCAAACTGTTCTGCTGCCAGACTGGCGTTAATGAAGCTTTAAAGATGGTGATTTAATTTGAAAAGATGACAAGGGAATTTCTGTACTGTGAAACTTGACCTTTAAAGCTGTTTATGGACAGCTATTGGTGATATGTTTCAAGTTTTTTTTTACTGCACAAGGTTTCAATTTTGTATATCTATTTGACAATAACAAGATGATGACATGATTCGAATATGATATACTTATCAATGTAGCAAGTAGGGGAATAGTGGTTAATTTTCTAGCAGGCTGTACAGGATATGAATTACTAGATTGATTTTAAAAAACAGACAAATTATTGCGAGGAAGTGGCATAACCCTTGTTCTTTTTTTTAATTCTCCTTTATTATGAGATCTTTGCCGTGCGACAATTGAAACACTCAGGACTTCAATTTATTGTCCACAAGATTCATCTCCTTCGACTTATACATTAATGATAACAGGAACAGGGTTTGAAACTCCAAAGGCATTATATGATAGTTCTAGAAACCTAAATATTCAGTTTAACTAACAACCGTCCAAACAAATGTATTGTTTAACGAAGTGTTATCAAGATGAAGAAAAAATCACGTAGTGTTGATCAAGATTTAGTAAATATATTGTTTCACGTAGTGTTGATCAAGATTTAGTAAATATATTGTTTCAGGTAGTGTTGATCAAGTAAATATATTGTTTAAAGTAGTGTTGATCAAGATTTAGTAAATATATTGTTTCATGTAGTGGTGATCAAGATTTAGTAAATGTATTGTTTCAAGTAGTAAGTGTTGATCAAGGTTTAGTAAATATATTGTTTAAAGTAGTGTTGATCAAGATTTAGTAAATATACTGTTTCACGTAGTGTTGATCCAGATTTAGTTAATATATTGTTTCACGTAGTGTTGATCAAGATTTAGTAAATATATTGTTTCACGTAGTGTTGATCAAGATTTAGTAAATATATTGTTTCACGTAGTGTTGATCAAGATTTAGTAAATATATTGTTTCACGTAGTGTTGATCAAGTAAATATATTGTTTAAAGTAGTGTTGATCAAGATTTAGTAAATATATTGTTTCATGTAGTGGTGATCAAGATTTAGTAAATGTATTGTTTCAAGTAGTAAGTGTTGATCAAGGTTTAGTAAATATATTGTTTAAAGTAGTGTTGATCAAGATTTAGTAAATATATTGTTTCACGTAGTGTTGATCCAGATTTAGTTAATATATTGTTTCACGTAGTGTTGATCAAGATTTAGTAAATATATTGTTTCACGTAGTGTTGATCAAGATTTAGTAAATATATTGTTTCACGTAGTGTTGATCAAGATTTAGTAAATATATTGTTTCACGTAGTGTTGATCAAGATTTAGTATCACGTAGTGTTGATCAAGATTTAGTAATTAGTTAATATTTTGTTTCTCGTAGTGTTGATCAAGATTTAGTAAATATATTGTTTCACGTAGTGTTGATCAAGATTTAGTAAATATATTGTTTCACGTAGTGTTGATCGAGTAAATATATTGTTTAAAGTAGTGTTGATCAAGATTTAGTAAATACATTGTTTCATGTATTGTGATCAAGATTTAGTAAATATATTGTTTAAAGTAATGTTGATCAAGATTTAGTAAATATATTGTTTAAAGTAGTAAGTATTGATTAATGTAATGTTGATCAAGATTTAGTAAATATATGGTTCCGGTAGTGAGTGTTGATCAAGGTTTAGTAAATATATTGTTTAAAGTAATGTTGATCAAGATTTAGTAAATATATTGTTTCATGTAGTGTTGATCAAGATTTAGTAAATATATTGTTTCAAGTAGTAAGTGTTGATCAAAATTTAGTAAATATATTGTTTCACGTAGTGTTGATCACGATTAAGTAAATATATTGTTTCACGTAGTGTTGATCAAGTAAATATATTGTTTAAAGTAGTGTTGATCAAGATTTAGTAAATATATTGTTTCATGTAGTGTTGATCAAGATTTAGTATCACGTAGTGTTGATCAAGATTTAGTAAATATATTGTTTCACGTAGTGTTGATCCAGATTTAGTAAATATATTGTTTCACGTAGTGTTGATTAAGTAAATATATTGTTTAAAGTAGTGTTGATCAAGATTTAGTAAATATATTGTTTCATGTAGTGTTGATCAAGATTTAGTAAATATATTGTTTAAAGTAGTAAGTGTTGATCAAGGTTTAGTAAATATATTGTTTAAAGTAATGTTGATCAAGATTTAGTAAATATATTGTTTCAGGTAGTGAGTGTTGATCAAGGTTTAGTAAATATATTGTTTAAAGTAATGTTGATCAAGATTTAGTAAATATATTGTTTCAGGTAGTGTTGATCAAGATTTAGTAAATATATTGTTTCAAGTAGTAAGTGTTGATCAAGATTTAGTAAATATATTGTTTCACGTAGTGTTGATCACGATTAAGTAAATATATTGTTTCACGTAGTGTTGATCAAGTAAATATATTGTTTAAAGTAGTGTTGATCAAGATTTAGTAAATATATTGTTTCATGTAGTGTTGATCAAGATTTAGTATCACGTAGTGTTGATCAAGATTTAGTAAATATATTGTTTCACGTAGTGTTGATCCAGATTTAGTAAATATATTGTTTCACGTAGTGTTGATCAAGTAAATATATTGTTTAAAGTAGTGTTGATCAAGATTTAGTAAATATATTGTTTCATGTAGTGTTGATCAAGATTTAGTAAATATATTGTTTAAAGTAGTGTTGATCCAGATTTAGTAAATATATTGTTTCAGGTAGTGTTGATCAAGTAAATATATTGTTTCACGTAGTGTTGATCCAGATTTAGTAAATATATTGTTTCAGGTAGTGTTGATCAAGATTTAGTAAATGTATTGTTTCAAGTAGTAAGTGTTGATCAAGGTTTAGTAAATATATTGTTTAAAGTAATGTTGATCAAGATTTAGTAAATATATTGTTTCAAGTAGTGTTGATCAAGATTTAGTAAATATATTGTTTCAGGTAGTAAGAGTTGATCAAGGTTTAGTAAATATATTGTTTCAGGTAGTGTTGATCAAGATTTAGTAAATATATTGTTTCAGGTAGTGTTGATCAAGATTTAGTAAATATATTGTTTCAAGTAGTAAGTGTTGATCAAGGTTTAGTAAATATATTGTTTAAAGTATTGTTGATCAATTTTTAGTAAATATATTGTTTCAGTTAGTGTTGATCAAAATTAAGTAAATATACTGTTTCAAGTAGTAAGTGTTGATCAAGATTTAGTAAATATATTGTTTAAAGTAGTGTCGATCAAGACTTAGTAAATACATTGTTTCAAGTAGTAAGTGTTGATCAAGATTTAGTAAATATATTGTTTCAAGTAGTAAGTGTAGATTGTTATTCTTAGATACAATATATTTCATGAATTGTGATGTATATTTTCGTGAATTATATGCCTTGTAAATGTCATTGTATAATAGTGTCTAAATAAGAATCTAAATTTTATGGAGATATGATTTGAATTTTACATATTTTATAGTAAATCTTTTCGATTTCTGCCACTGTAGTAATTTTACAGTGTTGTAGTAGTTTTCCACGTTATTCGCGAATTTTGTGTTTGAATTAAGTTAGTCATCAGCTGCATGCTTAAAAATAGGGATTTAAGATGTACCTCTACGTTTCAAAATAAAAATTGTTTTATCTGTATTCTAGTTTTGGGGCTTAAATTACAAGGAATCCACTGCAGAATAGAGAAATGTTCTTTGTTATTCTAGAGCTGGTAGTCTGAGAATAAAGGTACCTCGTTTATGTAATTAAATTCAGAAATTTCCAGGGAATTAGCCCCATTATAGATTTCAATTACACTGTGTCGCTGTGGGGGTCTCTTAATAATCTCTGTACGCAATACTGGTCAGCAGACACTGCATTAACTGCTAGAGTGCCAGTCTTAATCATTACGTGTCTGGAACATTGCGGCTCTGGTTTAACTTCTATTAAACATTATAGAAGACATGTCCATTTATAGGTTACAATAGAATTTAACCTGTTTGCATCAGTGACTTTTGACTGGCACGAACCAGACAAGAACAATTATCTCTTGTCACTCAAAAGAACAACCGTCATAATGTTTAAGAAGTATTGTCTTTTATTCTACTGACCGAAACCTTTACGTTGAGTTAGCGAATCAACCCGTTTCTAACCAAAATAGCACCGTTTATTCAGCGGGAAACTGTTTAACAGCATTAATTTTCATTTTATGAATCGATATGAATAGTGAAAATGAAGGTAAATTATTTTTCAGTTTCAACACAAAAAGACCGTAGACTTGAACTGGATCTAACAATTTACTCTCGGTAGTTTTCCCATTGTGTCAAGCTATTTCGCAAAAATGGTAAACATGCACAATTAACATCCCTGACACGATGACGGACATCGTGTTTTTGTTAATCTGTTAGAAATTCTGCAAACATCGCTCCCGAGGCTAATTGCTTTGAACTGAAACAAAATAGATCGTAAAATATCTGAATTAAAATAATATTTTTAATAGTTCATTTTGCAATTCCAGTAAAGATTTAAGCACACTAGCATAATAACAAATTTATACAATACGATTATTGTGGTCACTTTAAAACAGTTTGGTCGATTTATTTTGCAAGAAAATATCCCCCTTGCGTTGTAGTCGGCATTTAACATTATTCCGTCACTGACCATGTTTCTTGACTATGAACCACTTCTCAATGAGTCACTAAATTCAGTTTTAGTGGTATAATAAACTGAATAATCATAACAAATAGTCTTTTCCTTGAAATAACAATCTGAATATCAATTCAAAGTGAGTTGCCAACCTACTTCAATGATATAATAACTGAATATTCGTTACGATCAGTAATTTCAATGGAATAACAATATGAATATTCGTCGAGTCGTAAGAAGTAAGTTGTTCAACCCATTTCAGCGATAGAACAAACTGGATATTCTTAACAATAATTCTTTCACATATCACATAAATTTTGTCCAACTAAGCATTATTGGCCATTGCACCAGGAAAAACTTGTAAGTTAAAACTGCATCACAATAATCAACAGTAACAATGGAAGTAGTTAATAGTTCATTACCATCGTACAAATAACGTATTTATAAAGTAATAATAAAAATATAACTAAGGGTCATCACTAACGGTACACAGAGGGTTATTTGCACCGTTCGGTTAAAATCTTTTTAAATGCTTTCCTAAATTCGGGGTTAAATATTGTATAGATAACAGGGTTGAGAAAACTGTTGATGTAACCCAACCAAACAAATATACCTATTAAAACTACTGGTGAATTACAAGCAGCGTATTCAAATAAATCATAGCGGATACAGATAGCGTTGATGATGTTTATAGTGAAAAATGGCCACCAACACAATAAAAATACACCTGAAATTAGAAAAGAATAAATATTTTATTATTTAATGTGGCCAATATTATGTCATGTGCGGGGCACAACATCAGAATAATATCAGATGGAATAACAAATGTTACTTTGTAAAGGCCTGAATGAATAGATGATGATAAACATTCGCGCATGCAAGATAACGCAGTAAATCTCGTGTTTTGGACTTCTATTGGATAAGGAAATATCCAAGTATTTCAAAGAGTAGGTATGGTCTGCTTAAACTTTCGTACAAAAACTGTATGATGAACTCGCTGTAATAACGGCATAGAAATCATTGAGAAATCTCAAAAGACCATTTGACAAAGAGTTGGGAACTAATGTCAAGTTAAATTAAATTTAAATATGTCTCTTTTTTAAATGCGGAGTCGTGGGTGACAACGTCCTCGCCTAGAGTATTTAAACCCACACATTTCGTCTTGAAATCACAGTTTAAAATGAATGACAGATTTATACACCAAATGGAGAATAGGAAAGGTCTTCATTAAAACAATAGGCCACTAGGTTTCAAATGCATGTGAGGGGACAAAATTCTATTCGAAAGGGGAATATTTCATTACCTATGGGTGTTTGGTAACCCCGATTCGAATTTTGTCCCTATTGAAATATCTAAGTCAAGCTGGGATATTATTTTGAAGCTATATATTAATTAATCAATATCCAGAGTTAAAAGAAAATGGTATCTTTTTCTTCTCTACGTGACTTACATTCCACCAAAAGATTCACGTGCTGAACAAATTCGATATTAAAGGTTAAAAGAAGTTCAAATTAACTTTTATCAAACAACGGAAGTATTATTTTTGTCTGGATTCAAAGCAAACGTCACAGGGAGAACATTTGTTTTGGTCGAATATAAATTTCATCGATTTTTTTACCAAACGAATTGTGAGAGAAACATAACTCAAGCACCCTTGAGTTCACGAATTACGAACGTCAATCTTTAACTAAACTTCATTACAAAAAAGCCACAACACATGCATTGAAATGCTGTCTTGCTTTGGGCATTCAAGCGAGAGCCATATTTTTATTTGCCGCGAATAATGTCCCTTGATGTCAGCTCTTCATCACTGGAGGGAAGAATATTATGCTATGATCTGACAAAATGAGGAGTTATCATCAGTTTTCAAAGACAGCTTCACATTGATTCATTGGATTAATTTTCTGCCTTTTTTCCTTCTGATGCTAAGATTGAAGCGAGTTTTAGTCCCAGAACGCGGATACCATTAGATTAAGTAATCTGTAATACTCATAGTTAGAGCGAGAAATCCAGGAGCGTGGATGAATTTAATGACATTATACTAGAACTCAAATTGCAAATCTGTCTTCGTCTGCTTCGGTTTAACGAGAAATGGCGAGATTTTACGGTATGAAGTTTAATCTAATGATTGCTTTCTATATAAGCGCTGTTGTTCAGTCAATTTTAAAACAAGATAAACTTTTCTAGCGAGTTAATATCCAACCTAGTACGGTACATAAATCACAAATTGCAGGTCTTATGGAGTTCGGAAGCCATTTATATAACTCGTTTAACTGCCTGATCTCAGACAACAGTTGCGAGGTGAATAAAGTTTGGTTAGATAATTGCATAAACAAGAGTCAAATCTCTTTATACCTCTAATAAAAAATTCCAATTTCGTGTGAAGGTAAAACCTTTTGAAAATATGTTGTCGATTCAATTAAATAAGTCGATAGCACAGTGATCCAACTGTTTTGTATAGGTCATAAAAATACAAGTTCATTTCAGAATGAAAGAATAAGTGATAAAGGAAAGATCAGAAGAAAAATATTATGTGTACCTTGGCTCTGGTAAAACTCACCTAAAACTATAGCTAATGTCTTGGTTGCCTTTCTTTCTCTTTTTGATGACGAACGTTCTTTTCGTTTCCTACTTGTTCTCATATGAAAATTAAATTTCGTTACACCTTTTTTATGGGTTTCCTTATTTCTATTTTCGTCTTTTTTCACACTACCTTTAGTGTGTAAAGGCGATAACTGTGCACATCTAGGAGCATTCGGAGAGTTGAATTTAGTTTCGGCTTCCGCCGAAGGCGTATCACCAGACGTTGTTCCTCCTGAATTATTGCCTGCTGTTTCCTGTTTGTCCAATGCTTCCGCGACAGGATTAGCAATTAATTCACCCACTCCGTGAATATGTGTGCCATTGTCTTCTGGAGTTTTGGAATCACTTCCGTCATTGCCGTTACTATCATTTTCACCTTGAGAATCGGAGCCTGTTCCAGCATTTGTCACTGAAGTATCGTCAGCGACAGGCGCGGCAAGTTTATGAGCTGTGTTTGTATTATATGAGGCCGGTTTGCCATTGTCTATTCGTGCTAAACCGGTTGTTACTGTCGGTTCAGTCGGTGGTGCCGCTGTTGCCGCAGTATTTTCTATAACGCTTTTTATTGCTTTTTGGTCCGTCTTTAACTTTTTCTTCTGTGCTAATAGTCTTTGTGATCTGGCGTGTAAAACCCGCCAGATTCTATAATATAGATATATCATGATCAAGGATGGAATATAAAACGAACCCATTGAAGAATAAATAAGAAAGTCGGCATTAAAGAAATTACAAGCACCCGGCGTTCGTTTGTCACTATAATTTACGCCCAAAGCGATTGGTGCCGCTATGGCCACTGATATAACCCAAGTTAATGCTAACATAACAAACACACGTTTTGAGTTCTTGTGCTTAGAATATTTAATAGGTTGTGTTACGGCGATAAATCTGAAATAGAGAAAAAAAAACGATTAAGCGAATGTGAGTAAGATGCATTATAGGACGTTGTTGATTTCGAGGATAATTTTTCCTAATACATGAATTGTTTCAGCAAGATGAATGATCCGAGAGGATTTCATGTGACATAACAAATTACAACTCATCTCCATGGAAACAATTTAGATAAATGCTTCAGATGGTATTTGGAATTTAATGGGATTTTGTCGCTTTGCAGCTGGGGTAAAATTCGTTTGATCAACAGAATAGAGAAATGAGATAGGTCACTTGAGCAATCACAGAATCCAACGATTTCATCTTTTTTTCTTTCCATTTTCGGTTTAAAAAAGACAGCGAAGACGTCAGAAGATAATTTAATACCATTGTAAGCGACTGGTAAAATTTAATACCAATGTGGCCCAGGTCAGAGCCTGTAGATCAATGATGTACTATCCAACACTCATCTGGTTATTTGAAGAAAAAGTCGATAAAGTGTCAAAGTATGTGAGTGGATTAAATAGACCTAATTTGTTTTAACAGTCACTAAGGTGAAGAGACAATTTATTTTTTTAATTCGGTCGAACTTATCACGATGGAAAATAACTGACCATAATATGGTTTATTGAAAGGTTTTTTGAAAGTATACAGAGACTGGACAATATGTGTCGTTAAGTTGTTCACAATTAAGCAATTAAGGATGATCGTAACACATCCATTAGATGTTGACTTATCTCAGACAGTTCAAGTAGTTGATGTTTAATTTTCAAACCTTATTATGATCAAGATTATGAAACATATTTTTATCAAATCATAATTGCTTATTGAATTAATATGAACATTTAATAGAATTCTGCAATACTGTACTAGATAACAAACTTTCTTAATCATCAGTGTTTTAAATGGTAAAATACGACTCGTATTTTAAGTGTTTCGCCAAGCAAGAGAATATTAAAATGACCTTACCTATCTACACTAATAGCAGTTAGATTTAAAATGGAAGATGTACAGGCCATCACATCTGAAGCGACCCAAGCATCACATACAGGAT
Organism: Lottia scabra; assembly: GCA_029955415.1. Lineage (NCBI taxonomy): Eukaryota > Metazoa > Mollusca > Gastropoda > Lottiidae > Lottia > Lottia scabra. Next base: position 10,400,337 of record JARJEI010000005.1, on the reverse strand, counting down.
CACTTAATAACCAAGCTGTAGTTACCTGCAATGAATAAATATTTTGAAAATAAAAGATGCTACTCCATTTGTTTGATGCAGTGTTTTTTGTACAGGTTATATCTGTATATTACGTAATTAAGGGTACCTGTATAACGTTAGGAATAACAAGTCAAACATTTAAAAATCAAGTATAAAGAAATATTCAGTATAAGTGTGGTCAAATTCTCTATTTTGATATCCGTTAGACTGAAACCGAGCCTAACTCGCACAGTAACCTCTTCACATATTTGACATGTACAAATGATCTAACGCTTTTCAATCCTATAATATATAATTATATTTTAAGCCTAACATGAATTGTCCAAACTAGTCTCCAGAATTATAACAACTCATAGACCGACGGGAGAAAGTTGCTGTGTAAGGGAATAAAATAACGTAGACCAATGTCGAATTGTCTATCTACTAATCTACTAAAAGATTAAAATGTTATATGTTAAATAATGTTGATTGTCGCAATGTCTGAGCTTCATAGTATATAAGGAAAACCATAATATAGTGTTATATAATAAATTTATGTATAAGATATGTTGTCAGGCTGTTATATTATACATAATTTTTTCCAGATATCGATGCACATATAATAAAGGGTGAAAGTGATAGTAGCCGGAGAGGTATGAAAAAAACGTATAGTATGAACGATCAGTAGTCAATCAAGAACACTCAACATTTGGAAATAAAAGAGATCAGATTAATGGTGCTATCCTTGCACTTTTCGCTCATTGCAAATTTCATGCCAATGTTTCCGCAGCTAAAAAAAAATACTCATACATGCTGACAAATATATAGTTTTGTATCATCTCCAAAGCAATGATAGACTCACATCATATTTGAAATGTAGAAGAATTTTGTGATGAAATTGGGATTAGTAATTTGCTTCATGAATTTACTATGGTCTTTTTCAGAGAAAGAGAAGATAGAAAAAGTATCGGATCTATAAGTATATTGTACATTATTGTCGTATATTGGTTTAATTAACATGTACGAGAAATTGTATTAAATTGATTAATATATTTGTTTGAACTATATTTGTCAAAGCATTATTCTTTCCCTGGCATCACCTCGGCTGCTTTGGGAATAAAATAATTCAGACCGATCTATTTTCATCACACAGCCTAAGTCATGACCTGTCTATATAATACGCTAGAGATTCTGTGTTTACATTTAACGATAATTTTCAATTTTCTGGTGCTATATACTTAACATACCAGCTTATAGGCGTTTAAAGTGGACACAATGTCCAATGGGACCGACGTTAATATTAAACATCATTGTTCAATTACCTGTCGAGGCACTTGTAACGTCTTTTATTCCTCATCAGCATGTTCTGATATTAAACTTACAATGACGAGTAAAGATGAATTTATATAAATTTAAACGCTGCTTACTGCATATAGAAAATTTGGCCATTAAAGATGCTGTTACAGTCAAACAATTTCTGCAATACAGACAACTTTCTAAACGGCGGATAGAGAGGTCACCCTGCACTTATACTCCTCCCTGAAATAGGCAACTATGGGGTTTGTACTCTCTTTTGAGAACAAGGATCCCACCACATTGGAAGTCTGGAAGCACAATTTTGGGGAGAATTAAACACCAGGAGACGCATTTCAAGCGAATTTAAGGTTCAAAATTATTTGAATAGGGTCGTGTATAAAATTTGGAGAATTAGACGCCAAAAGAACGCGATTTTCTTACATTTCCCAGCCAAGTTAGAGTTAAGATTATTTGTTAAGGGTCTAAGGGATCTCGCTTACAAAATTTAGAGAATTAGACACCCAGAGAGGCCATTTCCTGACATTCCCAGCCAATTTTCAAGGTTCAAGTTTATTTGCTTAGTGCTTAGTGTCTGAGTGTATATAAAATTTTGCTGTCAATATTTCTGCCACGAGCATGTCCAGTATTTGTTTACTTTTTATAGGTAATATATTTGTCATTATTAAATCGGTCCCAAAACCATAAAAAGAGAAGTGTATCGACGAGTATGTATCATGAATTAAAATAAATCTAGATATTTTGTATATCAATATTTATGTTGTAAATAATCTAATATTGTTTTAATAGGATAATAATAATTCCCTATCTATGATTCCTGTCATTCTCATTGATTTTATCTCTCCAGGGTCACGGCTCAAGTAGTATTTACTTTATCTCAACGCAAATCGTATGAGTCAAGGTCATACAGGCAGGAAGTTGCGGACTTGTGTTATGTATTTTCTCGGATTCAAAACTCTAGATTATCTATGTGTACGTTCCTGTATATGGTCGGATTTAAAAGGGGGTTTCTGTAGACTATTCGTGTGTATCAAGATGCAATAGCTGGTGTCTGTGGTTCCTTTAATTCGCTGAAAACCTGTTCAGATGATGATGTCACCATCGGAAGTGTTATTTGGCTTCAATAGATTACGACGCCAGAATCAACCAGAAACGTCGGAAATGAAACAGAACAAATAGATGTACAGGCATACTATGAAGTATAGTCAGTAATACCCGGTATATATATATTGCTGTTCATTTAAATGAATACGTCTGAGGTTCATCTTATCTTAAATACATTCTGCTAATCTTGAGCATTTTTCAGAATACTAAGCTACTCTTCAAGCAAATGTAAACTGGTTTGTTTGTTCTTTATGTGACAATTAAAAGTACATGAAATCAGTATAAATTATCTAGAAAAATTAACTTGAATATTATATAAAAAAAATTACCGGCTATGTGGGGGAGATGATTACGTGTAGCTATGTAGTCAATATGATTATTATCAAGTCAGAGTTCCATAACATGCTAAAACCAACTGCATATTAAAATATTCAATAATTTTTGAAAAGATAAGATCAATAAATATATATAAAGATCATATTGCAATTGAAATGTATTGAAGCGGATATCCTGTATTGTATTGCTAGACAATGCTCAATCATTTCGATCATGAAAGCTCGATTATTGTTATATTGCCATACACAGTTCCATAAAGGACTTTTCAAGATGGTGGTTAATGGCTTTCTTCAAGTATTCTGACCTACTGACCTGGTTTACACACAGATTCTAATCAAGTAAAATAGAAAGAATATGATATTTCTTTGTATACAAAAGTTATTCTCTGAAACAAAGACATAATATAGCTGGACTAAAATAGCCGACTATCGTGATTTGGTTTCGGTTTTGAGAACAACGCATTTTTATTGATGATTATCCTTGCAAAATACCAAAAATCTACCATGAAACACATACGTTTCCGTGTACTTTAAACTCAAAGCAAGCATAACTAGTTTTTTGATACTTCTATCTTATATTCTGTCATTAAAATGATCATGTTTCAACTTCAGGTTAATTAACTGTTAGACGACGTCCGACTGAGCTAGAAAGATGACACCAAATGAACTTCCTAAAGTCTTTAAATAGAACCATGTGGATGAATTGCCAATGAATTATGTCATATCCGATCATATGTCGAAGGATCGTGTCCAAGACGGAAATCAAGTCTGAAGAACTGCAGGAGAAACTTGTGTTCTCTACTTGATCACGGTAACATCAAGGCTTCTATGTTTAATCACTGATAGCGTCAAGTGATTACTTTTCATGAAAGGCAAGACTCGGATGGTTTCCGGTTGGCGAGCTTAACTGACACATGGATCTCAGATTGACAAGCAACGTTTTAAATGGACAAAGTTCAAAACCTGGTTGGCCAATAACACGACGTATATTAACGTTTTGTCAAGTCAAAGATAATCTGGGATTAAAACGTCTTTAGTCTGTCAGATATGTTGAAAGAAAAAAAATATGTTGAAACCTGATTGAAATAGATGTGTCATGAAACAAATTTTCTGACTGTCTGAATATAAAAGTTCTAAAATAGTCTTGGTAGTGAACAGTGGTGGGACTTGGGTGCCGAAAAATCGAAATATAAGGGTCCTATATCACATGTGATCAAATCATGTTATGCCAAGAAAAAAATGCCAAACGTGATCGTATGTGTTTTTGTGAATAATTTTTGTGTTCATAAACGGGGTTAAAAACCTCGAATGTTCAAAGTAACTGAAAATTAAGATTTCTTATATTATGAGTGGGTGTACTTTAAGAATTCTGCCGTGTCCAAATCAAGATTAGAGTCTGACCACTCGGAAACAACGGGTTACGAACGAAACTCAAATTGGTAATAAAAGCTTTTCGCTTTTGAGAATTTAAATCGTACATGCCATCAAATGAGTTAAAACAGAACATGTTCAAATCATGAAATGAATGTAACAGCATAAACCAGTTAGTAAAAATCTGAGTTCATAATTAAATGATTCTATGATCAAATTAAGGCATGTGTATGTATTTCTGAGACATATTGCTGTTTGTTATTATCTTGCTTAGAACAGCCTAAACTAAGTGTTATGACATGATTAAAACAATATATAGAAATTAGGATATAAACCCAACGTAATATAAATGAAGAAACTCAAGATACTTCTCAAATCTACTTCAGAACGGTGATCAATTCATGAATGTTGTGATCTATATCTATATGAAGTGAATATAACATTCAATTCCCTAGATCTACCTTGTAATGTTATTAAAAGGCATAATCAAGACAGAAAATCAGACAGAAAAAATCATGTAACTTAAGAAAACTGATTTAAAATCAAGCACTTCCTGAAATTCAATCCATGTATTCAAAAGTAGCGTAATTAATTATTATTTTAAACTTTATATAAGAAGATATGATATAGATATTCTTGATTGCTTATACAATATTTAGAGTATTCATAACGGTAATTTTAATAAGATCGATTTATGCTATATAGGAGATGGCCAATGAGGTAAAAGGACTAAGAGAAGCAAAAGTAATATCTTACCTCCATATAAACAGCAAATGGCATCACTAACACTGCTACAAAGATATCAGCTACAGCCAATGAACATATAAAATAATTAGTGACAGTTCTTAAACTTCTCTCTCTATATACACTCATAACAACTAATATATTACCAAACACTGTCAATATTGGAATTATGATTAATAATATTGCCCAATATCTATATTCCATAGGTTCTTCTATCGAAGTTTCATTATCAAACTCGAAAGACGACATGTTAAAAAAGCACATGGTATCATTGACTTCACAGTCCCATTGAGGACTTCCGGTACCATAGAGTTCTAAAATATCAGCAGTTGTAGCCATCGGATCGCTCGTTGTAGCGTTTATTATCTGTTTATGTAAAGTCCGAGAAATGTTTTGAGCCAAATTGTTAGTGGCACTCGACCTTCCCGGAGGAGGGTCCACGGTAACATCATTGTCGCCCATGTCGCCTATGTAGGTTCCTCTCCCACCACTTTGGAACCTTGCTGCTCGCTCACCCTCTGGTACATATCCCCGCTTTTGTCTTTCAAGAATCATGATTACATCCTAAATGTCGTCAATGAACACCACAAACTTTCCAACATAAAATCACCAAGCATAAAATTTGCAGTTTTTGTTTGAAATAAAGTTTACGAAATGCTTGGAATCCAAAGTTTGATGAATAAGTTCCAGTATCCATGCACACAGACGAAAGCCTTGTAAAAGTCCAAACTTGTATATCCAGTATGTAAACTTATAACTGCCAACAATTCCTACAGTGGTCAACTTTTATACTGACCACAAATCTTAATATTGGGTGTATATGACAAATGCAGTTTGTAAATAATCAGACAAATGTATGGCGTGAAACAAAAACAGATTCAAAACCATATGAAGTCTAAAACCCCGCCGTTCACAAAATCAATAATAATTTGCCGAGGTAGCTAAAGATTTGTCCAAGTAAAGTTTTATCGGTAGGTACTGTATAGGTCTTCCTAGGATCAGTTGTCGAGTAGATTTTATTACTATGATATTGTTACTTCACTCAATAAAAATGATCTCCACTCCTAATTACATCTCTTAGACTAACTTATGTAATTTGTAATAAAGATAAAATTAGTGGTTTATTTATTGAGAGTCCAATCTCTAGAAAAACAATTTCTTTCTAAAGGTTATGGAACAAAATAAATGTGATTATTGTTTGAGATTGTTAATAAAAGAGAAACTCCTTTTACGGGTAAAAATTAAATTATATGTTTTGAATGTAATATAATGTCACTTCCCCACCGGCCTTAACACAATAATAATCCTTGATATTTTTTAATGATAGCTTGGAACTCTGAACACGGTATGTTTCACATTAAATGTAACTTTTTATAAAACTAAATCTTCTTTGTGTAAATGCGACGAATGCATTAAATTTCTTTTGGAAATGTCTTCAAACTAACTTATTTTTCCACAGAAAAATATAATGTATATACAAGGCCTATCAACGTGTAATTTTCGCGTGCACAAATTTAATCAGATTTAATCTAAAATCCTTTTAAAGCACTATTCTATTCTAGCTCAAAGAACTAGACTCAAAGTTTTGTATCCCTCGGTAAAGAATAAATATGTATTTTCCAATAACTCAAAGTGGAAAAACAGCAGGGTTGAATAAACAAATGAGAAAAAGAGGAAAGCGAGACTGATGATACGTTAATTGAAAACTAGTTTTTATCCAAGGCTCTAAATATTCTCTGATCAATGATTGCCACTGACTTCAACGCGTTTAGCGAACAGAAATCACTTTAACTGTTTTAAGATTGGTAAACGTCTCTCACTTGGAATCATAATGTAGTAAATCACTGTCACTATTCATACTACACATTTATGATGTTTGACTTTGTTTGATGAAAAGCACTTAAAGAAATTGTTTCAGTCGGAGCTGGGGAACATCGAATTTCTTTCACATGGTTAACATTTTCATTATTTTGATATTTTGTCGGCACTTTTCACATAGAAATTCCCTTCATTTCTCGAAGGTCGAGTTAAAGCTAAATCCACTCTACTGCGATTCTTTGATGAAGTAGTTTTTGATAGAACGATTTTCCTAACCAGGGTTCGCGATCAACTTTACCGTGATATGTCAAAACAAAGTGTCGTTTACAAGTCGCATGTTAGGGACAGGTACTTCCATGTTCAGGGTCACAACGTTTATTGACTGTCTATTTAACATTGAAAAGGAAATGATTTCAAGAAGTGTATTTCCGATTAGAGTAACGGAGCAGCGTGTATCTGAGAAAGTAAATTTACAAGATTCACTACAACTCGTATCATATAATTAACGTGTCAACAACAGACAGTGGACTTCTACTAACGTGACTTGTCGTCGTCTTCTTCCGTACTTGCTTAATCGCTGCACGTGCCAGACAGACGGCGGAATTCGATCTAGTCAACGTAAGTAGCTGTGTGAAGAACTGTTCAAGTGATGTTGAGGTAGTCACAGATTTATACTAGCATCCTTCAATGACGTGACACTGGTCTGACCAGAGATGGATTGAGAGAAAAGTTCCTCCGGGGGTTTGCGTTAATGGCCATTTCCAGATATGGACTCAGAAATGCTTCAATACGTGATAACGTGGCACCGAGAGATGCAGGATTCGAAGAGGTAGACTTGCCATAATCCCATCATGCAATCAAACACTTAATTTGAATCTTCTTCTGCATTCCATTAAAACATGTTTTTTTAATTTTATATTTGCAAACTGATTGCCACTCATACACAGCTTAGTCGACACAGAATCTATTTGTATCGTCTGGTTTAGGTAAACTAACTTCTAGCACTCTCTAATCCACTGGCTTGTAGAAGCTATTAACATTTATTATCAACAGTTAACCTGGAAATAAAAGAAAATACATTTTATTAGTCTTTTGTAACAAAAAAGAAATCTCAATAGTAATAAATCATGGCCATTTATTATTTCAAAATCTTTTTTATACCCATACAATCTGTTCTTGTAAGAAATCAAATCGTATTTATGGTTTCATTTACTTCGGATTTCCCAAGATACTTTGCATTTTATTGAATAACCTTGGTATTGTATTGTATCATTGGCTTGTATGAACCGAATTCCTAAACATGATTAATTTCCTTGGTTTCAATCTTTCTGGTCAAAGATAAAGAATACCAAAAAAGGTTGTTTTTGTAGCAGAAGATTTTTGCACAGAAGTATGAATGGATTAAGCTGAACTGAAAGTATTCTGAAAGGATGTGTCTTCGTTATTGAATTATTTTTAGGGTTTGTTTTGTCATTGCTCTGTTTGTTGCCTTATCCTGGACATTTGTTTTAAGCAATTTATAGTAAACCATTACAGTAGTCTGGTAGCTGTTTATGGACTCGATTTATTGTAGAATTTAGAAATTCGCAGCACGTAATGTTGGCGATTCTAATTCTACTCTCTCTGTCTTAATTGACTTGATTTATATTTTTTGTGTCGGAAGGAAATATTATCGGGTGAAAAACTCCAATGAACATATTACCATAGAAGTAGAACTTGAATCGTAAGAAGATTTGAGATCTTAATACCTTGTCCAATGCAGTGAGACAACCGTAATTCTTATAGTTCATAAATCTTACAAACTGCCATGGTAATTGCTGTCTGTGGCTAACATTATACAACTTGCTAACATATTTCTTCTGTGCTATTAGATTAGAATAAACTGGGGTTTTCTAAACTTCTTATGGTATAAAAATACATAAATTAGCAGAGAATATTGATATACTAGTCAAGAGTATAGACAAGAAATCTATTTAAGTGATGCATATTCCGAAAAGCAATTTGCACAAAGAGCCAAAAGTCTAACAACGAGAGAAGCTACAAATTATTATTCATCTGACGAAAACCATTATGTAAAAATATGTACATTTCATATTATGTGCTTTTTTTTGGATAAGAGCACTGCTGACGGAGCATCACTGCTCGTTTATTTCCAAAGAAATCATCTCTTGATTCCGCAACCGAGCCGTATAGCTCCTTCGAAAACGTTCAGATGTCGATGAATATTATTGAAGTTAGTATTTTAAGTATATTGGTTAAGTGAGGCTTAGTCTATATTACTGTGTCCTCAAGTGATCTAAGTATATTGGACTAAGAAAATTAGTGTCGAGGAAATAGGAATCTTACAGAAAGGAAATTTGATGTACAAAGAGGCTACTGACCACGATATGTTGAAATTGTGTGACGTCAATGTGCAATCAAAACGATATCTTTAGAGTTGTATGGAATTGGGTGGATTGTTCAATAGTTTCTGTATCAGAGTCAATGATTGGATTTGTCAACAATGGTGATTCATCTAGTTTTTTTTACTCCATTGAAAAGAAAATGGAAGTAGGATAAATGAGTTAATATCATAGAATGTCAAAGCTGTGTTTCATTGAAAAACGAAATGTTCTATCTATTTCTACAGTTGCTGATATATTACAGCAATAGTGCGACAAAATGTGCGTCATTAATAAAGCTTGAGGGATGTTGTAATTTATATTTTATTCGTGTGTTTTATTTTAATTAATGGTATTAATAGGTATACATTGTATTTGATTTTCTTTCCATGTTATATTATCTTGTTATTCGGTTTCCAGTTTAACTAATACAATATACACTGTTTGACACAGTAGCACAGATTATTTGCTCAGTGAAATACACTATCCAGCACAATTTCTATTTCATTGTTTTAAAAGGTTATTTCCGTTGCCTATATATGTTTTACAAGTGATAAAGAATGAAATAACCGGATCGATCTTAAATAGAGATGGATGTGGCATGTACTTTTCTACAGCCATGTAAGTAAAAGGTCTATATCACGGAGACGTCCCCGCAATTAGCGACTCAAGTGACCACTATTCAATGGTGTGCACTCTCACCAAGGCGAAATTTCAGAGACTTCTCTAAAAGACAGCGCACATTGAACGATTTTTTAACGCCGATTATAACGGCGTCAAAAAATTGGCCAATGTGCGTTGGCTTCCCACAGCCCTACGACAAAATCGGGAGTGATCGGTAGATATTTAACATGTCAAATCGAAAAACGTCTTGTTCTTAGTGTGTCCCGATAATTTGTCGTGACCTGGATTGAAGTCAACCATATTGTTTACGACAGAATCTCTGGAAACGACCGCTAAGAGTGCCCCAGTCGCGATAAAAAGTCGGTAAGTGTGCTTTGACTGCACACTCCGATAATTTGACGCTGTCAAAAAATCTTGGGGAGTTTCGTCAAGAAATCGTTCAATGTGCGCCGGCCTTAATACTTGACATAAACAGAGAAAGAAAGTATTTTGATGAAACCAGCACGCCCTAGTCACGTTGTCTCCAACGCAGATCATGTAACATCGCGGAGGCGTCACTGTAACGGCGCTGCAACGTTTCCACAGTCTCCATGGTAGACATCGCAGAAACGTGGCATGTACGTCCCTATCGCAAAGACAATCTCCGTGTCGTCACCACAACTTGGCGAATACGTCTTGGATATTGAAAATGCGTTAGAACATGTTCGAACTCAGCGGTTACCCGGGGACCCTCCGTTAGACGCCACAAACAGCAGAGTCGCTAACTAGTATTTAGCCCAGTAAGATAGACCCCTAATAGAGGAGATACGTGTACTGTGTAGTGTATCTGTGGCATTATCACTATCACATGTGGACCATGTGTTCGCTTCCTTTTTGTTCTGTATCGAAAATACCACACCATACACCGAACACCATATCGAATCTTTTCGCACCTTAATCTACATCAAGGTCAGATCAATTTGGGACTGTTTCAAATATTATTCGTAGTTCATTACGATTCGTAAAAAAAAAAACCCGAAATACTAGAAAAATGTTAACATAGTTCCAATTGTGTACATGTATATTGTATACGAGATGTGTATCGTAGATGACAAAACGTAACTTTACGCCAGTAAGGTAGAAACAAGACAAAAGATCGATCCATCAGTCATACATTCGCTACAAAGGGAAGGTTAAAGTATTAATAAATTAAATATTAACACCTTTGTACAGATATTAACAATACTATGACGACATTCGTCATTGCATGAAAATATCCATATTGTTGGTGGTGACGACAATCCAAATCTCCATGCATGATAAGACATCAATGTTTAATACTGAATTTTATAGTCAAAATTCGTACAGCATTTTTAATAACCACTTCACAGTTAATATCAAATTACACAATTTGACCTAGGAATAAGAACTGAATCATGCAAAGCAACATCCCAGTACTAGCATTATCGTGTTATAGACGATATTTTTCATATTTGATGGTTCAATTCTATTAGTAGACTTGCATTAAGTATAACATAACGTATATCGTCTTGATATCAATTGAATTTTAATGTTTTCTTAGAATATTTTATCTCAGCCACCATAAATTTTCTACGACAAGCTACATTGTTTTGAATAAACTTCTGAACCGTGCGAGTTTTGCAATTATCGCTACACATAAATATCTTTTCAGACTTGATAAAAAATAAAGCAGTATAAAGGTATGGTAAAGCTAACTCTTTCAAGCGTGTACTCATTTAATAAGGATAGTATCGACCACGATCGAAGCTAAAATCATACATTGACAAGTTTTAATGGTTTTATTTGTTGGATATGATAAAAACTATGAGTAAAGTTCGAGTCAAGCGTAAGAGTAAAGCCTAAATTATCTCCAATTGATAGGCCTATTGAATCAGTGGAGACAGTAGTTTTATCAGCAGTTCCTGGTTTTCGAGCAATTTACAATTATAATTGGATATCATTATTCAATCTATTATACTTCATACGATACTAACCACTATCAGTCGCCATCTACAGATCTGAATTCGTAATTATTAGATCATGTGAAAACAAATATGGCTATCATAGTTTAACAGCATAACCTTTAGCTCCTGAACATAATAATATGGATGTTCACCCAGCCAAAAAGAAAAAATGTAATACTCCAAAAAATGTTTTCTTCCATAGTTTTCAAAATCAGATGTTACACCACATTATATTTCCTTTTAAGAGATATGTACAATCATGCATATTATACAACAGCTTTAAACATCATAATACAGAAAAACAGAATTGTCTGGCTTTGAAAAGGTATAACATTCTCATAAAAACTAAGATATAGAATTGTTCGGAGTTCGTGAAGTTGCCCTGATGATGTGTGATGGTTACTCATATACTACCAGACAAATGATCATGATAACAAATCATTTCTCCAACAATGGCCACCAAAATTAGAAAGATACCAACTCCACAATTTTTAACAGCAGTATCTCAAGTTTTTAACATTAAAAACCGGGAGGCCTGACGCTACCTAAATCGGTTTCCCGCTCACTGCTGCATTAACCTACTGGAGATAAATCAGAATGCCTTGAACTAAAATAATTTTTCTCTCGTGAACATGAATAATATTTGGTGAAATTTCAAACTTAATGGTAGTTTCCAATATGATGTGTACTATGACATTTTCGATTGTTGAGTATGTACTATAAGGCTAAAATATTATTAAGTCGCAGTGAAAGTACAATCTATCTATTTTCAAACGTTGATGAACTGTTTTTAGCTATACTGTGTGATATTTTATATCGGCCACATGTAACCAGATTAACCTACGAACCAAGCTATAGTTATAAAACTGTTAAAATCAATTCTGGAGAATACAGGATTATGTCTAAAGCCGAAGAAAAAGGCTGTAAATTCTACAACCAGACAACAAAATTTCGCATTTATTTGCCCTGTTCTTCTTTAGACAAAAATAGTTTATTTCCTCCTCGATCTAGCTCTCCTTTGGGATGATCTTCTATTGAGACGAGCGGCTTTAAGGCACCCTGTTGACTTACTATTAAGGCAAATTATTTTGAAGCCAGAATCTTTGATCTAGCAGACAACGACATATTTAAATCTTCATTTGATAATGACATTGTTAGTAGCCACTTTTGTCTTCAATAACTTGGATCAGACTGTCTAAACGGAAAACAAATATTTTTCAAAACCTCGGCTAGCGTCCAACAATAAAAAACCTAAACACAAAGGAAAATAAATTGATATAATGATTCTGCGATCGGCTTGAAAACGGAAATAATTTCCTTTCTAATATGTTTTAATTTAAGTCCATCTGGATGGTTTAGTCGCCTGGAGAGACATTCAAATTCATTTCAATTTTAGAGGACAGCGATGCCACACTTTATTTTTTTACACTAATGGGAAATCAAAAGAAAACGTAACTATTTAAATATTAATCTAAAAGTACAGCTTCTAGATGAAATCAGCGAGGTTTAAAGTGAAGTAGTGTCATTGAAAATATTAATAAATAAGGTGTCTGTGGAAAGGGGATTCCAAAATTGGCTTCATCTTTGAAATTGTACAAACGCACAAACCAAATAAGAAAAGAAATCCTTCAAAACTAAAGGGCGGTAGAGCGAACCCAGGGAAGGTGTCACATTTCGTCAAAACTTGGCGGTGTATAAGACGTACAGCAATATGCTATACAGAAAGGAAGTTGGTGGCTGAGACAGATGATCACTAGAAACAACAAATGGTCAAATAAACATCATAGAACTTCCTGATTATTGGCCTAAATCTCTGATATGTCTGAATCGGACACTTGACCATTGAATTAAACCAAACAATTAGAAGAAAGGTAAATAGTTTGTTTTAGAAATCGCCTTTCCTAATAGGGAGAGTAGATCCGTCAGATGGTACCACTAACCGCCTTTGAAAATGATTAATGACCACTCTACGAGGCTACTTATGTTCCTTATCTCACTTATACAGACATTCTAAAGAAAAGGCTATAATAAAGGATAATATCTCATATTTCAATAAGAAAAATCGCTTTGTATTGTATAAACTGTCATTAAACAGCGCAACAATTGAATGTTATATTTGGTTCTTGAATACCATAACCTCGTTGTAGGAAATTACATGACGTTGTTTCCTATGTTTGTAAGATTACAGCGTTATAGACAACTTTGATTATCATTTCAATTGTATCTTGTATTGTGTGACAAGAAAATGTTTCAATACATATCTATATAAGAGTTTACACTAATTTAAACACAGTGTTGTATGATATTAACTTGCAGGAATTTGTAAACAATGTCACTATTGTCTGTATGATTCTGTGTGTACAGATATGTCTGTGCACATGTAAGAAATTTTCCTTACACAAACAAGTGCAGTCTCAAGGCATAATAAAATGTAATTGAAACTATTCAAGTCCAATCTTTATAGTCACTACTTGAACTGTCTCAAAAACCAAGACAGAGTTAAAGGTCTGAATTGTTTATGGGTGTGCATTAAATCTCGACCCAAACTGTATTATCATGCCTAGAAAGAGGGCCAACTTCCTTCAACGTTACCTCTATAATTTCAAATGGTTGTATCATATATCATAATTTCTCTATTTTTTAGCCCCTTTCACTAGAATGGACCATGGTGAGTGAAACACTGAAAACAGTGCAATGTTTGGTTCATCAACAGAATAGAATCATATGGATATATGGTTATTTTTGTAGAGGAAAGCAGAGGTAGATTCAAAAGGCGGAAATTGATTTGAAATTAACAATAACAAGTTGACTTGTCTGATATCAATAGATAGTTTTCATCTGAAGTTTTAAGAATATTTGTTTTTTTTTTAGATTTGGTAACGCATTTTCAAAGTGTGTAATGTTTCCAATGAAAATGGCAATTTCTTTCTTTTACTCTCCTGGCGACAGACTATCAAAATCATCTGTCGTAGTCAGATGACAGGGTCATTTTTTCTCACGTAAGCAGTCACAGAAAAAAAGAAAGGGTTAAACACTGAAAAGTAATCGTTTGGATGTAACGTAGAAATGTTACTTAAAGAGCTACGTGCGGTATTTGTTTCGGACAATCATCCGACGGTCGCAAAGATGTGAAATCTTTAGCTTAGCTAATTAGAAATAGTCTACAGAGCTTACCGTTGAAATTTGAGCCTTCAAATCCATGTGTATCCTTAATTATCCGTGTTTGAAAGTCCCAATGCCCTACTACACATTGAGCGTCCCGCCATCTTGATAACAAATAAGTTATTCCCGTGGTGCAACAGCGCGGGTCAGGTCATCCAGACTACTGCACAGGCCCACACAAGCATACCGTATTTTGAATTGTAGACTTGGTCAACAAGACACACAATTTTCACACAGGCTGGAGACCAGCCGCGTACAGCAATGAAAAAAAATAAATAAACGTGAATTTTTTAGTTTGAGATATATTTGAAGGTATTTTGCGATTTTCTTATAGCTTGAGTACTTCTGAAGACTTTTTACATATATCAAAGGCCCAAATCAACCAATAAAAATGAAGACGGGTCCCCTTTAACTTGTGTGGTTCGAAAAGTTTACACCAAGTTTGTTTTGTTGTGTGCATCGCATCGACGTCAGTAACAAAAGTATAATGATGAAAGTGACGTCAACAGCTAATACTTTTTTATTTGAGAATTATATGACGAGTTCAGAGTTTTCTAATGAAAACCAAAATGTATTTCTATTTTAACCCCAGGCTTTATACTTAAATCTGATTGATAGATTTATTGACATGGTCCAAGTTCCAATTCAAATTAGATTTCTTTTTTTATAAAATGATACAAAAAGAACGTAGGATGCAAGTTCGCCTGTATTAGCTTCATTTTGGTTTAAGATTTATACGATGAATGCTTGAAATAAATGTCAACAGCTAGTACTGTAGTGGAATTATACAGTCCGTTAGTCGTTCTTTACAGGAGTAAACTTGACCGATTTGATGAATGAAATGAAGCTTTACTTCCTACTTCAGAATCTCTGCACCTAAAGGAACTAACAAAGGCGGACAACTTGTTTTCAGATGAACATGGCGCAATCCGACTTTTTAAAACTTCACGAAGAAAAGGGTAGGGTAGTAAATCCCATTTGTTAATGTTATCCTTGTAAATGCCACTTACGATAAAAATCTGCTAACTCTCCTTGCGTATGTTATAAATACTAATATTAGGTTTGGTCTGTACAATATTAATTCAACCATCGTTAATGATACTATTCACTATACTGAAACCAGTAGGAAGATAGTAATAAAATTCTAGTCACAGTAGCTTCAGTTCGGACAAAGTAACTAATTTCATCAGTGACCTACGATTTCAATGATTTATATGAAAATAGAGAAATATATCTTCTAAGATTACAGTTCTCCAGAAAATAGATAAGTTGTCCAATTGTGTGATTAAATATAGCGGATATGGTCGATCAGAGAAGCCTAGTGAAGAAAACTATTGTCAATTTCACTTCATTCACAGATATTTCATTGAAGATCTATGACTTGCTTGGTATTTTCAGATACTCGTAACTCAAGTGCAAGCTAATTGACAATAAGATCTTCTTTTCAAACCAACATTTCCAGCTTCAGATTGAATTTGAAAATCTCATGACAATATTTTAAACGAAATATAACCAACTAGACTTAATATAGGAACTTTGTGAATGATATACTGTACAGCTGGGTTGCAAGAAGCATTAAACTCTATATAGCTTTGTCAATATTTTCAATTTTGAAACATTCCTGATAGTTACTCATTTCGTTAACATCGTATTGAATCTAGGTGCTGTTTCACTAACACTGTAACTGTAAGATATATATAGTGTTCCAGTCATCTGCTCGGTCGATCACTAAAATCGAGCTTTATTTACCAAGGATGGTTGTACCGCTTGGAAAATTTGTGTTACCCTTTTGTATAACATTGCCGTGGTTAAAATTTTCAATATGAATGTGTCAATTAAGTTTAAGTTTGAGACAATATACTATGAGATTTTTAAATCAGAATGAAGCATTGTTAAAATGAAAAAAGTTTTAATTATGTGTGACATTATAATGAGGTAGCATGCTGGATACTAATTGTATCGCTTTTTGATTGATCCTTACCTCTTCTGATGTTTCAAACAAAATATTTTAAATCTTTCATCCTACCCTTTCTTCAAATAATATTAGTTTAATTGGAATTCGCTCTCCAGTGTTCTAAAATTATTTTTTTACACATCGTTACAGACTAAACGTATCTAGGAAGCGTCTCAGGAGAAATCAAAACCAATTTCTATAAAGCGTATTACTTAATTGTTGGTTGGGGATGAACTGTATTGAATATTAATTATATTTCCAGATAGTATGCTTATAGACATACAACTATAGATAATTTAGTCTAGGAAATCTCGAGGGACGCCACATATAACCGATAGTACCAATAAAACAGTTACAATCACTGCCGCTTTTCAGATTACACAATAATGGTAGTTCATTCCCAATAGAGTAACCCTAGCTATATTAATAGTCTTGAATTCACAAATTTTTCACTAGTTCAAATTTAATTAATCCCAGCTTACAGGTATTCTATACCGAAGATCTTGATAAAATGGACAGCGACGACATAACATTATTTTAAATTTAATGGATCATACCATGCAGAACTGTAAAAACACAATCAATTGTTTTGATTAAATAAAAGTATGCATCTTTAACCCAAAATCTAATATCGCAACTACAACTCAGCAATATCATCAATACACTAACAAGATTCATTTATTTTTTCTATTATAAAAACTAGGCTATATTTGTGTACTAATATCTTAGTTTACAAGTTATTGGTAAAGGAAACACGGTCTTGTCACTGACTAACCAATTCTAATCTATTTTCTCTTTTCCTTTATTTATCCAAGACTTTCCTCGCTAACCTATAACTTGTCAGAGTAATACCTCCAACATTTGATATTTGTTCTATTAATGGCTTAATAAAGCACCATCAAAGACCAACCAGTTAAATTGGGGATGTGTAGAATTAATATAACATTTTTTTATTTGTTGTTACCAGTAAGGTACAATTTAATGAAATGAAAAGTTATACGTCCTAATTTGCTGCACCAGTTTGAAAAATGCAATTTGCAGTGAGGGATGTTTTCCAGGGAGGCGGCAATATTGTTCTAATTTTCATCTGTGGGCTGATATCGATTGTAGCACACTGGGCTTTGCGTTATTGTCACATCTGAATGACTAGACGCTTTTTTCAATGTCCTCTGACGTGCATAACAGATAGGGAAAACTGGGTTGAAAATTCGGAAGGTATCATCTCGACCTATGCTGGTATTGAACCCATAGACCCTCAGATTAGCAAGCAAAATAGTAAAATCGTGGAAATGGGGTTTGATGAACTACCACAGCTAGCAATACTCATCTTGCCCAGATCTGTTCCAGATCATTAGGTCAGATCTGTACCAGGTTTGGAGAACCAGATCAGAAATCAGCCGCGCGTCGTCATCCGAGTTGGGTTTATCCAGATCTGGCTCAAATCTGGCAGTCAGATCTAGTAACAGTTTTCCAGATCTGACCCAGGCCTGGCGCCTATCTGAGTACTCATTTGGTCCAGATCTGACACAAATCAGGCTTAAATCTAACATGATCATTAGGTCCTTTATACGTCTTATTAAACTGTGGATGATAGATAGCGGTTTACTGTGTCCACTAGCAAAATATCTCTGTTTGAAGTCTTCTTTATTTTGCACAAGAATCCGGTTCATTGGTACATCAAAACGACCAGAAGTTTCTCGGGTTTATTACTGAAACTGAGTTTTATTATCTATATTGGATATGTGAAAAGGGGAAATACAGATTCACATAATGAAATACGCATGTAAAAGCAAAATGAATATAGATGAAAACATTATGTAAAATGACATAGCGATATTAATGCGCTTAGCATATACATACACAACACATAACTAAGATAACAATTCCTTTTAGTATTACCCTATTAAATCGATGAACCTAAGCACGTATTCCTTTACAGAAAAAGAAATAACAACAATAGTTGTGAATTATTAATCAAATTATATTATACAAATTGCAGTGGGTCACACAGTGCATTTATTAATAGTACATTCACAATGCACCTGGATCTCAAGAAAAATGAACCACCAAGAAACTGGTTCTACATTTTATCCACAAAATTACTTATTTTCCTTCTACGTCAACGAATTTCATATCACTAATAGTGTTCGCAGACACGACAATTTAAAATACAATTTATTAAAAGCAACCGTTCTTCTAAGGTGGTTAAAGTAATGAAAATGCATGTAATTGCCACTAATAGTATTAGATAAAGGTTACTAAATTTGTCCCAAATCAATCAAAATTCAATAAATTCGTCTCTGTTTTCACTCAAATCGATTTTACCATTTTGATCATCTACCGAAGTATGAAGTAAGAAACAAATTTCACTTGGCTCATTGCGTCCCTCAGATGTAATACTTTTATCACAATCATTGGTGTTTTGAACCAGCTTTCTCTGTGGGCTGTCTATTCTGACCACAAGGACCTTTCAATTGGCAATCAGTAATTACTAGATAGAACTAAGTGATGCTCTTTATGCAACCCTCTCAATTACCAAATATAAACGTTTCCTAAACCATATTGAAGTATCGATCACTTTGGCTGGAACGGTTATCAATTACAACCCGGGGCCTAAGACGCCCATTATTATTTGTCAGTCATATTGAATGGTACTTGATTAGCACCACGATGGCCTTTTGAACATTCGATATAACGACGAGATGGTTCTCTCCACGAGACGTAAAAGTCCTTGTTCCAAATATAGAAGGTGAAGGGGAATTACAAAGCCAATGTAGAATGACAAGCAAATGAATTTTATCTTTTCACCGAATTGTATTGTTGGATTGCTCTAAAGTCTAGGTCATAGTATTCCGCTTTATTTCTGGGGCAATGAACATCACGCTATGTGAGTAAGAAACTCTGAATGGGGTATATAATTAATGTCAAATGAAGTAAGAATAAAAGCTGAAGCGACCACCTTCCGATTGACTGGATTAAACTGTCCAATTCAATTTTATATCAACAAATCAGTATCAATATTCTTAGATGCCAACAAAATTATTCACGAAGAGAAATCTTCCTATAGATATCAAACAACTTGATGGAAGTGACAAACAATGGAAAATATTAATTTTAAAAGGTTGTCGTAACACAATCTGCCCTCTTTCGTATGCAATTGAGCTGAATATTGTTTTTTCGTAAATTGCGTTCTGAGCATCAGCTACAAAACGAGCGTGAATATGTCTCAGTCTTTGTGTACCTAAAAAAGAACAGTTTCAATGTTTCGTAAAGTTATGTATGTGTCAGAATGGTCTTGTATTTAGCTAAGATCCTCTAAAAGAATTCCGTATGCAGCAAATGTGGGACATAGGTTGAATTGTGTGTTAATCATAGGTTAAGATTCGGCCGTATGGGAAGTCTCAAATTAAAACATAATATACAATTACATCTTGATTGTGATTCTTGCCATGAACTGCAGCCAGACTTCAATTTGCTAATTTATTACGAATTTAGTGCCGAACATTGTAAAATTAAGAAAAATTTAGTCTTTATGCATATACTATTGAAGCTACAGAGAATAAACTGTTGACCTACGTACATAGATAAACTACAGTATGATGTTTGTTAGAAGTTTCAATTGGATTAGAAGTATTTCATTTTATTTCAGCACTCTGCCAATCTTTAAGTAATTCTTTCTCTTATTAATGGTCATTTGGACCTGTTCGATTTTAAAGGTGTCATAAATTATATATCAAAGTATTAGCAGAGATTACGTAAAATGTTAGATAGTAGTCTCAGGGAAAAGGGGTCATGGAAGAAGATGAAGAACTGAGTTAGACGACCACCCGACCTCAAATGTCATTTCAATCATGGGTAATGTATAGATTTTTCTATAGATGGTCTAATATAATCGTCGATGTCAGTCAAATGATAAATGATGGACATATATAGATGAAACAAGTGATTCAATAATATATTGGAGCTGACCATTGTGGAAGCTATGATATCAAACTAAGTAATAAGTATATAAGGAGAAGAAATGAATATTGACCTCGTTATATAAATAACTGAACTTCTAGTCGTTTTATGAGAAATTCCGTTTATAATTTTGACTGAGATAGATTTCTCAGTCTAGATTTCTTCGGCAGGGTATGTTTATTCATCTATACACCACTTTTCATTATGAAATATTTACTCATTTATTGATATAAGCTTACTTCCTAATATGAAAAGTTCATTAGCTGCTATTAAAGTATTGCTAATGTGTTGACATGGATTTCAAAGCAATGCAGAATAATGCATAATGCAGTTAGCCTCAATCATGTATAACACTAAATTTGGGAATTAAAATCTATCAAATGACTTAACAAAGGGGATTGGTGATCTGATTTTTTTAAATGTGTAGATTCTGCCGCGAAATTTGGTACTGGAACTCTGCATAATTTAAATAATATTTGGAACCGTCTCTATGTTTATAATTAACAATTCAATATGCAAATAAACGTGAATATCTTAATTGGTCTATATATAATTATGAGTATCAGTTTAAATATTAGTCGTAGCTTGTGAACTGGTTGAACTCTATATCTAGGCCCGAAGACCATCATTCAAAACAATTAGATGTCGATTATCCTAATAACAGATTGATCTTTATATATAGGCCTCAAGTCGATAATTCATTGAGTATAAATGTAAATTAATTGGTTAACCGGTTGGGCCTTAAGTCCTTAATTCAATAAACGATAGGGACTTACAAAACCCCAGGCCTAGAGTTAAATACAAATAAATGTAGATTATCTTATTAACCGATTACACTCTACATAATGGCTATTTAATCACGCATTTAACCCAACGAACTTTCATATTCCGAATTTAATTATTTATCAATTTTCTAAATTTTGCACAATAAATTTATTCAGATGACTAGAGAATTAATTGATAATGTAAATTTTGTGGTATAAATAATATCCGATCGTTAAGACAATAAATTTATCGTGAAGGACATTATGACAGCTGGTGAATCAATTTCCAATTTGAAAACGACCAAGGAAATAAATGTCTTACAAATTATTCCCCGTAGAAATAGACGTTAGGTACACAAATTCGCCATCTAAAGATAGTTTTCCATCAATATTGTAGAGGTCATTCAGCATATTATCTGGGTTAAGACATATTTGGCTCCAAGACAATCACAGTCGACAAAAGATGACGTATTTTACTATAGTATTGGTTTAAGAAAAGTTATATTTATACATACAAATATAATGTATACTTTGAGAACCTTAAGCCAGATTTACTCAGTTCCAGACTAAACTTCTGAATTCGCTATGGTGAATTCGTTATTCTGATCTTCGTCTTTAAATTAAATATAATCAGGTGGAAGATTGGCGTCATACACTTTTAAGTTTTAAAGACACTGAACCAAGCTTTAGCATAATATGCATTTTATGTATCGGGAACATTTCCCATATGATTTCTTTAGTTCAGTAGAAAAGCCCAACTAGATTGCAACTTTTGATTTTCCACATGTGTTTGCGATTTTGATGCCATAAAATGCCCATGGTGAAAAATAAAACTTCTATTTATTTCATACCCCTAATATCACATAAACACCATATCTAAAATATTATAACATGTTCTCACAAGTTTTAGAATAGGAATCTTCGGTGAAAAAACAAGTGAACTAAAAAAGATGTCGTCGGCATTTCTACACAATGTATTCTTTCATCAATAAAAAATAGTAGAAAAAATGTGCATGGAAATGAATAGCCACTTGTGTCTAAAGGATATGTACACTTGAGGACCCTTTATTTAAGTTCAATTGAATTCGTCAGTACAGTAAGAAATACAGGACAATGTTAATGGTGTTATATCTTAAATGTCGCTCAACAGGACAATCTTAATGGTGTTGTATTTTAAAGGTCGCTCAACAGGACAATGTTGTTGGTGTTGTAACTTAAATGTCGCTCAACAGGACAATCTTAATGGTGTTGTATTTTAAAGGTCGCTCAACAGGACAATGTTGTTGGTGTTGAAACTTAAAGGTCGCTCAACTGATTTCGTGAGTACAGTAAGAAATACAGGACAGTATTAATGGTGTTGTATTGTCGCTCAACAGGACAATGTTGTTGGTGTTGTAACTTAAAGGTCGCTCAACAGGACAATCTTAGTGGTGTTGTATTTTAAAGGTCGCTCAACGGGACAATGTTGTTGGTGTTGTATCTTAAAGGTCGCTCAACTGATTTCGTCAGTACAGTAAGAAATACAGGACAGTATTAATGGTGTTGTAATGTCGCTCAACAGGACAATGTTGTTGGTGTTGTAACTTAAAGGTCGCTCAACAGGACAATCTTAGTGGTGTTGTATTTTAAAGGTCGCTCAACAGGACAATGTTGTTGGTGTTGTATCTTAAAGGTCGCTCAACTGATTTCGTCAGTACAGTAAGAAATACAGGACAGTATTAATGGTGTTGTAATGTCGCTCAACAGGACAATGTTGTTGGTGTTGAAACTTAAAGGTCGCTCAACAGGACAATCTTAATAGTGTTGTATTTTAAAGGTCGCTCAACAGGACAATGTTGTTGGTGTTGTATCTTAAAGGTCGCTCAACAGGACAATGTTGTTGGTGTTGTATCTTAAATGTCGCTCAACTGATTTCGTCAGTACAGTAAGAAATACAGGACAGTATTAATGGTGTTGTAATGTCGCTCAACAGGACAATGTTGTTGGTGTTGAAACTTAAAGGTCGCTCAACAGGACAATCTTAATAGTGTTGTATTTTAAAGGTCGCTCAACAGGACAATGTTGTTGGTGTTGAAACTTAAAGGTCGCTCAACAGGACAATGTTGTTGGTGTTGTATCTTAAATGTCGCTCAACTGATTTCGTCAGTACAGTAAGAAATACAGGACAGTATTAATGGTGTTGTAATGTCGCTCAACAGGACAATGTTGTTGGTGTTGAAACTTAAAGGTCGCTCAACAGGACAATCTTAATAGTGTTGTATTTTAAAGGTCGCTCAACAGGACAATGTTGTTGGTGTTGAAACTTAAAGGTCGCTCAACAGGACAATCTTAATGGTGTTGTATTTTAAAGGTCGCTCAACAGGACAATGTTGTTGGTGTTGAAACTTAAAGGTCGCTCAACAGGACAATCTTAATGGTGTTGTATTTTAAAGGTCGCTCAACAGGACAATGTTGTTGGTGTTGTATCTTAAAGGTCGCTCAACTGATTTCGTGAGTACAGTAAGAAATACAGGACAGTATTAATGGTGTTGTATTGTCGCTCAACAGGACAATGTTGTTGGTGTTGTAACTTAAAGGTCGCTCAACATGACAATCTTAATGGTGTTGTATTTTAAAGGTCGCTCAACAGGACAATGTTGTTGGTGTTGTATCTTAAAGGTCGCTCAACTGATTTCGTCAGTACAGTAGGAAATACAGGACAGTATTAATGGTTTTGTAATGTCGCTCAACAGGACAATGTTGTTGGTGTTGTAACTTAAAGGTCGCTCAACAGGACAGGACAGTGTTGTTGGTGTTACAAACATCATAGAGTAGGATACATCTTTTCAATTTCTGACTTACAAAATGATCACATGACATCAGGCGAACACCTGTCATTTGATCTAACAGCGTAAGGTAGAAATAATCATTTCTTAAAATAACCATTTCTTATATTGCACTATCGATACACAACAACTAGCTTGGAATGCTAAGGAATGAACGATTGGGCATCCAAGGGATCCTGAATTCGTTAAGAAAGCAGAAAACAAATCTTGTCTGTAAGGGTTGAAGAGAATTGTGAATGAAAACTAGAGTAAAAAAAGAATATAACTAAAAGTGACCAAGGAGTCATATTTATAGACCGTTTGGTTTTAATACGATAATGTCCCAGACGATGGAGACCAAGAGAGGTTATATTTTTAGTTCATCATCCAATTCCTGCCAAATAAACTTCATTGAAATAAGAAATGCTGACAATATTATGATTTCTGTCTGTATACTTAGTTAATATTAACGTAATATCTAATTAGGATCGCAAAAGTCTGATTTTTTATACTTATCTATACATATTTATATACTATTCTTAGACATTCAAAAAAATTCTCTACAATATAAATATGTAACTAATTCATCATTATGTCTGTTTTTCTATGACGGATTTTGGGGAAACCATAATTACAGGGAATACATATTTAAGATCAGACAGAAGACTTACAATTGGTGTTTGATCACTAGCAATTGAATGCTTTAATCCAGTCATAAGATATGGAAATGCCTATACAAAACTTCCATTATAAAACGGCCGTAACCACCAGCAGTACT
The DNA here is from genome assembly GCA_029955415.1 of Lottia scabra. Taxonomy (NCBI): domain Eukaryota; kingdom Metazoa; phylum Mollusca; class Gastropoda; family Lottiidae; genus Lottia; species Lottia scabra. The sequence continues at coordinate 10,375,260 of JARJEI010000005.1, read as the reverse complement.
GTCGTTCATTTACAGCAAAATAGCGCCAATTACATTTCCAGGACAATTACCAATGAAATTTGCCATGAAATAAAATAGTACCCTTAGCAATTTTGAATTATTCAAAGAATCCAAATTAGGCGCGTATGGTTATGCAAATCTCCACTACGATTTTCGAGACAGACTTTACAACCTGTGACACAAGTTTTAAAACCGGGCAATGGTTGATTGTGTTTTATATTTCTACGCTTCCATGGTGTGTTCAATCATGTTTTTAAGTCCTAGTTCAGTCAGTTCTTCAGTATACGCAACTACTCTATCAATGTCTACTTTTTGTGTAGATAATCGTCATTATAATATTGATATCCGAATTGAAATTTCCGCTACATCCATATATAAGTAATGATATAATCCAAAATCAATTTAGTACAAGTGAACATGACAGATTTGATGTGAAAACCAGACACTGTTTAAATGACAACTCATTTTACCCTCAGCGAGCAGATTGTATTTTGATGAATAAACTGTTTTTTTGGTTTTTTTTTTTTTTGGTTTTTTTAAGCATCAATTTGTTTCACTTACGATTATGTTTTGAAGTCCAGGACTCATGTCTTGTCTGATAGTTTGATAATGCACAATTTCCAGTTATATGTTTTCAGATGCGGTGACACATTCACGCTTACAATATCTACGATGATGTTGTATAAAACTGGAAGTTGTAAGCAGATTTTTTGTATGTGAATAGTATATTTATGTCATGATTACAGGAACTCTGGATCTTCCATGTATGCTTTTCAGTGCTAGTTAATCCTATCGATGTATGTAATAAATGTATGCTATATACGATAGTTTGCAGTATTAAATGTATGTACAGGGAGAACACGTATCAGGGCACAAGTTTTATAAGTTGGTATCTCATGGTTTTGAACTATACAGTGGCAGCTGGTGTTACACGCAATGCAGAACGAGCTTACTCTTTTCGACTGGCGGTACTTCTCTTGTGAAGCGTCAACTTATATACTACTTTTACTCTCGAACTGGATGAGAATTTGATTAACGGAATTGTCTTGCTTGAACAGATTTTTATTTTAGTCAAATATGAATTCCAAATACAACAAGTTCTTGGTGTCGAGTACTTACTGTTGAGGTATGAGTTACCACTGCCAAGGTATAACTTGCGCAATCATGACGTCGAGTTTTATATTGTCCAATCCAACGACTAGTTGTTGTTTGCGTTCATGTCAGCTTCTCCGACAAGCATCACTGATGGGAAATAATCAGGGGGATTCAATGCCATCCAATGTGCTCCACGAAGCGTTATTTGAACAAGACCAACGTTAAGATCTTATAAGTATCTTATTCGTGTACGAACTACATATTTCAGAAAATAGAACAATAGTGTCTAGTAAGGATATTAGTTTTGATTACATTATCCCAGGTATTAATATTCCAGGGTTTAAACGTCTCGAGGTAAACAAAACAATCTCATTTATGAACAATCATCAAGCATCTTGTCTGCACGCTTCTATCATATCCGCCATATTAGATGTTATTTAAACGATAAAGACGATCGAGTATGACCTAAATGAACTCTTGTCACGAGAAAGATTTTCACGTTGTGGAGTAAACAGGGTAAAGTAAAGTTAATATCACGAACGCACTATTAAACATTAACTATAGTAAAAACTTGCAACAACGATATGCAATACAAATAACTAGACTTGCTACAGAGGCAACTTAACACATGACATGGAATTCTGAAATAATAAGTGACCTTTTATCAAAATCTTCAAGATTGTCATTGCACTCTCTGTTTGTCAGGAAGCACCCTAACAAAACATAATACTGAAACAAAGCTTTCCCGATATAAAAACAGTAAGTTCTGGATAACACAACACTATTTATCTTTTGATCTCAATTTCTCTGTCAACAATTCGAATTAGTTCTATTTCATCATACAGTAGGTAATAAATAATGAACAAGAAGAAATGATAGAATTCTTATTCCAAAGAAATGTCGAAGGTGAACCGATAAGAGTTGTTAATAATATCATAATTATTATTCATAGAATATCATAGCCTAGCTTAGCCATTCATTATATGCATGATAACACATTGAATACTACGATTACTACTATAACAATGCTGAAAGAAAAAACTAAGAATGTAAACAACAATTTAGTGTAAAGACGATCATAACGCACAAATATCTGATTTATATTTTATTTCAAACGATTGTATCGTGCATCATTATGAATTTTCATGGACTGATTGTTCGTTAGCTTTTAATTTTGGCATAAAACTTCAATAATTGCTGACGACAAAGACTATGGTTCACTGTTGCACTTGGTGAATTTGAAGCGATTACATATACTGAAGATCACAATTCAAGTTCATTATAATAGTGTTAAAAGTTATTTATTTTCAAGCAATGGATCACGTCCCTGAGAAAGAAATCTTGTTTAATATAGAAGTCATGACGTAATTCTCAGATTGTGACTATCCTCAAATGAAATCTTAAAAAAACTTTAGGAAGGGTTAAATTAAGTTCTATACAAGGAGAATGAAATTGACTGAAGATCTTTAGGAAACGTAGTACATCTTAATCGTAGCTGCATCCGGTTGTATCGATACGATTGAAGAGTTTGCCGAGGCGGAACTCTATAAATGAAACCTTACAGTTGTTCAATGGTTTCCAATCAACATCTTTCATCAATTCTCGGTATATAAATTGCCCTGCGGTAGTGGTTTGGACGGTTAAGCTCGTGAAAATCCTGCGATTTGCTCTAATGACATAATTAACGTATTACGACCAAGGTAATTAGACTTCATTAGGACGATATTGATGAAAACATAATAACTGTTTAGGTTCTAGATGGCTATTTTGGATGATTTCTATCGACCTCAAGTAGGTTGAGAGCAGTATGAGTATAAGATATAATGTCAGGTTTATGGCAAATAAATAACTAGTTTTATTGTCTACTCTAATCCACCATCGCGTAGTCTTGATAAATTACTGTTTAAAATGCCGACTGGTTAATGCGACTCATGGAACGCTTTTCCACGCGTGATGCAAAACTTTAAGTGTAATATTAATTTAAACGTTAATTAAAGATCATGTATATTATATACTATATACCAATATATCTACATGTAATCTTCCACATGTGTATCCAAAATATATCTTTTGATTCATAAAACATTCTTTAAAACTTTTTTGTTAGTACTAAATGTGGTACAAGTCTTATTATATAAAGAAAAGACCACGGGAAGACCAGGAGGCACTATTAGTGGTATTGAATGTTAAAATGATACTTACAATTAAAGTGTAATCTGTATTTTGTGTTCAACTGACAAATGTGTTCCTGAAAAAGAAAAAATACACATACAATGATGTCAATTTTACGCTGATCTCATCATGGATATTATCAATCTTAAATAGAATAACATTAATTGAAATCAGTTATTACTTTACTAGGTTAGAAACTTTATTTATGTCTGCGGCATCGTGGTACTGGTTTATTTAGGCACTTAAGGCATTACGAGGAATATTGTTAAAATTTTAAGATATGATCTTTCAATTATGCCTTGCCGAATGTGCTCGTTCTTATAAACTTCATATGGATTTAAAACATGAAAGAATAAAGGTGCACTGTAGGATTTCGATACAGTTCAAAATAGAAGAAGCGAATATATTTTACTGTATGGATAATCCCATATCGTACCCCACACGGGACATCTTACTACTATTATTCGGCCCGTAGCTAAGAAGAATTGTCTGCCATGTAATTGAATTTGAATATGGTCACAATTTCACTTGTATGATGGACATTTTGACGTTATTATATCTCCTACAAACTGTTACATAGTCAATGAAAATCATAGCTTATATTTGTATTCGTATCTTTTCCTGAAGCCTTAATTTGTCAAGAGTGTTCCAACGCCAAAGCAGACCTATCTTAGTCAAATTAAGTTAATAGAAATCAGTTAAATAAGTTAGGAATGCCATCTCTAATTATTTTATGATGTCTTCAGGGAAAACTTGGGTCAATCTGCACATAGATCAATCGTAACTAATTTTCCCTCCGATATATTGCATATTTATGGTTTTCATCAAAAACAAGATTTCAATTTTTTCCATCCAAACGAATTTAACTTCCAATTTCCTTTAAGTCGTTCAAGTTTTAAAAATGTAATTCAATTCCATTAGACTCTTTGGTTAATCGTAAGTTAGAAAAACTGAACCCATTTAAATGCGGCAAATAAAAAGTTAATTCAATTGCATTAGACTTTCCTGAACACACGCAAAAAGAGATCATCGCTTCTTCGTTCACCGGAGGCGATTCCATTTGTCCAATCACATTAAATAACGATTAAAGCTCAAACCAGATCATAACTGAATCACAACTGCATTATTACAATTGAATTTGACACTAAATGTGGGTAATTTCATGCAATTGCAGACTCTGCTGTGATTTTATATTACCCTTTGTACCTTAATGGCACCTTGAAGAAGAATAAATGAATTAATGTGATAAACACGATGTTTTGTTTCACCAACCCTACAATTGAGAAGTGAGAGGTAGCAATTTCTGTGATATTCTGGTGCTAGACTCGTCATACAATGTTTCATTTCATGCAAATTGATTTTGCGGCATTTGAGATTACTGATATCTTTTGCTGACTGAGAATGTTTAATTTCTTTGAAATTTCAACAGTGCAGCCCATGACCATGACACCACATCTCTTTATAAATGTTTTTGACAGCAATGATTATTTCCGGTTTTATTTCAAAAGTTTTGCAAGAGCTAAATACAATTACAGTTGCCGGTTATAATATGCTTTGATCTCACGTAACATCAAATTTCCTTTTTTCCCAAAGAGACATAACTTATATCCAAATTCTTCTATAAACAAGCAATGGAACCTTTAATCCAAACAAAACTGCATATGGTGCGATGTTTTGTGGCAGTAACTGTTCAAATTTTTAAAACGCGCAATGTAAATCTCAAGGCTTTACCTAAATTTATGCTATGTTTAAGTGAAGTAACCCGTAAGTTTCCATGTCAGGTTCTTCTGGTGTGTCAGGTTTCGATTTGCTACATTACTGGAATAGAATCGTTTGACGAAACTCACTCTTTAGTCAGGTTAAGTCAGATAACATTGAAGTAAACCACCCTACAGCTATCAGACTAAGACCAGTCAACCACAGAATACCAAATCAGATCTGTTTCAGATTGGAAATGTTCTTGTTACATTGTTCTTCTATTTGCTGTCTTACTGTAAGTGAATTAGACATGAAACTAGCTTGAAGGCAGAAACTTACTTTTTTGTAACACAACTTTGTCATTTGACGAGAACAAAGCTTTGAACGATTGAGATTCCTGTCAGCGACTGGAAGTAAAAAAGGTGGATGGAAAGAAATCTTTTGGTTGAGTTTATTTAATTAGTCATTGGTAATTCACTAACCCCTTCTCTTTATTGTAAATTCAATGTAAATTGGCTGTGATGTCTATGACAGAATAACATTGTTACAAGATTTATTTTGACGGACCTCTCTATGTATGTTCTTTGTAAAAGATGGGAACTTGGTAGACGCCAAGCTGATTAAATTAGGTGTAAAGTAAGGGGTTGTTTGATTGAATTGCTACTACAAGAGGTATTGAGGCGAGAAGACAGAGATATAGAGAAATCTGATTGTCTAAACTTATTGATTGAACTTCTTTTCAATTCCTTCAACTTGATTTTCATTAATCACCTATTTTTTGACAATTCTTTTGACAAGTGTTGCCTTTGAAAAGACGAGAAGAAAATGTTGTTCTCTATTTACCACACAGAATAAGCTTCTTGATGAGTTTTAGTTTTAACTCTTGTAACAAAACATGTTTAGAATCGATGGAGCATTGATAGCGTTCGAATGTTTTTTGTCCTAAACGTATTGGATAGATCTCTGAAGAAATCTATTTAAGGAAACGGAGTGAATCATTTTAAATTGAAACCCGACAAAAATCTTAATCATTGAAGTAGGCATTCCCGTTCGCAAAGATTTCAATTAAACAGGTTTGGTTATCTAAATACTTCAAATCTACAAATATCGTAACGAATTCGCAATTTATTGTTTTATTCTTAATTTTATCTGAAACTTAACTGGTAAGAGTGAGTCAGTTTTTGACAGAACGGATAAACCCATATTTATCACTGAAAAACAGAAAGAATGGAATCCAGATTCGTCTTATTTGTGGTATTCAATTGTTGAAATGTTGAGTATACAAACTGCCAGGGAGATTAACCGCAAAACGTTGTATAACATGCAATTCAAAGTTTATTTATCGGATCTGCTAATAAAAAAATCTTATTGTATATTTAGATAAAAGATTTACCAGTAGATCAAAAATCGATCACTACACACATTATTCAAACAACAAGATGAGGAAATTTTGTAATAATCTTCACAAAACGTTTGAATACACCAAAAACGTCGTTTAAAGAGTATGCTATTGTTAGAAAAAGTTTTAAATCATAGGAGATTATACAAAAGAATCAGGAATAGCGTTTTTTTTAATGAAAACACGTCTACAAATCGGGATGATTAGCACACTTTCATTTGAATAGTTCTCTATTATCAGGTATTGCAAGGATGTGGGTGGATACATTCGTCTCAAGCTTCGTCAATGTTCGAGACTAACATTATGACCCTGCCATGAAAAACAGTCATCTTGCCCCGTATGTGAAATTTAGAATAAGAACATTAATGGAGTAGGGTTGGGTAGCCCGCTCGCAGCACTTGCACTGACCTACCTTTGGCTTCACAAATTTTAATGAATTTTTTTTTTTTTTTTTTTTTTTTTTTTTTTACAATTTGTCGCAATGTACTTAATCGCTTGAGGATAATATGTCCATTTAATACACATGTACTTGTGTATATTGTATATCTTAAAAAAATATCCAGTAGCCTGTGGTCATGTATTTGATCTCTAAATCATCAAATTCTGTACACTAATCGCTTGAGTATAATATGTCCATTTAATACACATGTACTTGTGTATATTGCTATATTGTATATCTTAAAAAAAAAATATCCAGTAGCCTGTGGTCATGTACTTGATCTCTAAATCATCAAACTTTGTACACAATTTTTTTTTTTTTTTTTTTTTTTTTTTTTTTTTTTGGTGTCTATATGTTGTATATTGTATCTATGTTTGTCCCCATGGGCTGGGTGTGAGACAGGACCGTTACCACTCGTGGTATAGGACCTAATTCTGACCCATGTAAAATAAAGAGTTTATTATTATTATTATTATTATACCAGTGGAGTGGATACAGAATCGAATGGAATAAAAGTAGCAAGAAAGATTGTTCCATTAAATCAATTCTTCAGTTGTCCAATTGTTTTACTTTGTCAGAAACGTTTGACCAAATTAAACACAAAATACACACCCTATAGTGCAAAACGTGTCAAAAATAAACCAAAGCAGTTCTTATGTGTTTCGAATTAAAGAACCACCGTAAAGGAATATGAGAGAAGGTTATCGGGAACGGTTAGAGCACTTGCTACATCATTAACTTAGCAAGAAAGATCAAAGTTATTGGAGATGTTCTAACAATAAGAAAGTAACGAGATACCATGTTCCCATACCACACTATTCAATACCATTCTACCCGACACAAGTCAATAAGAAACGAGCAACTCATTGGAATCGTACCGTGATGGTCTAATGTTCAATAATATGTGTTGAAACTGTCAAGTTAATATTCTTGTACCAAACTTCAATTACAAGAGAGCTCTTTGACCTTACATACCAAAATCCATAACCACGTGATCGATCTTAAGGCTGTCAATCAGCTAAACGTGTGCACAATGTGACGTCAGCATCTTTTGAGTACCCTCGAGCTCAACTATTGTCGATATCTATCCAAGTGAGTTTAATCAAGTTAAAGAAAGATTACAATCTTAACTTCACAGCAAGTTTCGTTCTAAATAAATCTGTTGCGGTACTTTTATTCTATCAATAGTCTTGATCTCCAACATCCCGTCGTGAGTTTCATGAACTTCCATCAATGGCGATTATCGACGAAGCTACAAGTGTATCTTCAATAGATTAATACGGATCAGGAGTTGATTTCACTTTCTGGTATCTGTTTTGTTAGTAGTTATAGTAATCTGAATCATTTTGTAGATGAAAGCTGACCCAGTGCACACATCAAGACATTCCAGAAATCAATAATTATAATGTACAAGATATAATCCGTAATGGTTACTCTTAATAAGGTCGATTGCCACATCAGCAACTAAATTTCTTGGTATCTTGTGTGTACTCCCGGAATATATTTCATTCATGATAGCATTTAGTGAACACGATTTTTTTTTTGTATAGGATAAATGTTGGATGACGTATTCAATGTCTACCAAATTGTCGGTTTGATGTCCTTTTTATTATAGATTGGATCGCTATACTCATTTTATTATAAGCACATCGACATTCCTTAAGTTGTACACGAGGCATCAAAGAATTGCAATTTCATTGCTAATAAATCTTCCACTTAATTTCATCAAATTTTATAATCTTTACGATGTATATCAATATCCTACATGTATCACAAATTAATTTCAAACACACGTTTTAGTTTTAATCTTGTAACATCATATTGAAAGTTTGCCAGAATTTTTATAAGTTTTCATGAGAAATGCAGTGAAGTGTATCGATTAGATATTGAAAAATATATTATATCCAATCAGGACAACTGAATATATGCATGCAATTCAAATATAGTAGCCCTAATTCAATATACGGTATGTAAAAAATATTCAATAACATGTATTGAAAGACAGGATATTGTTTCTTTGTAAATTTTCTAATAAAAACATTAATCCGCTTACTGATAGCATCCTATTTCCAATTCCAAACAAAACGAAAGTAGTGTTTGAGTGACGACCGTTGAGTAACGTAATTACGTTCGACAGCCTGCCTAGTCGTTGCTATACATCAGAATAAATGTATTCTAACAATACGATCTATCAGTTTTACTCCTTTCATTTTAGGATTCTATTCACAAAGTGTTTCAGTACGTAAATTTAAAGGGAAGCATGGAAGATTTTAATGTTATTACCATTATTAACTTAAAGTAACTAGCCATAACAATAGACCTGACATTCTCAGGATTATGTGACCAGTCTCCTTGTAAGACTTCCTGTAATTGACAACGGTCTTTCTTAAACGAATGCGGGGGTAGCGATGCCGAATTGATCATTAACTAAAGATGGACTGGAAACACCAACTTAATACGCCTCTATTTCAGAAGATCTGCTAAAAGAGCGATAACTCAAACAAACTACGTTATCAGATACCTGTACGTGCTCTTTGCTGACTCTATGTTGGTCGACGTGCTTGAATAATGTATATTGCTGGGAAAGTACCAGAAACAAAACATAAAGAGTAGGAAAAGATTAATACAGAACTGGTCAAACGTACACAATAACATGGAGTTATCAATACAATCAACTTCTCTTACCATAAGAATTCTATATCTTTATAAATTATTGTAAACGAAGGAAAAACTAAGGCAAATGGTCATTGACTTTAAAAATAGCGATGGCCATCGTAATACGCCCACTTTTATAATGGCAGCCAATTCGTCCGGAGTGTTGACAAGAGTGGTCAGTAAATGAAAGATTCTGAGAATGACATTTTCACTTTTTACAAGAGTAAAACCATGGGTTCAAGTTTCCTGGAAAAAACAAATATGTCACTGAAATATGCATAAAACAAGGACAACCAACGTTTAGGTTCCATCCATCCATGATTAAGAGCAGTCACATAGTTGATGATGTTTCTGATTTTCAATAAGGTGTATTGTAGAAGATAGGAAATGTACACTAAAACTATGATAAATAACTGGAAACTGTTTAATAATATCTGGATACAATATTTACAAATACATCGGTGTTGTCCGTCTGCATAGGTGCTCTGGACAATCCAAGATGCCCCATCTAACATTTCATTCCATATTTATAATCAAATTGTACAATGACATTAATTAATGAACAGTTGACAATGGAAACATAAAACATATTAAAACAGAGATTTAAATAAAACAATTGTCAATTAAAACATAAACAGATTAAAACAGATTAAATGATTATTAACATTACATTTAACAATTACATGTATGTCTATAACATCATTATGTCTAGCTGACACTTAGATAAATAATATATATGAAATTAGGCTACTGTGAATATTGGTGCGTCTATGATGGATGTGTTTCTAAAACACTACACTATCATAAACGCCCCTTCCGTGAAAAATCTCGTCCTCGAGACTTAAAGAAGAAAAGGAAATAGCACACACGCGATTAAGAACGATTGAATCTATCCACATAATATGCATATCCACCACACTCTTGACACTCATTTTTGCAATTGTTCTTATCTAAATAATCCCAGGCGCTTTGGTCCAAATTCTCTTGCAAAACCCATGAGTTCATCGTAGATGGCAGACCAGTCCATTTTATGAAATATTCAGTGTCACCATCCAACCGTGTTCTTCTTTTTAGAACCATTTCACTGATTTTACCACGTTCCTTTTGCTTCTGTATTAATTTCGGTTGTTCCGCCTTCAAATAAGCAATGTGTTGTATATGCCTTTGGTCCCTTATGATAGAACCAGGTATTCTTGAGGAATATTTACGAATGTACTCAGATGCATTAACATCTAAGTCATCGTCGATTACCCACGTATTCCTAGTTGAAGGGAGATTCTTCCATTTCACCAGGTATTCCATCTTGCCTATTTTTCGTAAACTTGATTTTCGTCTCACAACCTTCTCTGCTACTTTTTTCATTGTCGAAGCAGCAAACATTTTGACCGAGCGTTTCATTGTAGCTTCATCTGTTTGAGACGATGTAGTACTTGTCATTGGTGTTGCGGCTATACCTTTATTGTGCTGATTGACATTAGTAGTTTGGCTACCATTTTCACTGGTAGACATTGCAATTTGTGCTGTTGAAATAGAAGCATCACCTGTTTCTCGACCAGTATCTATTACTGAAGTGGATGTGGTACTGGAGTTTATATATGCTCTCTTCTCTTTGTATTGTTGATACCTCATTCTGTCTCGTTTCAGCCTGTTTTCAGATTTAACCTGTGGTTTATAGGTCGAAGCAAAACTGTTTGAATTTCTGTTCCATGTCATCATAAGTGAGAATTGGCAATTCTGTTCTTCTATCGACCAATTGACTGGAAACTTCTGTAATCCCATCAGTTTTAAAATATCCAATACATTTCTGGGAATGATGCTTTCCATAACTGTATTCTTTTTTTGTAGGGGGTGAACTTGTTCGCTTTGGCTGTGAGAGTACGGAATCTTATGGATCTCCACCAATTGTAGAAGATAGGAAATGTACACTAAAACTATGATAAATAACTGGAAACTGTTTAATAATATCTGGATACAATATTTACAAATACATCGGTGTTGTCCGTCTGCATAGGTGCTCTGGACAATCCAAGATGCCCCATCTAACATTTCATTCCATATTTATAATCAAATTGTACAATGACATTAATTAATGAACAGTTGACAATGGAAACATAAAACATATTAAAACAGAGATTTAAATAAAACAATTGTCAATTAAAACATAAACAGATTAAAACAGATTAAATGATTTTTAACATTACATTTAACAATTACATGTATGTCTATAACATCATTATGTCTAGCTGACACTTAGATAAATAATATATATGAAATTAGGCTACTGTGAATATTGGTGCGTCTATGATGGATGTGTTTCTAAAACACTACACTATCATAGTATCCGAAGGTCAATACAATCGCCAACAGCCAGTTTCATAAAAATCCACCAAAACCAGCTCTCTATCGTGTCCACAACATTGAGAGTGTAACGGCTGAAACATTAACGTGTTTTAAAGAACAAGGGCAATAACTCATAAAATATTTTTTCGATGTTTCTGATATTCAATAGGGTTTATCCTAATGTCAATACAAACACTCATACCAAGTTTCATCAAAATCCATCAAGAAACCAGGTCTTTAAGGTGTCCACAAGATATTTTCAAAAGCAAGGGCAATAACCCATGAAATAATTTTCGATTCGTCTGATTTTCAATAGGGTTCATCCTTGGGTGATAACAAACACTCACAGCAAGTTTCATCAAAATCCATTAAGAAACCAGCTCTCTATCGTGTCCACAACTTTGAGAGTGTAACGGCTGAAAAATTAATGTGTTTTAAAGAACAAGGGCAATAACTCATAAAATATTTTTTCGATGTTTCTGATATTGAATAGGGTTTATCCTTATGTCAGTACAAACTCTCATACCAAGTTTCATCAAAATCCATCAAGAAACCAGCTCTCTATTGTGTCCACAACATATTTTCAAAAGCAAAGGGCAATAACCCAGAAAATATTTTTCGATTCGTCTGATTTTCAATAGGGTTTATCCTTGGGTGATTACAAACACTCACAGCAAGTTTCATAAAAATCCACCACGAAACCAGCTCTCTATCGTGTCCACAATTTTGAGAGTGTAACGGCTGAAAAATTAATGCGTTTTAAAGAACAAGGGCAATAACTCATAAAATATTTTTTCGATGTTTCTGATATTGTATAGGGTTTATCCTTGGGTGATTACAAACACTCACAGCAAGTTTCATAAAAATCCACCACGAAACCAGCTCTCTATCGTGTCCACAATTTTGAGAGTGTAACGGCTGAAAAATTAATGCGTTTTAAAGAACAAGGGCAATAACTCATAAAATATTTTTTCGATGTTTCTGATATTCAATAGGGTTTATTCCAATGTCAATACAAACACTCATACCAAGTTTCATCAAAATCCATCAAGAAACCAGCTCTCTATGGTGTCCACAACATATTTTCAAAAGCAAGGGCAATAACCCAGGAAATATTTTTCGATTCGTCTGATTTTCAATAGGGTTCTTCCTTGGGTGATAACAAACACTCACAGCAAGTTTTATCAAAATCCATCAAGAAACCAGCTCTATATTGTGTCCACAACTTTGAGAGTGTAACGGCTGAAAAATTAATGTGTTTTAAAGAACAAGGGCAATAACTCATAAAATATTTTTTCGATGTTTCTGATATTCAATAGGGTTTATCGTTATATCAGTACAAACTCTCATACCAAGTTTCATCAAAATCCATCAAGAAACCAGGTCTTTAAGGTGTCCACAAGATATTTTCAAAAGCAAGGGCAATAACCCATGAAATATTTTTCGATTCGTCTGATTTTCAATAGGGTTCATCCTTGGGTGATAACAAACACTCACAGCAAGTTTCATCAAAATCCATCAAGAAACCAGCTCTCTATGGTGTCCACAACATATTTTCAAAAGCAAGGGCAATAACCCAGGAAATATTTTTCGATTCGTCTGATTTTCAATAGGGTTCATCCTTGGGTGATAACAAACACTCACAGCAAGTTTCATCAAAATCCATCAAGAAACCAGCTCTATATTGTGTCCACAACTTTGAGAGTGTAACGGCTGAAAAATTAATGTGTTTTAAAGAACAAGGGCAATAACTCATAAAATATTTTTTCGATGTTTCTGATATTCAATAGGGTTTATCCTTATGTCAGTACAAACTCTCATGCCAAGTTTCATCAAAATCCATCAAGAAACCAGCTCTCTATTGTGTCCACAACATATTTTCAAAAGCAAGGACAATAACCCAGAAAATATTTTTCGATTCGTCCGATTTTCAATAGGGTTTATCCTTGGGTGATTACAAACACTCACAGCAAGTTTCATAAAAATCCACCACGAAACCAGCTCTCTATCGTGTCCACAATTTTGAGAGTGTAACGGCTGAAAAATTAATGCGTTTTAAAGAACAAGGGCAATAACTCATAAAATATTTTTTCGATGTTTCTGATATTCAATAGGGTTTATTCCAATGTCAATACAAACACTCATACCAAGTTTCATCAAGAAACCAGCTCTCTATGGTGTCCACAACATATTTTCAAAAGCAAGGGCAATAACCCAGGAAATATTTTTCGATTCGTCTGATTTTCAATAGGGTTCTTCCTTGGGTGATAACAAACACTCACAGCAAGTTTTATCAAAATCCATCAAGAAACCAGCTCTATATTGTGTCCACAAATTTGAGAGTGTAACGGCTGAAAAATTAATGTGTTTTAAAGAACAAGGGCAATAACTCATAAAATATTTTTTCGATGTTTCTGATATTCAATAGGGTTTATCGTTATGTCAGTACAAACTCTCATACCAAGTTTCATCAAAATCCATCAAGAAACCAGGTCTTTAAGGTGTCCACAAGATATTTTCAAAAGCAAGGGCAATAACCCATGAAATATTTTTCGATTCGTCTGATTTTCAATAGGGTTCATCCTTGGGTGATAACAAACACTCACAGCAAGTTTCATCAAAATCCATCAAGAAACCAGCTCTATATTGTGTCCACAACTTTGAGAGTGTAACGGCTGAAAAATTAATGTGTTTTAAAGAACAAGGGCAATAACTCATAAAATATTTTTTCGATGTTTCTGATATTCAATAGGGTTTATCCTTATGTCAGTACAAACTCTCATACCAAGTTTCATCAAAATCCATCAAGAAACCAGCTCTCTATTGTGTCCACAACATATTTTCAAAAGCAAAGGGCAATAACCCAGAAAATATTTTTCGATTCGTCTGATTTTCAATAGGGTTTATCCTTGGGTGATTACAAACACTCACAGCAAGTTTCATCAAAATCCATCAAGAAACCAGCTCTATATTGTGTCCACAACTTTGAGAGTGTAACGGCTGAAAAATTAATGTGTTTTAAAGAACAAGGGCAATAACTCATAAAATATTTTTTCGATGTTTCTGATATTCAATAGGGTTTATCCTTATGTCAGTACAAACTCTCATACCAAGTTTCATCAAAATCCATCAAGAAACCAGCTCTCTATTGTGTCCACAACATATTTTCAAAAGCAAGGACAATAACCCAGAAAATATTTTTCGATTCGTCCGATTTTCAATAGGGTTTATCCTTGGGTGATTACAAACACTCACAGCAAGTTTCATAAAAATCCACCACGAAACCAGCTCTCTATCGTGTCCACAATTTTGAGAGTGTAACGGCTGAAAAATTAATGCGTTTTAAAGAACAAGGGCAATAACTCATAAAATATTTTTTCGATGTTTCTGATATTCAATAGGGTTTATTCCAATGTCAATACAAACACTCATACCAAGTTTCATCAAGAAACCAGCTCTCTATGGTGTCCACAACATATTTTCAAAAGCAAGGGCAATAACCCAGGAAATATTTTTCGATTCGTCTGATTTTCAATAGGGTTCTTCCTTGGGTGATAACAAACACTCACAGCAAGTTTTATCAAAATCCATCAAGAAACCAGCTCTATATTGTGTCCACAACTTTGAGAGTGTAACGGCTGAAAAATTAATGTGTTTTAAAGAACAAGGGCAATAACTCATAAAATATTTTTTCGATGTTTCTGATATTCAATAGGGTTTATCGTTATGTCAGTACAAACTCTCATACCAAGTTTCATCAAAATCCATCAAGAAACCAGGTCTTTAAGGTGTCCACAAGATATTTTCAAAAGCAAGGGCAATAACCCATGAAATATTTTTCGATTCGTCTGATTTTCAATAGGGTTCATCCTTGGGTGATAACAAACACTCACAGCAAGTTTCATCAAAATCCATCAAGAAACCAGCTCTATATTGTGTCCACAACTTTGAGAGTGTAACGGCTGAAAAATTAATGTGTTTTAAAGAACAAGGGCAATAACTCATAAAATATTTTTTCGATGTTTCTGATATTCAATAGGGTTTATCCTTATGTCAGTACAAACTCTCATACCAAGTTTCATCAAAATCCATCAAGAAACCAGCTCTCTATTGTGTCCACAACATATTTTCAAAAGCAAAGGGCAATAACCCAGGAAATATTTTTCGATTCGTCTGATTTTCAATAGGGTTTATCCTTGGGTGATTACAAACACTCACAGCAAGTTTCATAAAAATCCATCAAGAAACCAGCTCTCTATCGTGTCCACAACTTTGAGAGTGTAACGGCTGAAAAATTAATGTGTTTTAAAGAACAAGGGCAATAACTCATAAAATATTTTTTCGATGTTTCTGATATTCAATAGGGTTTATCCTTATGTCAGTACAAACTCTCATACCAAGTTTCATCAAAATCCATCAAGAAACCAGCTCTCTATCGTGTCCACAACATATTTTCAAAAGCAAGGGCAATAATCCAGAAAATATTTTTCGATTCGTCTGATTTTCAATAGGGTTTATCCTTGGGTGATTACAAACACTCACAGCAAGTTTCATAAAAATCCACCAAGAAACCAGCTCTATATTGTGTCCACAATTTTGAGGGTGTAACGGCTGAAAAATTAATGCGTTTTAAAGAACAAGAGCAATAACTCATAAAATAGTTTTTCGATGTTTCTGATATTCAATAGGGTTTATTCTAATGTCAATACAAACACTCATACCAAGTTTCATCAAAATCCATCAAGAAACCAGCTTTCTATGGTGTCCACAACATATTTTCAAAAGCAAGGGCAATAACCCAGGAAATATTTTTCGATTCGTCTGATTTTCAATAGGGTTCTTCCTTGGGTGATAACAAACACTCACAGCAAGTTTTATCAAAATCCATCAAGAAACCAGCTCTATATTGTGTCCACAACTTTGAGAGTGTAACGGCTGAAAAATTAATGTGTTTTAAAGAACAAGGGCAATAACTCATAAAATATTTTTTCGATGTTTCTGATATTCAATAGGGTTTATTGTTATGTCAATACAAACTCTCATACCAAGTTTCATCAAAGTCCATCAAGAAACCAGCTCTCTATGGTGTCCACAACATATTTTCAAAAGCAAGGGCAATAACCCAGAAAATATTTTTCGATTCGTCTGATTTTCAATAGGGTTCATCCTTGGGTAATTACAAACACTCACAGCAAGTTTCATCAAAATCCACCAAGAAACCAGCTCTCTATCGTGTCCACAATTTTGAGACTGTAACGGCTGAAAAATTAACGCGTTTTAAAGAACAAGGGCAATAACTCATAAAATATTTTTTCGATGTTTCTGATATTCAATAGGGTTTATCCCAATGTCAATACAAACACTCATACCAAGTTTCATCAAAATCCATTAACAAACCAGCTCTCTATGGTGTCCACAACATATTTTCAAAAGCAAGGGCAATAACCCAGGAAATATTTTTCGATTCGTCTGATTTTCAATAGGGTTCTTCCTTGGGTGATAACAAACATTCACAGCAAGTTTCATCAAAATCCATCAAGAAACCAGCTCTCTATCGTGTCCACAACAATTGTGGACAGGCAGACAGACGGACAGACGGACGGCATGACAGACGGACGGCATGACAGACGGACGGCATGACAGACGGACGGACAGACAGGGGCGACTACAATATACGCCCACATTAATGTGTGGGCGTATAAAAACTGAATTTTGATTTACCAGTAAATGAAATGCAATACGACTCTCTATCAAATCTTGTGGATTAAATATACCAAAGTTTCTTTTTGTTTAATTTATTTATCTAAAAAGACACTCGGATGGTATGTTTGTGGTACATGGGTATTCAAACTTTTCAATATATTTATCAATGAAAAGTAAGAAATCAATATAACAAATTCCAAGATCAGAAATCATTTATTCAATCTGGACACGATAACAAACTTCTTCTTATTTAACTTCTTTCCAACCTCCAGACCTAAAGCATAAAAGACGCGGCGGCCTAACCTTCCGTTACAGACGTGCCAATCCGTCTCTACAAATACGACATATTTACTTTTAGAAATAACTCACGACTTCACCGAACACATTATGATGCTAATAAAAGTTTCAGACGGTACGGTAAACACATTTTTTTATGATAAATCTATAATATCATTGATATATCGCATGTAAAGTTATTACAGAGATGACTCTTTATCCATGAGAATGCCATGTTAAACGCTGCTAATCGATTTTATCTTGACGATCTTTAAACTTGACTGTTATCTGGATTGTATCATCTTTTTATAAAGCCCTTCAATTTGCTTTTATTTTTTGCATTGCTGGAATCCTCAATATTAAAACACAGATGAATATATGAATATCATTAGCCTCCACCTTCATAGCTAGAATGGTTCCATAATCAACAACTTTAAATCTTGAATCTATTTAAATTGTTTGCCTAATATAAAACCATCAGCTCTATCTACTGATAAAAACGCAGAGCCAAATACTAAACCCCAAGGAAGGAAATTTTAATTTAAAGTCTAAAATGAATTGGATTAATAATAATAATAAATTCTTAAATTTAAAGAGTGAAATGAGGCCAAAGGACTCCCTGCAATTTTGACTGTTGTTCACACAATATAGAAAATTTTAGTTGCCAACACTAAATGGGAACAATCTGGAATAGCTGGTAGATAGGGTTCTGTCTTTCGTGGACCAAAAAACAAGCTGCAAACACTACCTGTTATCAGAAATGATATTGGATTATATTCTGATGGAAAGTCATAGTGCTGCCCGAATAATCCGTTCTTATGTTATCCAGAGTATGAACTATTGTGGACCCTTGGGATTAGAACGTTAGGTCCATATCAATAAGAATACATACACCACAGCTAATTAATTGATGGTCTAAGAAAAGCTTTCAGACAGACCACTTGTTAGATATACTAGATTTTATGAGAACTGTCATAAAAGCCTTTTCAGACATCTATAGAACACTTCAATATTAGTATAATTTCAGCTAATTCCAACATTAAAGTGTGACCACAGTAGCTCATTATATAAAGCCACATACAGTTTACAGCTTTTATGATTTACATTTATAACGTGGGAGGCAATGTATTGTCCAAGAGATGTAGGACAAATGTCCTCTAAGAAGTTATTTAATAGTAACCCTTGGTTTGACATAAATGTAAAGTGGATCATCAATTTATAAAACAATAGTATGGAGTAACTTTATATAGAACATGAAAAATATTGTAGCGATCCAAAACTTGCGAGTTCCCTAAATGATCGCTACACAGACTTTCGCATATTAGAGTATGCATTCTTGAGTATTTTAAAATCATTTAGATTCAGAAGCAAACCGCAACATAACAGAGTGCCCCGTTAATAGAAAATCTCAGCTGACAGAAAGCAATCAGCATGGAGATAGCAATAATCCCACTATATAGGTTATATACAGCAAATGTCAATTTCTATAAGGCTTCGTGAAGTCCTAGATGAACTAAGTAGATACAATAACACGAAATAATAGGATCAACAATGCTAATAGTTGATAGTTCTCTTCTCCTTGTTAACTTATTGAGAATCTGTTGAATGCGTGATATATCAGAAATATGTTGGGATGAGCTGCCTTCCAATAGCCCGTATTACCCTTTTCGTCGCGCAAAGGCTTCTGGGACGTCACTAAATGTAAACAAACCAGAAGTTGGCAGAAGTAACATGGCGGACGTAGAATGAATGACGCTGTCAGCTTACCTATGAATCGTTATTTTTTTGCTCTTTAAGCTGCATTTGTAATAAAAATGTCAGATTTTACGTTAGAAAAACTTAGACTGTGGAATGTGAAGGCTTTACAAGACTTTTGTAAATCGAAAGGACTGAAAATTCGCGGGACTAAAGAAGAATTGGTGGCTCGTGTTTTTTGTTCAAAGGAATTGGCACTACCCAATGTACAGTCTGACGATGAGTGTTTAAAGTTGAATGCCAACCGTTACAAAGCTTTACTGCACGGCTTACCGGATCCATTTGATCTAGATGGATGGATTGGAGAAGAAAGGGGTGTGTCTTCTTGGCCTCCTACAATGTACATCGATATTTGTGAATATTTCCGTTCCCTCACTGGTCAAATTAATCAAGGTAAGTAAGTTGAAACTCATCATTTTCTTTGCAATCTGTAGAGTGTAGTTTAGCCTGGAATATTATGTACAGCAGTATGGTAATTTATATGGTAAATTACCAAGTGGACCTTACATAATTAATTATTAGATATATTAAATTTTAGGCAGGCTGAGAGGAGCGCCAAACATATATAGGGAAGGCTACAAAAACTTTTTCACCAATTAAGAACTCTCTGAGTGTTATATAATTTTATTATCAAAGCTGCTGCACAATTACTTGGGGGGGGGGGGGGGGGGCTAATTTGGGCACAATTATTTGGGGGGGGCTACTTTGGGCACGGTTGAGCTAGACCGTTGTAACTAGTATGTAATCTAATAAAGCCAATCTGTAAGGTATCACACACGAAAAAAAAAATTTATTTTGTTCCTTGTAGTTGTAATGACTTGGGCATTTCAATTTTTTTTAGGAGAATGAGTTCTTTTTTTATTTTGTAAACTATTTTTAAAAATTTGCTATTGAATTAATGTCTTGTTAAAAATTTGGTGTTTTCAATTTTAGGAGTTACAAAGACAGCTTTAAATTCGTACAAAGAAGGTAAAGCTTATAGCTATTTTGATAGCAACTGGTTGAAAGAAATCTTCTACCATCAAGTTGATAGCTCTTCTCAATACTGCTACTTAAAGGCTAAATGTACACCCTCTATGAAAATCAACAACATTCCACATAATGTTTGGGTTATGATCAGAAAGTCAAATGGTGAAATAAAGTCTGCATATTGCACATGTTTTGCTGGGTAAGTTTTGACTATAGTTTCATTTTAATAGTTTGTTCTTTATCAATGTTGACTGTTTTGAAAGTTATAAATATGTTCTGTTTCATGTTCTTTATTTCTAGTTGAATGAATTGGTTCTGATATTAATGTTATGTTGACTTTTACATCAGAGTTTGAACTGAAATTTATCCAGGATGTTCCATGGTTCCATGTTCGGTAAATTACTTTCATTTTTTATTTAAATGCATGCATTCTATAATTTCATGTTGTGGATAAAGATATGTTGCTATAATTTGAATGTTAAAGCATATGACTAGACTAATTGCTGTTTCTAAAGAAATAGACACTAATTCATAATAATGTACCCTTGACATTTTTACCCCTTTATGAAACAAAGTCTAATTTCCTTAGCACATAATCTCCTGTTGAATGTTATCGTGTCCATAGACTCTGTAAGGAGGGTTTCATGATGAATAATTTTTTTATTATGTATATTTCAGATTAGGATCAACATGCAACCATGTAGCTGCCATTCTATTCAAGTTAGATTTTTTTTGGAGAGAAGGAACTACTAATAAGTCCTGTACAGACAGACCATGTATTTGGAATAAATATGGTGCTGAAAAAACCAATACCAAATCAATTATGGTGAAGGACTTATTATTTCGTAAACCAGTTGTTAAAAAGATAAAGAAGAGTTCTTCAAAAGGTGTGTCTAAAGAAGCAGGTTTTGCAGAATCTAATCCTCAATTATCTTCCTTTTCTTTAGATACTTTAGCTAATGCCTTGCGTGAATGTTGTCCTAATGCTGCAGTATTTAAGAGTCTTGGACCCATGTCCCCTCATGACATTGCACAAGAGGTATCAGTTACAACTTCTGCTAGACCTTCCCTTCAAGAATTATACGTTAATTGTAAGACCTCTGATGATATTTTAAATATTCTAAAATCATTCACAAAAGATGATGTTGATATTATTGAAGTTGCTACAAGGGGTCAATCTAATAATAATATTTGGCATAATCAGAGAATATACAGAATTACTGCTTCCATTGCTTATGAAGTTCACACTAAAGTTCTGTCAATAAAAGCTAAGAAACCGAGTCATGACCCAACTCCTTTATTAAAAAGAATTTCAGGGTCAACTCCTAATTATTCCAAGTCAATTCCAGCCCTTAAATATGGCAATGAAATGGAATCTGAAGCAAGAGAATGTTACAAAGATCTAATTGCAATCACACATAAAGATGTTTCAGTTAAGGCAACAGGCATAATTATTTCTCATGAGAATCCAGAATTTGGAGCATCTCCTGATGCATCAGTAACATGTTCTTGTTGTGAACCAGGTTTATTGGAAATAAAATGTCCCATCAGTATTGCACATACATCGCCTAATGAAAACAACCAAGATTGTTTATTGAAAACAGATAAATCTTTCCAATTAAAAAGGAGAGGTAAATATTTTGCTCAAGTTCAGTGGCAAATGGGCATATGTGACAAATCTTGGTGTGACTTTTTTATTTACTCTAGACATGGACATTTTTTGGAGCGGGTGTTGTTTGATAAGTCATATTATATAGAATTGAAGTCTAATGCAAGATATTTTTATATGAATTGTGTAATTCCATTTGTTTTGCAAAGTAGCCATAGTTCAATTGTTAGTCAAACAGATGCAATAGTTGATTTGACCACTGATTCTTTTGCTGATGAGAATGTATGTTCATCTGCAGAACATATGCCTTTTATAAATGTATTGACACCTTCATGTTCAAAAAGAAGACTGCCTCTTAAGAGTCTGTCTCAAAACAAAAAGCAAAAATTGTCTTTGCCGACTTACATATGTGGGGCCTGCTCAAAGGTATGTCTTGAACCACACCAAATTGCATCTCAGGGGGATAATAGTGTACAGTGTGATTCTTGTGGCACTTGGTTTCATTTTGTTTGTGTTAAGTATACTGATGATTCTTCTGACAACTGGGTATGCCAAGACTGTTTACTGGCAATGAATCATTTAGCGAAATAAATAAGACAACACAAATGACATTTATTGCAGATCTTTGTTTTCATCAAAGTCTGAATTTCTTTTTTATTATATGTGTAACCTATTGAAATGATTGAACAGGTGATTCCTAATATTTGTATCTAGGAAAATGAAAGCATCAATTAGCACCATTTCAATTTTCAATCTGACGTGCATGGTTACAGAAATTCCACTAAAAATAAATGTCTGATGATATCACAAATCATGGAGGTCTGTGATACAAGCATAAATTTAAATTTGTGATGTCATCGAACATTTTTTAGTGGAATTTCTGTAACCACAAAAGTCTGATTGAAAATAGAAATAGTGCAAATTGATGCTATTAGTATTAGTATACCTGATAAACATAAAAAATGTAGAAAACATCTCTACAATATTTCTCAAATTAGCTAAAAAACTGTACTGATATAGGTAATTAATTAACATACATACATGTATTATGAATATTTACATGTTATTGTCATGAGTTACAGTGAACTCTTATGAATACACATCATCATTCTATTATAATCAGACGATTAATGAATCAAATATTTGCCTGGGTACTCGAAATTTAAGTTATTTTTAGCTTACTGGCTATAAATTGAAATCTCTTAACCAACTAGGACAGCGAAGAAAGCCCTCACGTCCTGATGTAGTTAAATCTGCTATCAATGTTAGTCACTCTTTAATCAACTTCGACGTGATGAAAATGTTAAATTTCCCAAAAAACAGAAGTAAAAAAATAATCTAGATAGCGAAGAAAGCCCTCACACTCCTGATCATAAATTAAATCTGTTTTGGTACTCGCAACTGAAGACTTAGTTGAATGAGATGAATATATGCTTGTTGATCTGTTTGTTGGTTTCGAGATAACACTCATACAATCCTTGTTTTACACTTGTATATAAATAAATTATTTTTACTTAAATCGCAAAAAAAAAACTTGGTTTGTTATTCTAGTTTTTACAACAAATGAACTTATATTATATATATGAAGAAATATCAATCACAAATAACATAATGAATGATTCTACTCTGTTAATATTAAAGGGATATGTTCACCATCAGTTATACAAATAAAATTTTAGTCTCGTAACTGGGACTTTTACAGATAATCTAGCTTATAATAGTGTTCACAACTTGTATTCAAATCCCTGTGTTTCCATAATTATCTGCTTTTGAAAGTGAAAAATATGACTTGTATTTCATTGAGGCATTTCATATATAAAGAAATCACATATACAGAAAATGAAAGATAAATGTTTAGGTTGGGGTATAATTGAAGGTATTGTGTGCTTTTTGAGCTTCCTAGTACTTGTAGAGGCTATTTACATATATTCAAATCAAACTTCGAAAATGCTGAACATTCCCCTTTAATAAAAAAAAATGTTAGATATTTTAACTAATAGAGAAAATTCAATAAACATACATATATTGGTATATAACTGAAGTAAACTTTGCTTATAATTTTTTTGTCTGTAATGATTTACGTTAATTGAGTTTGAAATAACTGATAACCTCACTATTGGACATTATATTAAAGGGATTGCAAAGTGATTTTCTAAACTTTGTATGTGTATCGGGGACACTGAGGGGACACTGATAGCATCAATTTGCTCCATTCCAATTTCCATTTAGACATCTGTGGTTCTTAAAATTCCACTGAAACTAACCCGTTTTATGACGTCACAGACAGTGATTGATCTACCGGAAGCTACTATAGGTATCTATGCAGATCACTGACAGTGACGTCATAAACCGTGTTAGTTTTAGTGGAATTGCAAGAACCACAGACTTCGAAATGGTAATTTGAATGGCGTAAATTGATGCCATCAGTGTCCCCGATACACATACAAAGTTCAGAAAATTGCTTTACAATCCCTTTAAACTATGATCAAGAGAGCTTATTTAACAAATTCAAAATTTTATAATGATACTGCTCTTTACGATATGACATTGTAAGCACTGTTTACTTTAGACCTATATATGTACATGTAATAAAATTATCAGTGTTTTCTTATTTCTATAATTATTTTACCAAGGGAGGAAACAGATTAGATGCAGCAGCACACACAATAAGAATGTCATCCATAAGAGGCACAAGAGTATTTGGCATAGTAGTGGAAAGAATTCTAAACCATTTCAGTCTATTAATAGCCCTTTCTACATGAATACGCAGATTTGCAATCGTTTTAGTTTTCAAAACTTTTTCCCGACTCATCTGATTGACCCCCCTAGCACCAGGTGGGATATATAAATGGGCATGTCTCAATAGTAATTCTTCTGCTATGGGAAATCCTCGATCAGCTAAAACAGTATCACCCGGTTCAACAGTATCTAGCCATCCACTATTCAGAACAATACTTTGGTCACTTGTCCTTCCAGCCCAAGAACGGGATATATATTGTATCGATCCGGTAGGGGTAATGTCAACAAGGCATTTAACAGTATTATGCTGTTTGTAATCAGACCATGTAGCAGCTTGAACATCTAGGCTATTTGGTGTCTCAATAAAAAATTCGGAGCAGTCTATAATAGATCTTGCTGTAGGCACTAATTGTTGGAAAGACTTTGGCAGACAGGCTTTTGTTTGTTGTTTAGATGGACGGAAAATCAAATTTTGGAACAGTCTTGATAACACTTTCAGCCATGTTGTAATGATTTGAGAACATAATGCCTGACTTATTCCAAATATATCACCAATAAAAAATTGTGTAAGATTAAGTCGTAACTTTAAAAACACTATAGTTAATTCTTGCGAAATAGTAAGTTTTCTTCCAGGACCCCTTTTTTGAAGTGAACTGCTTCTGTTTGAAATCTTCGTAGAAATAACTCGTTTAATACCTTTCCAATATCTCAAATTTCTTACTTGCGGTGTCACTAATTGTACAATTTTGTGAAATGTATATCTATTTGGGAGTCCAAGGTAATGTCTTACATTATTATCTGATCTTGTAAAGGTGTGAAGTGAAAAAGATTTAGAAATTAAAAGGTTTTCTTGTTCTAAACAGCAAACTTTCTCTTGCAGCAATCCAATATGTGTTGACAGTTTTTTAATTTCAAGCTGTTTCTTCAAGCAACCAGAACAAGCACATTGTGGAGAACAGTCACATGTATAAGTATAATTATAATTATGATCATTTTCAATTCTACTTTTGACTTCTGAAGATGATAATTTAACTGATTCAGGTTTGTTTACTACTGTTTTCTTCAAAATGATTTGTCTTGACTGGGGAGGTTTTCTTGCAGACTTTATGTCATTGTGGCCCATACTTAAGGTGGGATAGGGATTTTCTTTTGTCGGGCCTTTATCTATAAAATGTTTAGAACAAATACGGGAATGTACCTTCGGAATCCACACACTTTTACTGCCAGTCGTCGTATCTGTTGTTCTGTTCACATTCCGTATCCATGTCCGCCTACCGTCGGGATCACTTTTTTCACTGGGAAAAGGAATTAGCTGGAATGGCTTTTCACATATACAATGTTCCTTGAGGGTATTGTGATCGTCACATCTTGATTGTAACCATCTCTGCAGCTTGTAGTAAGAGTTTGAGCAATCGATCACACAACAATTCGCCATTTTGACAGACGTCAAAATGGTTTGTTTACATTTTTACGGAAGTGACCTAGCGCATGCGCACTAAAAAGGGTAATAAGGGCAATGCAAGACTCATACAAAAAGTTAGTTTGCTTTTTATTGTTGACGTCTTGCCTCTAAATTACTTTGCTCGCAAATTTGAAGCCAATTTCATTGGAAATTCAACCCCCTTTTTCAGATCAGGCATTGTGATGGGAATTCCATATTCAAATCAAGCTCCAAACGCATTAAGAATTTTGGGCAACACAAATTTTCGTACCATAATTATGAGCTACACACGTAAATACAGTAAAAACTGTCGATTCAGTAAGTAAACAAATAATGTGCTTACAAGTTAGTGCATATGTGTCAAGAGTTAGTATTGGTTAGCATGTGAATCATACCATCGAAAAAAAGTTCAAATATCCTTTTTACTTAAAAAAAAAAACCCGTAGCGTGATTAAAAACTATATGTCTTTTATGAATTAATCCAGTCATGAATAACTAAATGTCTTCAATTCTTTATTTCTTATGTAGTTAAAACGACTTCATGACACAATGCCTTGGGCTATTTACAGTTCAATGCTCAAATTATTGAAAAACAATGAAAAATAGGTCCATTGTTTCAAATTAATCAGAATAAATACACAGAGGACGTGACTATACATTGTGAAATATTGAAATAAATTTAGTGTTCTAGATAAATCAATGTCACATTCATATTCACAGAATTTATGAAGAAAAAAAAACACTATCTAAATTTTTCGTTCGACAGTTTCAAATAATTGGACATTTTTTCAAACATTGTTCGCTCAACTGCTTAAATATTATCATCCGCTTGATAATTTTGTTAAATAAAGCTATATTCACACTATCTTGCATGTCCAGTAAACATACGTTGAATCTCGAAAACCATGATAAACTCCTCGGATGTAACTGGCTCGATACAACACACTCATGTCACTTTGCGAGTAGATTTGTTAATATAACTTTCTAGTGTTCCAAATAAGTAACTATACATTTGTTTGTTCTCACCTTCAGCTTATGGACTAGAAAGCATACGTTATAGTTTATCAGTTTGTTTCGATCAAATCATTTGTTTTAAATAACAATAAATTGGTAAAAGGATCTGAAATACCGGTTCGTTAAATATTGGACGATATGATAGTTCTACGTACGTTGTACTGGTCTTTAATGATGTAAAAAACGCAAACATTGCTTGGCTGGAGAAATTTATTTGATTCACTAATGTTAGCTTTTTTACAATTAGCAATAAAACTGTTCTCATTAAGTTGACAGAAAACAAAAACTAGTGTCATTTTAAAAAATAAATAAAGTTTTTTACTTTACAAACATCTTATCATTTCAATTGTTAATTAACAATAAAAGTTTGGTAATGGGATTCCGGCAAAGCCATTATTCGCCGAGTGACATAATTTCTTCTGTAAGAGTCACCTTGCCTTTTCGCACGCAACATGGTAGACCTTTTTTTTATAAGTAAACCACCAAAGGCTTGAAGAAACCCTCTTGAATCCCCTACAACTACCAATAACTAACAAGTTTGCGATATCAACATCTGCAGGAAACAAACGTTAACTTGTCATCTACCTAACTTTCCCGAAATAATACAAATATCTGAGCAGAGTTGTGCCAATAAAAGCTGTACGGTAACCAATACACAATTTAGACTTTTTTCAACCCCACGAAACTGTACACACCAAGCAAAATCTTTATGTTCGTTAAAATCGGATAAAGTTCTTAAGAGGTGCGTATTCCCCATGTTACCCTACGAAGGCGAGAAAACTTATTTCAATTATTAATCAACTTAGTTGATGTATAAAATTTTAGTTTACTAACAGTTCTTTGAAATCTTCAAACTTGACTGCACCTTAACCTGCATTATTGATACTTCAGACGGTTAGTAAATTAAAATTAATTATAACACATACCTTAATTAAATGATTCAGTGAAATTCTTTCAAGTTCTTACATATTACACATAATAAGAATTTTAAATAGAGTTTTAAAGATGAGTTTTTAAGATGGTGCTAATGTATTAATTTAAATTAAGAGTAGAATTATCATTAACGATATTACATTTCTTCACGATAGGATCAAAAGTTTACCAATGAGCCAAGGGCATAAACAACTGCTAGAACATGGTCAGAATAGTGTTTTGCGAATGGGTAAATTAAATAAATAAGCTAAATGTGGTCATATTGTTTACAATCATACCAAATATTTTATCCAAAATTCAGACATCAAAATGTTCGTTGAGGTGAAAT
Organism: Lottia scabra; assembly: GCA_029955415.1. Classification (NCBI taxonomy): domain Eukaryota; kingdom Metazoa; phylum Mollusca; class Gastropoda; family Lottiidae; genus Lottia; species Lottia scabra. The sequence continues at coordinate 10,346,695 of JARJEI010000005.1, read as the reverse complement.
TGACCAAATTTCCTTTTTTTCGCAATATTTTATTGACTTCTGTTTCATGCTGCTTTTGTGGTGCAAAATAATGTTGTTTATTGATTTTTTTTAAATTTGAGGACTGCTGTCGTTGAAGGCGAAGAGACTGTTCTACTGTTCTCAAGTTTATTATAAGATCTCTGTATATCTCTTTCTTAATTTTGTAAAATGTTATTGTTCACAGCCGAGCCACTCTCGATGTACAAAAAGATTTACTTTGTACAAAAAGATCCAATAGCAGATTGGTTTAACAATGTTTACTTATATTTTGTTGATATGACGAGGTTTTATTTTGAAAAGATACTTTTCGTCCGTCACTATAAGCGAAAGATTTGAAATTTTGTCACAGATTGATTTATGTAAAAACAAAAATACTATCTGTATAAAAAAATGAGACATTGATACCCGACCAAAAAACACATTAAATAAATGTAATAATTTCCGATGTTGTAGAGAATCAATTCTATAGCTCGAAGATAATAGCAAGATTATACTACACTATGATTTTTTTTTATTAGAAAAAAAACTGTCATTGTGACAATAGATATCATTTTCGTTCAAGTTTTAAACTGATATCTCGACATTAACTTCATAAAACAACTGCCATTTAACTTTTTCATTTTTTACACTGAAGTATGATTTAGAAAAAATAATTCCAATGTGACAGTACAGTTCATTCCCGTTCAAGTTAAAACTGATAGCTCGATATATTGATTGAAGAAGAATCAATAGTTATAAAAACTTTCTTAGGGTTACTACACAGAAAACATCTTATCGTAAAGAAATGTTTCCATAAATACTTAACCGTTATACTTTTACGATATCAGTGAAATTTTTTAGATATTTCTTCGCACACTTGGTATAACGATTTATTATCATGAAGTACCTGAAGAAAAAAATGATTTTGTATCGCTTCAATAACAATAATATCCTATTGATATTAAGAAAGGTTAAAATTATCGAAAACCTTTTCAGCAAAATCAATTTTAGTAAAAAGTTCATGGTGCATGATGGAGATATCAAAGTATCATGTATAAAAGTTTAATATTGAAAATTGCTAAAAACCAAACATCACCTTTAATAAGAAAATGAGTAATGGAAAGCAGCCAATGTTTTGGAATGGTTACTCAGTACATTTAATGCACATATTTAATTTGATTTTTTAATAGATTAATAAATCTGAAGCAGATAAAAAGGCTAATTATATATTATTTGTTTATACTTATCCGGAGGCATAGAATATTCGAAGTCCACATAGTCGACGATTGGCCTTAGAGATATACCAGTCTATCCGTATCTTGTTACTGGGATAAACCTTTATATCCGTACTGGTGGATTAATTTTTTTATTAAGCTTTGAATTGTTTCCGTTGATGTTTTACAGATGATGTATTAAAATGAATGTTTATAAACCTGCAAAGTTTTCATTACTAGGGCTGAAGTAATTATTAAAGCAATGTTCAAGAATAACATTCGAAAGTTTTGAGTGGTTGATTTGAATCTTGAATACATACAATGTAGTTTTCAGAAGTACTAGAACTGCACAAAAATTGCATAATCCCTTCACAAAAACCTTAAAATAGCAGCGGACATAGTTTATCTTACTTAAAAAAAAATAGACAAATGTGAGATTAGTCGAACGGATGGTAAAGATGCCACTTTCATATTTGGCGTTCAGAGTAGTTCCAGGAATCGGATTTTAACTGTGATCGCTTCATCTGCTTTTTACAACATGAGCTCATATGATATGGTACTTTAGTGGTTGTGCTAAAAGTTCACAAAGTACAGCTTCGATACACAAGATAGCAATTTATCATTTAGACAATATTTATAAGTTATTGATATGCATCATCCCTTTTAACCAAACCCTTTTACTGGAATATTATAATAGCATATAAATCCGTACAGGAAACAAGATTCCGTTAATCGAAATCGTATCCAAAAACGCGGCAAAATCGAGAATAATAGTTGTATCGTAGTGGACTAGAGAAGAACCATCGGGTGTTTCGAAAAGAGTAAGCATGGTCTGCTTCGGTCTCGACACCCGCCACTACTATATGGGTCAACATCATGGGATACAATCAGATCAATTTATGTCTGACTAAACAAATCAGTCAAGATGCAAGAAACAGCTTATTATGTTCCTAATTCGTGAGTTTTGTTTTTCATCCTATATAATGTAAAATAATAATACATATTTAATATATTAAAATAGGAATATAGCATGTGGTAACACTTCTAACAAAACTATATTCTAATTACTCTAATAAATACAACTATCTCTCCACATCGTAAAATAAGCTATAAAATATTTTTAGATATAACTAATCATGTTTTCGCTTCCTTTTGTAATTAAATTTGATTTTAATTTGAAGAGCAAATGTTAAAGTTAGTTGTTAATGGTTTTATAGGTGGCCCCCTTGTAGTTCTAAGAGTAAGTTCGGTTCATAAAGTCTAATTTATCCAGGTGAGAGATATTGGCAGGCCAAGGACGTTATCATACTGTTTTATTTCAAATTTACTACTTTAAAGAGCAATTCACACTGTCTGAAACAAAACTATACCACTATTGGCAGTGATGATTGTTTACTATTCAAGTTGGGAGCACAATATCTTGTTTCAATTAATTTTAACATGAAAAGAAATGACCAGTGTACTGGCATGAAATTCAGTAGTTGAGAAATTAAACCTTTTCCGAACCGTGGCCCAAATTCACAGTAATCCCAGAGCCACGACCCCCTGTTCATTTCCAAACTAGGAAATCAATGTTTAAATCACAGATTGTTTACACAGATTTTACAAAGACACAGATATAACTTTCAAATTCATTTTTCAGGGCCAGCTGGCGAGGAAAATAAATTTCTGGGAAAAAATCTGGTCAAGTTTTGGATGCCGTTTTGCGCCAGAGAGCATAGGATATTATCATTATCATCATCATGCTTTTGATCATATATAACTACTGACTGTATAGAGAGTTTGAACATAAATAAGTTTGGGCTTGAGAAAAATGATTCACTCCCTCCAGCCACATAGCCCCCTAACAAATGATCCATGGCCCCCCAGGTTGGGAACCACTGTCCCTGACCGTTCAGATTCCATGAATACTAATTGTACACAGAGAATGAAGCACAAAGATTTCAACTACCCATGGAGAACGAATCTGCAAGGTGCAAAATGTGTTTTAATATGTTGGAAAATATAATATTCATTCGTAGTACGACTTTACAACAATTGTCCTCAGCATATAAAACTGCATTTAAATGATTATCTCAACGCAATGAATAAATGAATATAATATTAATGTTGAAATCAGGTGTTCACAAAATAACAATGAAAGGACTCAATAATAATATTGATTCAATTGACCCAATACTTGTCTCATTTCATTAACATTTTTTTTTTAATTTTTAGTTCAAATTCATTCTATCATCGCCTGTGTATGATGTACCCGACTCGAATAGTAGTTGATGTACGGCATACGCTTATCGCTTTTAAGATAATTCAAAATCGATAATCCTAATAATACCATACTGGCTTCGAGTGACTCCCCACCCTTCCCACTCTTAAAAAACAGAACTAGATCATGGCACTGCTATTGAAACAGAAAATTGCAAAGGAATGCATATTTTGTAGTTGTGTGATAATCTGGCCAAATTTCGGCCATTAAAGGAACAGCTGACACAGGACTGTAAATATAAATAGAAACTCATAGTGACATGATAACTACTAAGATCGGAAAGGCTCGTTTAAAAATAAGCGATATTGAATCTGAATCCTGTTTTTAACTGTCATATCACAAATCGTAAATTTAATTCGTGTTTTCCTCCTTTAAGATTATAAGAAATCCAAATTGGTGGTCGTCAAACGTCAATCTTTATCAAAATTGTTTTTCAATTACTAGAATAATAATAGTAATTATTATCAATAACAGCATGAGATAATATAAATAAACAGTAATAATGGATAATTTGATACATTCCGCTACATGACGGTACAGTCGATATTTTCGATAGCATCTATACACTCCACCCCTTAAAGGAACAAGGTCGATACTCAAATGTCAATTATATTGAAAATCTCAAATGAATTGATAACTTTTTTTAAAATACCACTACTGCAACACAAGCATACTTCACATAAAATAGTATAACAGAATGGCATTTGGAGTTTTTACAAATAAACTATTTCACTATCTGAAAGCTCATCTTCAATTTATTTTGGTATATTATCATATATGATATCAGTTTGCGCAATTTGTTTTCTCATATAAGATTGAAATGTTTTTGAATACTTTCAAAGGTATTTTAAACTGTTTTGAATACTTTCAAAGGTATTTTAAAATGTTTTTGAATACTTTCAAAGGTATTTTGTCTGGACTAACAAATCAAACATTATGATATACATATCATATATAAATTAAAGAAACGAAAGGAAGCATTCAAATTTCCTTAGCGATATAAAAATTCCTAAAAAAAACCATATCAGTGATATGATTGAAATGTTAAAAGATTAAAGAAATTTAATTCTGAAATCAATAAAAATATCTAAAACAAAAATGTTTATTTAACAAACATTGACCGTAGAAGAAAATCATAAGCCTTACCTTCTAGATATTATGTCAATATTTTTCAGTTTGTTTTTTAAAACACGACAATGGTTCCGATTTATGATTTTTTTTATCCCAATTGTTAGAATCTATTCTGATAACACACGGGAAATCTGTTGTCGCGCTTAGGTCAATAGCATGAGTTAAATATAACAAAACTAACGCCTTCCAATACAAGAAATAGATAGTGACTTGGGTTGAAGCAAATACACAATTTTATCATGAAACTGAAGCACGAAAGTCGAGAGAAAATAAACTAGGGTTTGACGCGAGCAATCAATGGTGAGCCTATTCTGGCATTATAGCTTGCCCATCACTTCACTGGTCTATAATTGATTCTTCCGGAAACTAGGAAACGAATCGGCAACTAATTGAATCTGTATTCGGAATAGTGTTCAAGGTATACTCATCAATGTTAAACCCATGAGAAGACTTGAGAGGATACTTTTCATTTTCTTCATCTCCCGACTTGAAAAGAAGTAGCAATTGTTCTCGCAATTTCCCAATCAGTACATCCAACCATTGATAGGCAATATTCCGGCTTCAGTTATTATGTATATTTAGCTCACCAATGTTGAGACCAACACAACCCTGGCGTCAATGATCTTTATTTCTTCATGTGATTTATTCATCCCAAGGTTGTCGGGGTCGGCCGGACTTAGTTAGCAAGTATGGCAATGTTAGTAATTAAGGTTCCAGTACATGTATACAACTGACAATAAAGTACGAATATAGTTCACGATGTGGGGAAACGAGTTCAACTAATCATTCATTAATTCCTTAAATACAATTTAACACTAAATATAACCCAGTTTACGATGTCCTACACGAAAATAAAATTTCAATACGAAGTTTTCAACCACCTGGCCAAATTTTGTCAGTAACACGCTCTGTGGCGAGCATTAAAAAAAAACTCTGTAATTAAACAGGTGCTAAAGAGTAATTAAGACATTAATTTAGTCCAGTTCACTTCGTTCAATAATGTTTTATGATCCGAATTAAAACCTTACAAATCATTCATTTACCACACAAAATAGTATTTTTAATTTCACAGAATTCAAATTCAAAACATATTATTGAGTCTTCAGGCTGTTCTGAAACATTCAAAATTCACTGGTAGAAAAATATTACACACCATCATCTAAAGATGAATTACTATCAAATCACCAAAATAAATGGTGATGAGTATTGAACTTTCTATAAGATTCCGATACCCAGTGGTTATTTCTAGAAAAATACTTAGATTTAATTGCTCATTATTAGATCTACCTAGTTCTAACTTATCATTAAACTGGTTTGGTCTGATTTATTTCTTTGGTATTGCAATCAAACAACATGTGTTGGGACTATCTAGATTATCTTCCCTTGTCAAATTACTCTTCAACCTAAAGGTGAAAACGGTTCAATAACTTGATCAAACTTACATTTAGAAAAGCAGTTCACAATTGACAGAGGCATTCTTGCGAGTGACGGAGTAATTAGGAAGAGATAGGATGTTTCCCCTTGATGGAAGAGTAAAATGCAGAAAGTGAGAAATATCAGTTAACCTTTGTAAACACCAAAAAGCTATTAGCTTTCAATCATGTTGCGAAGATAACTTGACCTTGGTAAATGAAACAAATGAAATGTTCTTATCGGGTTTCAGAGACCACAGATCAAAATCAGGCAAGAATACATGTTGTTTGGATGTTAAAACAAGATAATAGTAATAAAACTGATTTATGAGTATTTGTTGTACACTTTAATTAACTATGAAAGAAAGTAAAATTACCAGACCAAACATATCGATTCCGTTTCTCGGGAATTGTTTTCTTAATTATTTTATAATGATAAAAATCTATAGCATTTTCAGACAAGGCAATGAAGTTTTCTTTTTCCACGATTTTAATATACAAAATGTATGTTGACTTTTATTTTATTTCTAAAATTGAGCAATGGTATTCTTTGATTTACCCACACTAAGATTGGTAAAGGTTAAGTTATCCTCAGACAAAGGTTAAATAATATTTTGATGGGTTAGATTTTATCAGAAGGAATAACCTTATCAGTTTGCACATAGCTGGCATTGTAAACTGGATAATAACCTTTAGAATTATAAGTACCTCTTACCTATTTTGCGCTATGTTTTAGTAACCTGGGACCACGGAGCATTGGTACGTATAAGAGGATTTTTGCAGTGAACACAATACAGTAGTTAACGATCGAGGTATAAACCTTATAAACAATAAGTTTAGCGCAGCAATTTTTTTTATCAAGCAGCACATTTTTAACATTTTTCCGAATACTGCGTACAGAACTTTTCTTTGTTTTGTAATCAAGTCCTAACAACTTATTTACACTTTGTGAGGTCTATGATAAAAGTTGCGAATTACTCAGCTGGACTTATTCAGATATCTGGAAGTTTTTGTCATTCTTCTCTTGACTTGCATATGCAATAGACTTAAAAAATCGAATTATTTAATTTTAAATTGTTGATCGCAGCAAGTGTTAAACAATAACCTAGATAACACGGATAGAATATGATAAAATTGTATAAACTATAAGGCAGCGACCAATAATGCAAAAATTGTTCAGGATGTTAAAAAGATCTCGAATCAACTATGTAGTGTTGGGAAAAGAAAACGGGTAGATTAACAAAAAGAAAAATGATCCCCTAGGTCAATAAATTGCATCCCATCTGCCTTTTTTGTTTTAATATATTGCTTAATGTTTATATAATTATAAAACGCCTCATCACTCGCCTCTTCTTAAAAACAAATTATTGTGTGTCGTATTAAGGTCAGAAGCTGGAGGATTGAGGAAAATTTGTTCGTTTATTTTTTCCTTCAAAAATCCTCCAATTCGATATCATTTATAATATAATAATTAATTACTTATTAAAGTTGACTATCTGGCTATCAACATAGTTATTGGCTATTATGTTAGTTGGACTTTATAAGTGAATACATTAAACCTGTACAAACTTAAATTAATGATATCTGTCCTGACAGCTATTTGCATAATGTAATGATATGTGCATAAATGTCATCTAATTACGCAATTAAGGATACCGCAGAAGTACACATTATCACATCAAATCAAGCGCAACAGGAATATTTGATCAGAAAAGTATGTTTCAGACAAATGTCGTTGAGATTTGCCATTGATGGATGGTTTGGTGAAATTGTTATATTTTATTTCACCTTGAGACAAACAGGAAATACAATAAGTTTACTCTTAAACGATGATGTATCGTCATGGAAAGAAATGACATCTACACTTGACACTTTATATAAATTTCAATATCTTTAAAGAACTTATTTTGTTGAAAAGCAACCTGAAATACTTAAAGATCGTATAACCAAATTTATACAATTAATCTAATCGGGCAATGGAATAGCTCATTTAGGTCGTATTTCTTACAATGGTGAAACTAAGTTTTGACCCACAAGTATGGTTGGATATTCGTCGAGCTTCGAGGGGAAAATTCAGCTATTACGAGGGTCGATTTGGCTCTTTAACGCACGCAAATTGCATTCAGAAGTACTGGAACTGCACAAAAATTGATTATACACCTCGAACAAAATATCTGTCTTACTAGAGAAAAATTGAGCATTTTCTAGTGTTGATTTGGCTCTGGAACACACGTAAATTGCATGTCAGCTATAGGCAACTGAATGCAGTCAAAACGTTTTTTGAAAACGTGATTTAAACGCTAGGCAGGAATAATGACATCCTTGACATATTTACACCACTTGAAGTAAGCTTGATGAAGTCGGTGTTCTCCTGATGATCACTTGACTGCTTTATATAATTGTTGAAATCGTATTTTAAACAGATTATGATGTATGAGGTAATTGGTAAGAATTTAAAATCTCATCGTAATTATCCTGAGGAAATTGTGGCTTGTAATAGTTAAGCCGTATTCACAATTCTAATTTAAAATATGCTTGTATACGTCTCGACTTGACAAGTAGGTATGTTGTGCTCTTGGCATTGTCTTACGAAACATCTACAGTTTGTAGATACATCATGTCCTTTTACAAACGGGATGTGACATATTGCGACATAGACACTCATATATTTTGCACAAAATTTCTTATCCGTAACAACCTTTTCACATTTAATATCAAAGAGTTTCAAGGATCCCAAAGGCATTGTTAAAAATTTAATCCTAAAAAAGTGATGTTATTCGTATAAATATCCACAACGGTTCATTGGAAATAGATAAATCCACTGTTAACAGCTATTTTAGCATTATGTTGCTGATATACGTCAACATGAATGCCAATGAGTAAGCTACTTTAAAAATAAATAAATAAGTCAACGAAATCTATAGTACTCTTTCCATTATATATACGAAAAGTTCTATGCCCAGACTTCAAAATGGAGGTGTTTGAAAACAAGCATTTCAACAGAAGGAAAGAATATTTCGTTCATTATAATGTGAATGCATTTTATCAAAAATAAAGAATGCAGTTTTTTACATCTTTGCCCCCGCAATTATTACGTTCATTCAAAAACATAAAGTGTTTCAAATACAGAATAAACACAGGTTGTTTTCTACCACTCGAGTATGAAACTTTGGATAACTGAAATAAAATGCAAGCAGTTTGGTGCACGGTTTACATTTGAGTATGCTTGTGTACAAAATGAAGGATGCCGAATTAATTCTGTTTTACGCCATTCTTTAGTTTAGCAATAGAGTTAAAAAAAAATTGCAGTGTGAAACTGGCCTAAGGATGCCAAATATAGCATCCTACACAATATTATGAATGCTTCATATTTCTGTATTGAATCATTTGATAATTGTATACATCAGTTTTTCATTCTTTGCCAAGCAGTCATGTGGTAAGACTAAATGAGATAACAAGTGGTATTAATGGTTGAAAATAAGAGCGATTAGACTCAATTCTAGCTATTTAAAACACTGAAAGTGTCTGGAAGGTAAATAATGGAGAATTATCAGGAATGATTCCATGCTGTGTCGATTTGATTGTCATTATTTGTTAACAGTCTTTTCTAAATAGTTCACTATTTGATTGACATTTGATAATAGAATTTTAAGTTGTGATCTAATGTCGTTGTTGGAAGTGATTAGTTCTGTCATTTGGTACACACAGTAATTTGTCTATATTAGTCCAATACATTTTTGCCTAAAAGCTAAAGTAAATGTTGTTAAATATGGAATACATTGTCGCGAAACAATCGATCTTTCGGATGCTTCCTGACACCATACGATTATTTTGATGAACCAGAGATTTTGAATGATGTGTTGTAGCTAAATGCAATACAAAAAAATCAAACATGCATGCATGTATACTTTAAGGGACTGTAAAGAGGGTTTCAAAAAGTCGGAAACATTGATTTCCACCATAGCACTTTAATTAGATGTCTGTAGTTTGAGCAATTTCACTTAAACGTGTAATATAAGACCTTTGCGGGTGTGACGTCATCCAACATCTTAGTTCAAGATATACTGGGATTGCAGACGTCTGATTAAAAATTAGAATATGAATTGATGCTATAATGAACAAAAGTTAGAAAACCTATTTATAATCCTTTTTAAATGTTGATACGTGGCATCTAGAGACGTACTACGACACAACTATTGAATTATTAGCGTTTGAAAATCAAAAATACGACTGGTAATAAAGTGAGACTGCATTAAAAAGAAAACACATACAGTACACAGAAAATAAAACAAAATAAAGATATAATTGAAGAAATTATAAGACTTCTATGCAGTTCTAGTACTTCTGAAGGCTTCCAAAGCCAAAATCGACCCTAGAAAATACTGAACATTCCCCTTTAAAGTAAGTAAAACTAAAACCTACACGCCTGCACAGAACACGATGCTAAAAAAGCATTAAGTGACTCAGTGTTGTTTATGAAGAAATCATAGTTTCTAGGAGACTAAACCTTTCCTTGAGATTTGTTCAATTCACTTAATTTGTCTACATGTTGCATGCAGCCATGTAGAAATTTTCATATAATTCAACAAGTTATACTGAGCCAAAGACATTCTACTAGGATTGACATTTTCTTTAACAATAACAGTTGTACATACACCGTAAAGATGTTAACGAACTTTTATTTTACCTTACAATGCAAAAAACAATTTGACAGCTCTTCCTTATGTACTGCTTTAAACCCTAATAAATTATACAAAAAATACATAGACATTCATATTACTTAAATATGTTATCTATATAGGTCCTGATTGATCTATCATGCATAAAAATGAAATGCGCAATAATAATTATTGGTAAATACAATCACGGAAAGATTGCTCGATAACAACATTCACATTATTTCTATAGATCTTGGTATAAATTATTGACAATTACTTTCATATCAGTGCCATGCCTTGTTTTACCTTATAACAATAAGACTATTAACAGAGCACAACCTTCGCAATCGCGAACATGTGAACATTTCTTACTACAAGGTTCGTTTCTAATTATTAAATTACGTTAAATTGTTGATAAAAGACTTACATTTATATTGAGGATTGTTTTCCTAGTTGTGGTACCTCTATAACCATGGGAAAGAGTACAATATTGAATCGAAAATACCACAAACTTAAGCACCGCATACTCGGTTTAGATTTGAACCGATGACTTATTAATAAATACTTGAAAATTAATTGTAGGGTTTTACAGCTTTCCTTTGTCTTGTCTTTATGGCTTGTATATCTCGGTTTCAAAGATACAACTAAAATGAGGTGGCGTGTACCTTTAATGCTTTATTCGGATTCATAGATTGGTTATAAAGCTAATCCCTCTCGATCAACGTTAATCCAGAAAAACAAATAACCATCTCGGAAGTTTTATACAAGATAAGGTTTGCCCACCTTCAGAGAAACCTCTCAAGTGGAGCATCAATAGTAGCTATGTCAAATACATTCACCAATTTGTGTTTATCAATGGCAAGAATCTAAAAAGTGGAACATGAGTTATCCTCATTCCCCAGTACAATGCAATCGTAGTACAGATTAGTAATCTTGGAAGTGTCACATTACCGATTATTTCAGTAGACCTAGCTGCAAATTGGAACAGCTAATTTGTGAAAGACCAATTGGAATCTCTGAAAAGCAGTTATCATGTTTACTGGTTTCTTTCATTCCTTTACTTTAATACCACACCGTTTTTATTAGGTATTGCAATTACTGCAAGTAATAATATATCTTAAGAAAAACCACAGCAGTGCATTTTTATAGTCTTTTGTTCTGTTCGATATCTTAATAGTTATTCGGTAATAGCTTTAACCAAACGTCCTTCAATTTATTTCAACAAGACCATTAATTTCTTATCTGGTTGCGGGCATACAATATTATGGTGGTTTCATTCCTAGATTTCAATTACAGGCACGAGATAATGGATCTAAATCTATCCAAGCTGAGAAGTTAACGAGCTCAAATCAAATAATTTTGGCCCTTTAACTGCGGGACAACTTTTCTACATACCACTTTATTATATGCCATAAAAAGGTTTCAATTGAATAGTTTTTGCTGTTAGCCACATTTATGAGTTTCGTAAAAAGATTTCGTTATTTCTCGTGAGATTTGAATAGTCTCGGGTTAAGCTGTTCGTGTAATCTTTAATATTATTGGATGATAATATTAGGGCTGACCATGTTTTAGGATTCTCTTATGGCCAATTCAAATTGCTGTATGAGCTCTGTAATTATATCGTAAACCTTAAACGAAATTACAAGTTGTTTGTATTTCAATCTTCTAAATTTCAAGGGTTTAAAGAGTAACAGTTGGCATGATAGGGGGTTATTTGACTAAGTACAAAAAGTGAACAAAAATTACTTACGTTTAAATTGTCGGTAGAATTCGGATATGGATCTGATAACTATTGTATTTAAATAGATGTTAGATGATACTTTTGTTTTTGCTCATGTCTACATCCTAGAAATAGTTATCTTTTGTTAATAAAAATATAGGTAACATAACACTATAGACCCATACTCCGGAGTCAACATTCCATATTTAACATATAACAAGTCTGTTTTTAAAGCTTAAGGGTATAAATATCCTTGTGAAAATTAACCAGTTTCCGATACTTTTCCATTTACTACGACCGAAGTTTCAAATTTACCTCAGGTTTAACCATTAATAACAGATACTAAAATGTTTTTTAAAAGCAGAGAGCAGACACGAAAGTAATTAACAGCTCACTATCAGCAATTACAAGAACTCTACGATATAACAAGGTCAGTCAATGGTGATTTTAGTCTCATGTCGAGAACGGTTGGTTGGTTGGTAGATGACAAGTTAACGTTCGCTTCCAGCTTAAGCTGATATCGCAAACTAGGTAGTTGTTGGTAGTGGTGGTAGTTGGTAGTTGATTGGTTCAATAGGATGGTACTGTGCTGTTGGTTTGGTAAGTGGAGAATTCGTAAGATCTGGTCGGGTCGAATGACATGGCAGTGAAACTCGGCCCTGGGTGGTGTGGCGTGAGTTACTCGATCTTCTTCATTCTTCCAAACTCGTTGTGATCGTGGTTATTCTTCTTGATGCTGGTAGTTGAATGGTAGTTGTGGGTTTGGTTTGGTTAGATTATCTGATGGATGTTGGAAAACTGGAGTGTCGAGAACACACATAGTTTCTATTTGCAGCAAAAAGCGATGGTTTTATTTTACTCAATATTTTAATTTCAATTTTAAGGCTTAATATAGATGTATACCGTAACACGTATCGCCTCTTTAGGAACTCCTTATGTCACTCTGCGATTAAAATGTTAATTCGTCATCACTTTTGAAGAATAAACATAACAACACATGTTTATTTAGTATATTTACTTACAACGTATGTTCAATCTTTCATAATCAAATTTAAACTACGAACTTATGAGTGAGGCGAGAGAAAATAGCATAATTTGTTGATGCACATTTAGTTTTAATGAAGTTTGATTAGATTACTGTGTAAGTTGAAAATGCTGCCATCTCCCTCGATTGACCTTAACCTTAAGTTTTACGTTTACTAAGGTAGTTAGACTTAATTAAACTGTCAATAGTATGTAAGGTATTTAGATAATCCAATTGACAGTCTAGTAATAGGCTTTATCAAAATACTTGCTCGTCCATAAAGATTGCTGGCTTATTTACTCTTTTTGATTGACAATTAATCACCGATACTGCGGTCTGTTTATGCGATTACTAACGTCAACTAATAAACCCTTATTCTAACCACGTTTACTCGCCATGTGTAGATAACATTGTGGTTCGCTAGCGTATTTCATCAGGATTACAAAATCATGGTTCACAAAAGAAGAAAATGTTATTTTGAGAAATATTTAATCACTTTCTGAAACTCAATTTGAAAGGCGAGGCACCTCTTTTGTCAGTGTGCATTCAAATGTCAATTTCATTTGCCAAATGATTTCATTCTGGCTGCAGTGGTTGCGTGAGTGACGTAATTGCTGTCAACATCTGAAGAAATTATAATTGAAATGTATGGTTATCTACCGAGATATAGGCGTCTCGTGTTTCATCTTACCCGCAATGGTGCGCATAAAAACGACTTCTGAAATAGTTCCTGCCATAACCAAAGCTAAATCGAAGAATATTTTTTTTCTCTTTTGACGGCTGGTTACGACTCTGTGTTGTTCATGTGTAAGCCTACTGTTGATGTAATCTCTTTAATCGTACCCACATAACAAGTAGGCAAAAGGACGGACGTGCTTGAAGTGGGGGTGCTTTTAGGTAGGTAATAGGAGCAACTATCAACAACAAATCGTATAATGCAGCGCAGATCTTACTATAGCTTACTCGGCAAGAGAACATACGCCCACTGGCAGACTTATCTACATTAAAGCATAAGGCAGAAATTAAACACATTTCGTAGAATAAGGGACATAACTTAATCTGAATATCTTTCGTTCATACTTCAGATATCAATCAACTAATCTGTCGTATTGTTCCTTGTAGAATATTTACGAGCTCAATATGAAACGTGTATCGAAGTACAATCTTATTTTTGTCAATTTATTTTACAAGATAAAACAATTTCACCCAGCATTGTGCTCTCTAAAATCTTAAAAATCTAAAATTAGGTGCAATAACTCATATCAAATATTTTCTTTTTTTTCAATATTGTCACCCTTCAGTAATAAATAACAATATATTGCCAAGTTTCGTTAAAATACGTTAAAAACAAGGGTCAATATTATAGTTCATACCAAATATTTTTTATTTTCAATATGGTTCATCATTGAGTGATTATTAACCATTTCACCAAGGTTGTGCCTTGTGCTAAAAGTTCAGTTCTGAGATTTTCGACGAAGAGAACAACTACAGTGAATAGTAAGTCAGCGACATTAACTGTCTTGACAGGATATCACAGATCGGGTAGCTAATCACAAAGTCGTTACAGGTTGCACGATAAGATGAAAAACAATATCAATACTTCTATAAGAATCATATTAACGGCATTTTTCACGTTTATAAACTAAAAGCTATGAAGTGTAATAAAACCATATCAACGTGTCTGGTTTTTTAAGATGACCCTGTGGAGTTTCTATCATTAATTTCACTTGTCAAGTCTATTTTTATTAAACAAGGTCATTTAATAATCTTAAGCTTATGATATAATGATTCTCAAACGTCTACAAACTCAGTCTATGTGGACAAAACTGGTGAAGAAAAGATGAAAAGGGATTGTTGGAATTCTTCAGAACAAAACAAAACAATGTTTATGTAGGGCCTACATTCAGTCAGAAAAAAATCAATGCAAAACTTTTAAAGGCAAGAAAGATAATCAAAGAATATAAATAAAATATCAATTGTTGTTTGTTTAACGATCTTTATAAATTGTGTTTTTAGCTTTATTTTCTGGACGACTGATCTTGAGTTAAAACACATCAATATAAGTAGCTGTAAAACAGACTGGCTTTGGATCTTAAAACTTGAATAATATTAACCATACAAGGAATTGGGTCAAACTTGACTTGACGACTTCCTTATTTCAAAAGTAACGCTTATACTAAGTTAATTCCATGTAAACATTATATGGGATAGGAATGTATGACCGAGGAGTTATCACAAATTTTTGCATCAAAACCACATACGTTTAAGACTATTATCACAACTTAGAGGAGAAAGCATTTTAATTTTTTTTGGTGATATCCTACTTAAGAACTTTCTTTTTACATTTCTGAACTTTTCGGTTTTCTAGATCACTTAAACCCCATACTAAACATTGATAGGTATATACAATGAACTCATCAAGCACCTAGAAATGATAGCCTAAATCATATTGCTTTCTAGACAACGCAGGCACAACCTTATTAAAGCAATGAATAGTTTTCCAGACGGTAGTGTACAAAGAGATCTTATGTACCATGACAAATGGTCTTTATTATTTTCTGTCAAACATCACACTTATTATCATTTTCAATATTAATGGCCCAAAACTGACAAGACAAGAATAGATCGAATAGAGCGAATCGTCAAAGGTATAATTCATTAACTTGTTCTTCACCTCTCATGTAAACTGTCTGTACCTCCTAACCACGCAACAAATCATTATCCCTAGTCTTCAGACAGCTAAATAACTCTCGTTCTCGAATAATTCACTCAGTATAAATATGTTCTTTTCTTCTTCACCTACTGCTTATTATTGACTTTAAATAAAATATGTTTAATAAATAAATCTATATATAGCAACATAAATTACATAGATTCCGATATACTTCCTTGTCATTGTGTAATATTCTGTCAGCGTCGGATTGGCTCAGCTAGTCTTCAGCTTAGCGTCCGGGTACCGGAGTTTCATTCCATCATCCTTTTATAAAACTGTAGATTTTTTAACATTATTACTGTGTCAAGGAAGATAATGACATGATTACAAATCGACTGGTCGTTCGGATTTGACACTAAACCAGGACGCCATGAAATACAATAACCTAATAATATAATATTACGTTGACTGTTGTTAAGGTTTTTCTTTGAAAACATAAACTGATAGACAGAAAATCCGATGTAATCTTAGTCTCATCATCCCGAGATACGTTCTATGTTCTCACACGGTTATAAAAATGAAATCGGGCTAGTAAAACACAGTATTTAATAGTGCAGCGATGCTCAGTTAATATAAACCAAAGGCTGCAAGCTTTATACAGGAATAGAATGGATCACCACCCATCTTATGGGTAAGGAAGTTAGGAAATCATCTATCGCTCAATTCTTTTTAATAGCTTTGTTTCAGAGCCAAAACAAAAGTACATGTATACGCTCTGACACATAAAACAATTCATCGATTATCAAATCTTCTTCTGTCCAATCGATTAGGCGAAATGAAACAACAAGTGCAGTCTTAAGTAGCCTACTATATACTATTGAGAACTAGCACCAAGACGTTACAAGAGCCTAAAGAACTAGTTCACCTATATCCACTTCAGGTGAAATGTTGGCTAGTGTGCTCTGGCAGCTCAATTATGCGTAAGCTAATTCTTATTATCTAAAATCGGTTATTCCAAGCTTAAAATCCAGACAAAAATTACAGTCAAATTAATTAGTAATTGAGTTAAAAACGTCTGGGAAACTGATCTGGAATATTTTCATTGTTGTCCTCTTGGACCAGTGAACATCCACATATCTGTGAGCCAGATATTAGGAAAAGTCGTGCTTTCTTCAAAAGTATAGTTAAATTGCTAATTTACAAGCGTGAAAAGTAGGAAAAGAGTTACATTAACTGACAACATCAGAACCTCCATCAAGAATTCGGCATTAACTTCATTTCAGATAATAATTAACCATGTTATAGAATAATTTTTTTAGATTAAATGAATTAATATCGTATTTTAAAATAAATGCCTATGTTTTTTGTTTATTTTGAAAGGAACATTAAAGTACAAAAAGCTGTAGAATGAAACTATGGCAGTAGGTATTATAGATACAATATTAGTCAATAGTAAAATATGATACAACTTTACTATTGACAAATAACAAATACAAGAGGATATTTATATGTTTGTCAGTGGAAACAGTCTTTATTCCGATCGTTAATAATGATATTGGTCAGGAAATAATGAAAAGAACTGAATAGAACCTAGGGGTTAGAAAAGCGTGAGAAATAATTCTTCGTTTACCACTAAAACACTGCCAAAGGAAATGACTACAGACATATAGATGTGAAAAAAATTCATTGAAAGTACATTCCTATTCGTAATATAACAGAACACGTTTCCTTGTTAGATAAATAATTGGCGCTATATATCATTCAGTAATTTCCTTTAAACATATAATTGGATGAGTTTCGTTTCTCAAGTTACATTAAGAACTTCCTTAAAAGTGTAAAAACACTTAAGGTTCCTTTATATGAATGCAGTGTAGACATTGAGTCTACACTGAAAGTCTTTTTTGCACTGTTTTGTTCGTTTGTCAAAAACGAAAATTTAGGAATATTACACTCCTGCTGTGTTTTATATAATGCCATTTACAACTCTTTTTTTTTTATTTCAATGACTTACAAAGAGAAATTAAGTCATCTTTCTGAAATTTAATAAATTTTAGATTATGTAGCGTAATGACCTCCTGAAAATGAACGGAAACGGTTGGTGAATTTTAAGCTTCTGAGTATACAATGTATCATTGACCTACACATCACCTCACCCCCAACTATATTTGATTTTGACTTTTCAGTAAATAAGTTAAAATGAATAATTCTCCCCACCTTAAATAACAGTTCTGTGCTTAGCTTTAACACCAAA
This sequence comes from Lottia scabra, assembly GCA_029955415.1. Taxonomy (NCBI): domain Eukaryota; kingdom Metazoa; phylum Mollusca; class Gastropoda; family Lottiidae; genus Lottia; species Lottia scabra. Next base: position 10,328,369 of record JARJEI010000005.1, on the reverse strand, counting down.
ACAGAGAGGCGGAGTTTATATTAAGTACTCTTAATACAAACTTCTCTGGTGTTTCTTTAGAGTATAACTACCTGCAGTCTAATTAAAATCAGGCTGAAGAAAGAATATGCACAGACCTATCGTATTATAATGGTATACAAGTGGTTTCTGTCGCATGGTTACTATGAAGACTGAACATTTGCATGTTAATGAGGTCAACTGAACAAGTTCAGGGAAGGTAATCGTGACTGTCGCGAATAATTTGCAATGACCTTTTTGAAGAAAGATACATGAATATTTTAAAGACTTACATTATAATCATAGATGTGTTCCCTGATGTGTAAGTACAGTCCAATATTCTGGAAAAGACAGAAAAGTTTGTTATCATAGATGGTATTTATATAATGTTTATGCGTTTCGAGCACATTTATTCCATTCCTATTTTCAATCCGATGTCTGGTTCTTGCGATTCCGCTAAAAGTGATGATATCACTCCTCGAAGGATATTATCACAAAAGGAATTCGAGATAAGTGACGGCATCACATAGATGTACACATAAATACTTAAGAAAACCCTTATACATCTAGCTAGGTTTGAATACATAAACTTTGAATGTGTCTCGGGGACACTGATAGCATCAATTTGCGGCATTACAATTTCCATTCCGACCTCTGTGGTTCTTGGTTCTTGCAATTCCACTAAAACTAACGCATTCTATGACTTCACTACAAGTGACCACCCGGAAGCGTCACGTCATAAAACGTTTTAGCTTTAGTGGAATTGCATCCACAGTTTAGAAAACCTATTTACCATCCCTTTACTCCATTAGTTTATTAGAATTAAAATGCAAAACCTTACAGACTAGAATTAAATATTTCCATTCACATCTTATTAAAGATGTTTTACTTCGAGTTTCGTCATTAATTTTACATGTAATAGTGAGTGATTTCACACCCTTTAGAAATACTTAATTTTTTTTGATTGGAGGAAGCATAAATACCGAGAAACATATCCATTAGTTACAACTGAGATGTCTTTTTATCATCAACATTGTTAATAATTAACAAGAACAATGTATTGTTAACAAGAACATACTGTAAGTGATTCTTAATAAATTGCTTCACTGCACTTTGGCACCTCGGGGATGTTCCTTTCAATTCTTAGTCCAAAATATTGAGACAATAAATTGTTGTATTTTTTACACAATGAATATTTCTGACTATCGATAACGAACGCCCAGAGTTTATTAAACCCATTCTAATATCCACACAATATTAATTTTTCAGTGGGAGTAGAAGAACTAAATGATTTGTTAGACATTTTGGAGGGAGTTATTAAAATACAAAAAGGACAATCGTCCAAAAAGCATGGTAGCTATAGTATAAGCCAATGATAATTCACCCCTTAAAAACTTTCAATACGTCTAAAAGTACAAATTAGGATCAAAGTCATCACTTATCACTTTCTCCTTCGTACGTAAAATCTTGTCTTGTCGCGAAATTTGAATCTTTTGAGATACATATCATTAACACTACCAAACCTACTTGCAAGCAATATGAGCGGGTGAACATGTATACATAGGGCCTACACATTATGTGGGTTTTTAATTATAAAACCCAAGCACGAACTATCCCAACCATTCCATTGGTAGCATCTAATGAACTGTTCATATATCAATCAATGAGTAAATGTTTCAAAACGAAAAGTGGTATGAGGAGTCTAGAAGAGTAAGGATACCTTGCCCTGGACACTTCTGCTAAATGATATTACGTCAGAAAATCAATTTGAAAGTTTAAAGGGATTGTAAAGAGGTTTTCTAACCTTTGTATGTGTTTTATGACGTCACTAATAGTGATCTACCGGAAGCTACCATTGATATCTATGCAGATCACTATTAGTGACGTCATAAATCATGTTAGTTTTAGTGGAATTGCAAGAACCACAGACGTCGGAATGGAAATTGGAATGGTGCAAATTGATGCTATCAGTGTCCCCGATACACATACAAAGTTTAGAAAACCACTTTACAATCCCTTTAACCTTTAGCTTATTTTATAACAAAGGTAGAGAACTCGGCCAACATTTTGTCAATTAATTAGGTCAATACATTAAAAGATATTATAAAACATTTCAAGAGTGTTATGAAAACAATGGAAGAACGAACTTTAGTTTAAAACTGTCAGAAACAATCAAACAATCAGAAACTAATGTCTATTCTCAACTGTAAAATGCAGAGAGTGATATTATGAACACAGATGACTCACCTTAAACACAAGATATCCAACGAAAATATACATTATATTTACTTATTTCATAAAATGTCTCTAGTCTGTATCTCCATGTGATTGACCGCAATAAGTATTGGTCCTGTAACACAACCATGTGAAAATAGCCTGAATCTGTTCAGTAACGAAGGACAAACACTTTTACCAGTGTGTCTCAGAAACGCTGGAAGGTTTTCATGCTCAAGGACTGTCAGAAAAAAGGAATGATTAGCTAATTACATGAGAAAGGTCGAGAGTCATGTGATTTTCATTGAGAATATGTTTCTTTTGACATTTCGAGTCAACCCCGCATTTTTTACGAAGCAATGAACGTACTAGGTGAGAAAAGCAGTGATATATTCTCCTTCAATCTCCATGCTCCTGATGCATGTTTTAAATAATTAATCCTTACCCGGGCAGCTAATGTAAAAGCAATGTAAAAAGAAAACCAAGATATTTTCTTGGCGTGATTTTTGGCAAAGCATTTTATGGAATTTACCTTTGCCAAACGCGCATTGAAATAGCCAACAAATCCTATATATGTCATCTGATGCTTTCGTTACAAGCTTTTAGGACTTAACTAATTTGTTTCATCCCCATTCAATCGGTGCATATTGTGCAGAAGATAAGACAGTTTTAAAATCTGGGATTATACCTATACATATTACGGTTATATTCAATAGGTTGTTGTATACTATAATGTATTAAGCTTAAGTAAATGCTAACCAAAATGTGTGATTTAATTCTCAGGTTTCTCATTATCTAAAAGCTAAAGCTTTATAACGTACATTTCATAAGTCTGATTTTCTTTGTATACACGTAATGGATCAACAGCTAATACGATAAGGGGTGTCGGTTAGCGAGACATTTTTATCCTTTGGAATCACCTTATGGCAGTTCAGAGAGATTTTCTCTTTGAATGTCTATGTTTTAAAGCGATACCCCCTCTAAAAATTTCAGTTCTGAAACTTGATCAATAAAAGTATACATTTGTCAAAGGTGTCTTACAGTATACAAACAGAATACAATAACCCATAAAACTAAGTTATTGTTGAAGAACGCTTGATAAAACGCATAATATTTTGTATTTCTTGTAGTAATTATAATATATAAGGAAGTGTTCTGTAATTATCAGATTATACAGTATAGTTATGACACCAGACAAGTTGCCTAATGGATATAAACTCTCATCAAGTTAGCGAACTTTGCTTTTTTGGTCATTCTATTCCTGTAAAAGCAACCTTTGACATAGTACACAGAAGTTAATATTAGAACAGTTAAATTTATTCAATAATTTATTGAAAAAAGTAATTGAAGTATACTATAGAACCATTAATTTGGTAGATAGAGACAAAACAAAACATGATTTATTTTAATGGAATGATGTCAATGTAATACGACAAATATTTCTGTTTTTTAATGTTTATGAGAAAGCACAGGTGATGTATTTATAATTTATATTTACGGTTGGTAATTCACAAATCAAGGGTCTACATAGTTTAAATAACTGTAATATCCTAAATAACACTATATCACAATTAAATAGCAATTAAATAAGTACTTAGAGTTGAGATACTACGACTGAAGCCAAATTGCTGATAAATTACCGTCATATGTTTTGTAACATTAGTACTTAACTATCTTCAACAGAAGATTTGTTTATAATTATCGTTAAAAATTTTCAATTAATTTGACCCACTGACTTACTGTTTTTTTTTTTTTTTTAGAAAAGTTAGTTCAATATAGTGTACAGTATGCCTATTTCACCTGAATACTATTTTTGAGATCACACACGCTTAAAAAACTAAAGCATCTACATGTATCATAGTTCGGATTAAAAATTAAACTACATGTTCAATTTCTTAAAAGTTCTAATCACCATTAACAGCAGCTTCCTCATCAAAGTTCAAACTAACAAGAGCAACAGCTTCCTCATAAAAGATCAGATCAACAACTAAAATATCAAAGGTAACAATAGTCAGTCCATCAATAAGGCTTGACCAAATTATAATACACTGTATTTCAACACCAACACAATGACCAAATTAGCCAGGGACAGCTGATCTCCGCAATGTTCTTTATTAACAAAACTAAATAACTTAGTTTCATCCATTGAACACTGTCCATCAAGTATTTATAACCAATTCTGTATACGTCGAGTATAGTTTTTGTAGCTTTGTCAGATGCATTCCCTTGAGAAATGAGAAAAATACCCACCTTTGAAAATAAAACATTATAATCATGAAGGATACCTTTTGCTTGTATGCTAGTGTTTAAATATTTAACATAAACCGTTATGCAAAATAATCATATATTTACCAGAGAAGAAATGCCACGATGTGTGACGGTGAATGAAAAGGGATGTCTTGAGAAATAACAAATGTAAAGAGCGGAATAAGACTATTCCATTGAGTAAGAGCATTATTGTTCTATCCGGATCTCAGTTGCAGCAGCATACAATTTTAATGAAGAACAACAATTAGAGCTTGATTTTATTGTTCTTTTGTTAAGCTAGTCATCTAGATGTATGCATAGAGTTTTGCGTTTGTATTTTGTGTATGCAATATACATATGTGCGCATAATGTAATTCATTAGCCCATCAAAAAGTATGAGATACTCCCTTGTATGACCAGTTAATTTTTTAAATGGTTGGGACAGGAGAAATTAAACCAAAACATTATTCTTGTTTAATGAGTTTCTGTCCTGTTTTGATTTCCTCTAAGGTGAGGGTAGTAAACCATCGAAAAAGAGGATGTGGTTAATGAGTAAGACTTGCGAATGCGATGTGAATGTAGGTAACCAATGGTAGGGCATAACCGATGCCATGCAGTGAGAGTTCTATAATATAAATCAATATTAAAATTATCGAAACTTATATGGCAATTACATGTAAAATAGATCATAAATATAATGTATTTTTATTACATCGATATTTAGCGTAATAAAAGTAAGTTCAGTTTGGTACAGGGAACTCAAGGTGCAATCTTGAATGATATTCTTGATAATTTCAATAAATCGATTGGATTTGTATTGCAGATATATAAAAGTACAAACATCTTCATGCTCGATTTGTAAGATGGGCATTTACCGCTTTGTAAGTTATTGTCACAGAGCTGGTGACACTCCAAGACCGATCAGTCAGTTCAGGCGACTGTTTGTTTGCACTGGTGATTTAATTGTAATTTATGCACAATCTTTAGAATCTGATATGAGAACAGATATGTATTTTATGTCACTGCTTTATAAACGAGGAAAGAAAAAAGTAAACTGGCATGTACGTTCTGTACACTTGCAATTTGTTTTTGAGTAAATTAATTAAAAATTTAGAGGGTGGTTCCGAAAAGTCAAATAGTTGTTTGTGATAATGTCTGGGGTGCTTTTTTTCAAATTTAACGCCTACCAAGTTTCATTGCAGTAGTATAAACCCGCTTATAAACGTTTCAAAAACCCGCTTTTAAACCCTGAAAGCTTTGTATGTTTGTGAGCTGAAATTCGACTGAGATTTAGTATGTGTAATGCATAAATTGGAGAAGCTCCAACTGAATTCTTATTGTTTCTTATTATTTACGAATCGATATGTCACTCAATATGGTTGAAATTTTAACACGAATTTGGTTGATTTTATCTACCATCATTTGACAACGAAGATCGACATGTACAAATCTGATTTTTATACAAAATATCGACACTTGAAGTCTTGACATCTAAAAACAGAAAAAAATCATTGAATACAGTCGAGAATAAGGAGATCTTAGCTCAGACGGGAGAATCGCCAATGAATGAACGTTCACTCCAAACCAAAGAGGAATCTGTTGGGAAGAGCTACTACAGATAGTTTTGAAATAAAGACGAAAGTGTGAATGTCAAGCGACTAATTTAGATCAAACTAATAGAAGAATAGCATGAATATTCTCTACGTCTGGCTCGAATCAAAGACTTCTATATATATTTCCATTGCTTTTCTTTCCAGAGAAAACGCCGGTCTTGTTAGAATGGATAAAAGCTGACAAGTGTATTCGCGGTTCGTTTCACTGCTCCCGGCAATCCATAATTTCATTGCAAGTCATCGCAAGTTTATCAAAAGTAATTGATTAAATTTCAACAGTTTTTCATCGAGTTGTCGGGGATGATTTAATTCGCCAGCGTGGGTTATCAATATAACCTGATTGAATTCTCATCGAATATCAATAGCTTTGATTGGCGTTTCAATTTGCTGGAATGTGGTTTCCGGAAAACGAATAAATTTTGTGTTAGCACAAATACAGCGAAACGAAGTGATTGTCTTTTATGCCCTGGCAATAAGAAGTTGGTCGTTTATGGTTCTCCATATAAGTGAAATAGATTACGTGAATTTAAGTATGAACATTTTCATCGGATTGCTGAATAGCTGTAAGGCAGCTTTGAATGTCATTTTATTACTTGGACCGTAAAAATCTCTTTTGCGCCCCAAATTCTTCGATTACGAATAATAAGTTGGCCAAGAAAAGCCTTTGAGCAAGACATAAATTGGCAAGAAAAAAAAGTTTGATAACAATAAGATGAGATTTAGAGGACGAAATTAATTTCAGCTTTTGGAATTATCTTGTGGGATCTTATTGGAAATCGAGAGATGGCTTATTGTTCTTATCCCTAGTGATTAAAATTCCATTGTAATTGAAAAGAAAGTTGTAGCAATAGATAGCTTTCACCAGTTGACAAAAACTTCTAAGAGATGTTATAGCCAAAATACTAATTAATTGTTGTGAAGATACCATCGGAATCAAGCCTGCAGTTTAAGATAAGAGTTTAAAATTCTTTGTAGTTCTTTCAAATGCTCTAGTGAATGTTTGAAGTACAGAGTGAGCAGGCATTAACCTATCATCAATGACTATCAAGCTCAAAGGGATTCCGGAGTCGACTTTCTACACTCTATTTGCTTTTTCTAATTACCCAGTCGTTGAATTGAGGCTCGAGACTCCACAACATTAAATGTCTAGAATTGAAAGTCATTTCACATGTTACTTTATCTAACCTCAAAGACATACCTGAAGGTCATGTGAAGATATTTTTGAGAGCTCCGTAAACATATATAGTGCTGTACAACGTTTTCAACCAGATGCCTTGGTATCAAACGGTTAGCTTTTTTGACTAACCTCAATCTACAGATCAGTGACATTCAGTATATAAATATAATATTTTTATATCAGTTTGCGAAAATTCAATGAACAGTTTTCACGTGAAAACGACACATTCAAAGAACAATTGGATTTCGTACTTCAATAATTTGACTTTGGAAAATGCGATGGTGAAAATTGTGTGGTCTGGTATCTTTATCAGTTTTCACTTTACCAGACACCTTCTGTAATTTCGGCACAGTAAGGGCATGAACATGAACGACCGCGCACAGGAGCAAATACGAAAAATGTGTGTTCTATATTATGCTAAAATGTGGAAATAACCGTGTAATTTATTTCTGAAATAATCGTTACCTTGTATTACTTATTATAAGGTCTTCTTCACAATTCTTCATTTCAATCAAATTTATAGCATACAAAACCATGGTGGAAGATCCGTTTCATTCTTCCTTTTTTTTAATTAAGGTATATTATGTAACCGCTATCGATTTAAGATTATATCACATACACATACAATGTGTAGCCAATACCTCTGGAGCAGTTCCTGCCTCTTGAAGTCCTTGAGATTTTATTTGATGTAAGCTTAAAATTTGTCAACAGGTCTGGAATGGTTATCTATAGCTAGTCTGAACAAACAGATGTTTAAATTAATACGAGTATTTCAATTACTTACAGAAAGACCAAGATCAGAGTTGTTGGTGTGGTCTAATTAGAATGGTGTAATTCAACTAATGAAATATTATTTTGGGTCAAAATCAACATGTACAATTAATTGAAAATCAACTGATTCTATTGATTGGGGTTTCAGATTTGTTTTGTTTATTTCTCATTTACCAGACTTCTAATTACTTTGTAAAGAAAAGAAAATTAATTATGCTAGGGCGAATTAAGACAAGAGATAATCTACATTGAAGACAGAAGAAACTAATTAGAAAGGTAAGTTCTTCATTTGAAAACAGGTTGACCTCATACTGCAGTGAACATTAAAACTGTGATTAAAATAAACATATCCAACATAATGTTTCAGACTGAAAATAGTACTTTATCTCTTTTGATTTCGGAACGGTGAAAAGTAAGTCTAAAGCCTCGGTCTCACATAGGCGTATTCAACGCAGTATGAAGCGTGGATGGCCATATGAGATGATCCGTGTTGTACCCGAGAGCATACGTGGGATACGTATTTAATCCGTACTGATACGTGGATTTTGGCACTTTTCAAACATGTTTAAAACATCCGTCGATTCTTCCAGGATAGACGTGATACGTAGACAAATCCGCATAACCGTAGTAGCATACGTGAAAGCATACTTGCCATACGTCACACATACCTCGATAATATCTCGTATCCGTGCTTCCCAAACAGTTGTCGGGTCATTCACTGGAGTGACATACAAGTATCTATATAGCCCCGATCTCACATAGATGGATAGCGACGGATTATACGCCAACTACAATTTGGCGGATTGGGCACGGAGAAATGATACAAAGATTCGGTGAAATGAAAGTTGACGGATGTGTGGCCGAGTACGGGAGTATTAATTACGGACGTACGCCGGCATAGCCGTACAGTATGTAGTACCTACGCAGGATCTCACAGGACTGCGCAACGGATGTGTCAGGGAAGCTCCACATTAATGAAGGGTGACTCGGAGACTGCGAGGTATGAAATACGTATGGTGCAGGTTAAATGCAAGGCACTCGTGGACTCGTCCCTGCATTTGTACGTCGCTCCCATGAGTGATCCGACGACTACGGATACGAGATATTATCGAGGTATATGTTACGTGTGGCAAGTATGCTTTCACGTATGCCAAGTATGCTTCTACGACAATGAGGATTTATCTACGTATGACATCTATCCTTGAAGAATCGACGGATGTTTTAAACATGTTTGAAATTTCCGCCAAAATCCACGTATCAGTACCGATCGAATACGTATCCAACGTATGTTGAGGGACGTTGTGGGGATGCTCTCGGATACAACACGGATCGTCTCATATGGCCATCCGCGTTTCATACGGCGTTGAATACGCCTATGTGAGATCGGGGCTATAGACTGAGATGAAATTTAAATTTATATTTTCACAAAACACCCGCAGTAGTACACCTAGACCGGAACATCCTGTCCCTCAATTAGTGAATTTCACTAATTGAGGGACAGGATGTTCCGGTCTATAGTACACCCTTCCCTTTACCTTGCTTTCTACCCTGTAAGTCCCTCCGTACCTTGCACAACTCGCCAATTTGTACCTCATTACCGTATCTGCTTTGTATTTGACCTGCTCGATACGGATTGCATACCTCGCATCCTCCGAGTCAACCTTTATCGAGAAGCTTCCCTGGCTCATCCACTGCGCAGCCCTGTGAGATCCCGCTTACTGTAAAATTGGTTTAGCCGTACAGGAACTGTACGGCTAAACCAATTTTGTACCATTTCTCCGTGTCCAAACCGTCAAATTCTAGTTGGCGTATAATCCGTTGCTATCCGCCTATGTGAGATCGGGACTTAAGAGTACACTTGGTATTAGTATTGGAAGGATTCGGAAAAACTTAGCTTCGAGTGAGCATGTGGATCTTAATACGCCGTGGTTCGATGTTATCTCTACCACTAAAATGATTTTCCAACCATGTTTTTTGTCGCCCACGATGCAGGTTTGAGGGTATGCAATAACTTAATCAATACACTTAAAGTAAAAACTGTTAATATTCTATTTTAGAGTCTTTGGATAAAGAAACAAGAAAAAATATTGTATAGAAAATTTGATCAAAACCCCGAATTACCGGATAAAAATAATTATTTTATATCACATTAAAGTTTAAAGGCAGCATTCTCTATTATTTTGAAAGTTAAGTATTGGCCTGGAAATATTGTGGATAGACTTGAACTCTATTTAAAACCAGTGTTATTTTAATTGAACCAATTTTCAGCACGTGTTTAGATTTCTTTTATGTAAGGAATAACGCAACAAGAAAACTGGTAAAATTAAATTAATTATAAGCTTAAGGGGATTTGATGTGTAAGGCTACAGGAATCATTTCCATCAAAAACGTGAGTGTACTTTTTATTTACCTCTTCAGCACTCATCGACATCTTAGGTCTAATTTTGTGTTGAATTATTTCTCTAAAACTTTTATAACGGAAAATCTTGACTGATTTGTTTGTTCCGGCATCAATCGAGCTGATTGTATCTCATGATGTGGGCATACTCTTTTCAAAACACATTATGAAACATCACTTTGGAGGAGTCCATTGATATACAACTGTTGCTAGTATGATCAACATTTGTTGCAGCTTTACAAGCATAGTATTCTCAATCCTTAGATTTAAATCCCTTCCAATAAGCCCGTCCTCAATTAGCCCATATAGGTGCAGAAAAGTAGGACGTAAAACTCCATTCATTTCATTTCATTTCCCTTCCAATAAGCTTAAACATATTCTTTTGTGTTATTTTGTATGCTAATATTCACAGAACATGCATGCAGTTGATGATAAATCGAATAAACCCTGGCATTGCGGATGAATGTGGTTTGAATAATTCTTTTGAGTAAACTAAAAGGATAAGGGGATTGAAACATGGGTTAAAGTATGTGTTATGATATCGACTATAATAACATAAACATAAATAATTATTATTACACTTTTCAATCATTGTTACAAAAATACAAATTGAAATGGATGTCATGGCTTTTTCACTAATAGCTGACTCCCTAATGACGGGAATTCTAAGTTGGTTTTCAACCTGATTCAGACGATAAATGTTAATTGAATTTAAATATTCATTAAAGATTGAGGGATAACAGGTAAATCTGGAATTTTCCTAATACATCTTATACAAATTATACAGTTTCTTATCAGATTAAGAGACTAATTAAAATTACATTGAAGTAGCAAGGCATATTGATAACAGAATGTTAATGTCTAGTTAAAGTGACTTTAGAATAATATCATTACGTCAGCTCAATCTTCCGATTTCCAAATGTCAAAACATTGTTCGCTTCTCTTAGTGATAACTTGTCTATAGCTAAAGACCATGAGGTCGATCCTCGCCTAGGCATTGGTGAAAGTGGTAGATGCTTGTCATTCTGATGGAGCACAAAACCAAAGCTCCTTTTGCTACATGATGTTATATTTTGATAGTTGGTAATTAAATTTGATGGAATTTAGATTCTTGAGATTAACATGTAAATTTAGTAAGTAATTGCACATATTATGGAGATCATCAAAATTAACATTACCATAACCTAGGATTTCAAAAACATTAAGTAACATCTCTTGTCAGGTCAGAGACATTGAATATACTTTCAGATTCAGTGCATACCCCAACATCCCATTACCAATCGTTCTCTCAAAACCATTATTAATAACCACCTTTAGATATATCATAGCTAGACTTGGTAGATACAAGAGCAACCACTTTATATTCAAACCACCTGTATGCCAGGTGGAATAGGAAAGGCCGAACGAGGTTCACCGGGGTTATTAGAAATACTCAAGATAACGCGAGGCTTTCATCAATTTCGCCATTAACACATGCCGGAATAAAAATATATGTTACCAATTATACATACTAGAAAGCTAATCAAAACAAACTGTAGACGAAGGTAAACTATGCCACGACCTTCTAGCCACTATTAAGCATGAATGCAATGTTTACAGAACCGGTATTTATGAACATAATCTAGGTGTTTATTTGTTTGAGAATTAACCTTACTGTTGTTTCAGATGCCATCAACACAAATAGATCAAAAATAGAAATTGAAAAATAAAGATATGAAGTTTTACATGTTTTTCAACAATTATAGCTTCGATTAGACTGTAATTGTGGAGAGGATTGCAGGGGTTCATAATTTCACAATAATAAATTGTTCTTGTGTAGGCTACATGTGAATTCTGAAATTTGCTAACAGACGCCGGCAGCATTGGTTCTTCTCTTCTCTCTTCCATCAAAATATTTATGTTCTCTGCATTAAATCTAGACACCATAATTAGTAATTTGAAAACCATATTTTATAAAGTAATGCCTAGTGTTTTACTTCCCATCATTTGAATTCAAAGCGTTCCAAATTTGTCTGTTCTAACCCTTTAGGAGACAGTATTCTTATGAATATTCCATTTTGTTCCGTGCTCTATAATCAAGTTAAATTCAAAAATGTTTATCAACTATTTGGAAGTTGTTACCACATCGATTTTTATACAAAATGTAAATCAAATAGTCCTATTTGCCTAATGTGATTTCCAATTTTCTCATAATCTGATAAGAATTTGAATAGAAAACCAGTGCTGTTAAACCAACAGTTTAAAGAGCGGAAAATGGCAATTCAACACAGAGTCGAAGCATTAAATATGAACCATGTATGCGAAAAGGTGAAAACATCAGAATGTATCCACAGAATCATTTCTATCATCAAGGTTGGCTTAAGGCCGGCGCACATTAAACGATTTTTTGACGGAACGCCCCACGATTTTTTGACGGCGTCAAATTATCGGAGTGTGCAGTCAAAGCACACTTACCGACTTTTTATCGCGATTGGAGCACTTCTAGCGGTCGTTTTCTGAGATTCTGTCCTAAACAATATGGCGCCCAATATAAACTTACTTGGAATTCGATTGGTTGACTTCAATCTGGGTCACGACAAATTATCGGGATGACCAGCACACTAGCCGATAAGCCACGTCAAGACGTTTTTCGATTTGACGTGTTAAATATCTCCCGATCACTCCCGATTTTGTCGTAGGGCTGTCGTAAGCCAACGCACATTGAACGATTTTTTGACGCCGTTATAGTCGGCGTCAAAAAATCGTTCAATGTGCGCCGGCCTTTAAGGCCGGTAAGGCCGGCGCACATTGAACGATTTTTTGACGCCGGCTAGTGTGCGGGTCATCCCGATAATTTGTCGTGACCCAGATTGAAGTCAACCAATTGAATTCCAGGTTTATATTGGGCGCCATATTGTTTAGGACAGAATCTCTGAAAACGACCGCTAGAAGTGCTCCAGTCGCGATAAAAAGTCGGTAAGTGTGCTTTGACTGCACACTCCGATAATTTGACTCGCGTCAAATAATCGTAGGGCGTTCCGTCAAAAAATCGTTCAATGTGCGCCGGCCTTTAGGAAACTTACCTACTAATGGTATTACTGGATGGCCCTTTCAATCTTGACCCTGTGTATCTAACAATTATACTGTATATGTATTTTTAAATATAGAAAACCCTTATTGAAATCATAGAATTACCGAAGAGATATAATATTAATTCAAGTATCGGAACAATGCCAGTCTGTGTTGACTGATAGAGACCCACTTCAACTCTAAAAAAGAAAACTTAATTCGATCCTTCATTAATTTCAGACGTGATTTTCGAATGTATGCTAAACTATAGTAATGAACAGAACACAATTAATTTATAAGAAGGCTTCATTTACTCCATTCTTAGTTTTTCTAATGACATTATTGATCTGAGGTATAAGTAACAATCTGCTGATTTGACGAACCAATTTGTTATTTCATTCTCTTCTGTATCAATTTAACTTCAAATAAATATGCGGTGAATACGAAATTATCTTTCCGTGATATTTCAAGATCTATTATATAAAATGAATGAGTTTTACATTCCTGTCGTGCCGAATGCAACAAGTGAAATTTTAATATCAGTCTACTCTCTTCTCATTGCAAAGGTCAAGGATCGAAGAGTCCCACTCTCAGTACTGTTGAACGAGAATGGCCAGTTGAAAGACATTTTTACTGTATTTACAAAATCTTATCTTCTACTACTCTATTTTCATCGAACCTAATTACTATTTTGACTTTTTATGGGTTTATTTCACCAGGTGCATCCCTGTCTGTTACGCCATGTATTTGTGATTCCCAGAATATCTTTGATCACCTTATATAACGCTGAGTTATATGTCATATTTGAATTAAAGATCAAACATGTTAATCTGTGCTTTCAAGACTTTTTCAAGAATATCAGTTTATGTTCAATTTTATAGAAACTAAAATTACCTGTAGATGTAATCTAGAGAATAAACAGCAGATTGGGGCGAGTACAGAAAGGTGTGCGGTTTAGATGGAATCAGATAATAACAAGGCTGGGAGAAGGTACCTTTAAATGAGATCCGTGACAGCATCTTTGGATGGAATAAGGACTGATATTAGCACATTGAACACAGGGTTTTTTTACCCTGGTTCCACACGCAGCAATGGATTTTTTTTGATACAGATTGAATTCTTTAATGTTCTTTATCCACACAAACAGCCCAATAAAAACCTCTTTAATTATCTCAATAATTTCACCCTTAACATACGTTTTTTGCCGATTAAAAATGAAAGCATGTATTAGAATTAAGCTTATTATGAGTGGTCTTAATTCTGGCGATAAAAAAATATGCCACAGTGTGAAAACATGTTTAACAGGTGCAGTGATAAATCGATGGACGTATTTAACCTCTGTACACAGTCAGCTTTGATGAAGAGATGTTTCGAACGTTTTTAAAGATGTTTAGATAAAATTAGACATTCATTGAAGATAATAACCTTTCATGCTTGAAAGAAATATTTATCGGAATATTCACGATTTCTGCCAAGTTCTCTAATCAAATTGTAGAAATCGGTTTAACTTCCCTGCTCTCAATATAACCTAGGTCAATGTCAGTTTATGTCACTTTACACAATGTTTCTGATACTTTAAAAGCAAAAAAAGAACTAGATATTATAATATATACCAGGACAGTGTACCAGGACAGTGTTATTAACTATCATTTTTTAAATTCCATTTTCAGATTGATTTTAACAAAAGCCTGTAGCACTTGGGGCCTCGGTTAATGTTCATAAACAAAAGACAACATGCACAATGTATCGTAAAAATCTATACTTTAAATATGTTACATTTTGCGGAAGTTGCGCTCTGTTTCTATATCCGTCACTGTTTAGTATTTAATGATATGTTACAATCGGAATATTAAGCGTTACACAGTTCGGGAAATGATTTTAAATTTAAACACTAATATGCCGGAAAGATAGAACGAACAAGTGTTGATCACTATTATAACTGATAATGTTTTATAATAACTATTTTAAATTCTGAACACGTTGTTGATTAAATACGCCTGAATTGATTTAGATCATGGCACATCAGATACTATTGTACAAGTTATTATTTATCGTGATTAGAAAATGTTATGGATGACACATATTGGTCACTATGAGTTTATGTTATAGGGATTTGAGTCCGGAGTTTCCTTCTGAAGAATGTTGTTGCTCTCTTGTTTTCTGTATCACAATCATGAACGGAAACACATTTCATTTTTGTATAGCTTGCTTACTTTGTGAATATTACGTTTAAATGCATATCCCGATGTGGATTTTATTTCCGAAACATCTATCTGTAGCTTCAATTATTAAGAGAGTATTGTCAAGAATTTTCCAAATGAGCAACGAAATACTTAGGCAATTCAACACAACCACATGTGATGGCTTTGCATTAGAATGAATACATTCACAACTAAACATATGATTTGTACATCATTCTTAGCTGGGGTATTTTTGACTGTGATCTAATAGATATGACAGGAAATACAAATTATGACTATAACTTATAAATTTATAAATACGAATCTCCCTGATTTGTATAGTTATATATGTCAACTAATCTTGTAAAAAGGGTCAATCGAGAACAATCTACACCACTTCGTTAACGTTCATAGTAAAAAGAACCACTTGGAATAGAATTCTAATTTCATTACAAACAACATTAATTTAAACTTGTGACAAAACGTAGACGTATATATTTTGATGAAAACTAATGAAATGGATCTTTTCAAATGTCATATATGAAATAAAAAACACTATAAGTCTGGATGAGGTCCCCTGATAGTTGGGATATGTAATAATGTATCGCTGATCGAGATATGATGGACGTCGTCTTTCAAATGAAGCTAAAAATAACTCAAAACTGAACTGAAAAATTATGCAAGTCTAACTTCAGCCTATGATCTACGAAAATTAAGCTTCAAATCTTACTGAACTAAAGACAGCGGATGATAATAAAAACATAATATAATGGGTTATCTTTAAGATCAAGCATAACTAAAAATAATGATCTTTTGTCAATATACATTGTAAAAAGATAATCGTAAATATCTGAAATTCTGAAATGACGTCAAAATTTGAAAAAAATTGTCTCAAGTTTATAGGTAGCACAGAATGGCGTTGATAAAAAAAATGGTACCACTCATAGTCCTACTTCAGATGCTACTACCAGAAATTATATTTTCAACCCACTTTACGTCTTCATAGGGGACCCAGACAAATGCCATCATAGGTAATTTATCAATTCAGATTCTTTTGTGTGTTCCACAACGTGTTAACAAATTAATGTTGACCTGTTTTTAAAATCTTTAATATTTATCTTTTGTTGCGTAATGTCTACCTACATTTCACTCTTTTAAATTATGAAGGTGTTTAAGATAATTCCACCTTCTGATACTACAATTATCGCAGAAACAAGATGTTGGTCATATATTTTTGTTTGAAAACATTAAATTTAATAGATTATGCCCGCAACCTTTCAACGGATAAATAATAATAGGATCCAATTATAGTTTTTTTTCTGAAAATATGCCTTTTACATCAACGAAACTTTCATTTCGCAATACTTAATTCTTAAGATTTTTTAAGCAATTTCACAACATAATAACCTCTCTTTGTAAATGTCCATTGCCATCATATCAAATTTATAAAATTCAACTAGTCATAATTTAATCCACCTTAAAAGCTATGTTCTTAATGTAATTTTAAATTTGATTTTGAGATGTTTTTACTTAATTTAGATGTTGTTGTTGTCCGACGTTGTAATCTACGTGTAAAGTATTATTACTGCTGTCCAGAACAAACTGGTTTCCGATAGATAACAAACAATCTTTCGTTCATATGAAATCTCTGACGTTGAAAACAAAAAAATGTACATTGCCCCGAACAAAAATAGCATTTCTTCTAAATGTACCTTATCTCAAGAATCGACCATCCTGCCTTTCAGTTCATGTTCACTCAGTGTGTCCCTCTAACCCAAGAGCAGTACTTTCCTTAAGAGATTCTTATACTGCCCGGAATCGTTACCGAATGGAACGTGTTGAAATGCTATTTTGTACTAAGTACATGTACACATTTTCACGGTTAGACAAATACATTTTGAAGTATATTTGTGAGAACTTTCAAAGAGATCAGTTGAGACACTACTTGTCAAACTTGGGGACGTTTTTATTGTGACACACAATATATCCACAGTATACAAAGCTAAAAGTGCATGTTACTAAAAATGTTCTTTAATGTTCACAATGTACCATTAATAAACTGATATACTTTTTAAAATAATACTGAACTAATGTACTCAAATAATATCACGAGGGAAAACCAAGGATGGAAATTGATCTACATCTGTATACCAAATTAATAAATGTTTAATTATTATCATTTATGGCTCTATGTACGCAGTCTAATAGATTACTTCCTCAATATCGCTTTCAAAGCCAATGCCTAGTTCTATCCTGTCCTGTTTTTATTTTATATGTAATAAATAGATGTATATCTAAAATAAATCATAATGGACCAGGAAGAAGGATTATCACCCACGAGAGTTATTGCCTAGGTTACTAGTTTCTTTTGTCATTGTAACCACATTTGTTAAGAGCATAGTTCTGTCTGGCCTGAACAATAATTAACTTGTTGAAAATATATGGAACAATGACGAGGAGCTTGTTCAATTGCTTATTTCAATGCATTTAATGCAGTACAGACTAACTAAAAGTAACAAATATGATATTTCAAATTCTACTTAATCTGTTGCTAATTGGTCACCCAAGAAATGACAAAGCAGTACATCCTTCACTATTCTGATAGTACTAATAGCTCGCTAAAAATGAGATTAGTGGGTTTTTGGAACCGGAAGCATAAAAATTGGCTTTTTTACTCAGCCAAGAGAAGAGAAGGACGTGAAACCCGTTACTCATTAAATTTACCATTCAATGTAACACAGATTTAGAGAGTAATAGCTCCAGATAATTACTTTAGTTGAAAAGTGGACAACTAATCATACTGCTGTATTCCAAACTAATTGAAAAACACCTCATCATTTTTTTCTTCGATGCCTTTTACACCGGAGATAAATTCCTTAATTCAACAAGTCTGAGGCCAATGATGTCTTTTCATTAAGAAAATTGGAGGGAATAAGAATTCAATTAACCGCTTTCGATTTTTTCTTTTTTTTTCATAATTGTTTTTGTAATGATTTAGCAACATTATGAAAAACTGTAATTTTTTCTGAGGACATTTTGTGAACTTCTAAACATTATCAATTTTCACGCATTTAACTTGTGTGAAGAACTTAATAATCGCTTCTCTTGAATTAGATAAGATGGAAATTAAATTACGCCATCTAATTTCAAACTGATTAGAAAAAGCTAGCGGTTTTAGCACCTCAGTTCAACTTTATTAGGCAAGAAACTCGATAATATTAAGTGCCTGAAGATCTCTTCATGACATTTATTAATATCTTCTCTACCACACTATGGAAAGACTTAAACCATAATACATAAACTATCGACCAATTTCATCGCTGATGCACCACAATATAGATGTCTTTGTTAAGGTAAAATAATTCGATTATCCAGTTTTGCTTTGGCCACTTCTGCAGAATCAAAATGAGTACTAATGTCAAGAAAATATAGAACCAGACGCCTTAACCTTAAACAAAACAGTAGTTCAATTATTTACAACCATGGCCAACAATTTCATCGTGTTAACCGTTAATTATCATGCCTCCAGTAATGGTTATGGCGTTTCTCAAACGCCGTTAATGCACTATAAATTTCCTTTAATATGCAGTTTTCTTGAAATATGTTCGTCTCGTATTTCTCTTCAGAAGTTTTATTTCCCCCGACAACTGACAACGTTTAAAACACATTACTGTATATACATCTTTTATAATAAATAAACTTTATTGAAAAATACGGTGGCCCATATACGACAAATTTATTTTTTTCTATTTTGAATTATAAACATCTGTTTTTATTTAAAAACTTGAATTTCTATTTAAAAACTTGATTTTTCACCTTGGTGGAAAATAATATTCACCTAGGTGATAATTCAATGAATTTTTATTTAAAAACTTGGTTTTTCACCCTGGTGGAAATTAATATTCACCTAGGTGATAATTCAATAAATTTGTATTTAAAAACTTGATTTTTCACCCTGGTGGAAATTAATATTCACCTAGGTGATAATTCAATGAATTTTTATTTAAAAACTCGATTTTTCACCCTGGTGGAAATTAATATTCAAAACATCTTTCATGTCGATGGACAGCATAAAGAGTAGAAGAAGATGTACCAGTACCAGGAATTATGACTGGAAACAGTTCGATATGTTTTCCCTTTTATAGCATTTAGACTATAAAGGATTTTTTATACGCCCACACATTAATGCCCTTGTTTTTTAAAACACGTTAATTTTTCAGCCGTTACACTCTCAAAGTTGTGGACACGTTAGAGAGCTGGTTTCTTGGTGGATTTTGATGAAACTTGGTATGAGTGTTTGTATTGATCTTGGGATAAACCCTATTGAAAATCAGAAACATCGAAAAATATTTGATTAGTTATTGCCCTTGTTCTTTAAAACGCAGTTGTTCAGCCTTTAACAAAGTTGTGGACACGATAGAGAGCTGGTTTCTGGATGGATTTTGATGAAACTTGCTGCGAGTGTTCATAAACACCCAAGAATGAACCCTATTGAAAATCAGACTAATCGAAAAATATTTCATGGGTTATTGCCCTTGCTTTTGAAAATATGTTGTGGACTCAATAGGGAGTTGTTTTTTTTGATGGATTTCGATTAAACTTGGTGTGAATGTTTGTAATCATCCAAGGATAAACCCTTTTGAAATTCAGACAGATCAAAAAAATATTTAACATAATAAGGTTATTGCCCTTGATTTTAGAGAAAATGTCATTCTCATAATCTTTCATTTACTGACAACTCTTGTCAACACCCCGGACGAATTGGCTGCCATTATAAAAGTGGGCGTATTACGATGGCCATCGCTATTTTTTCAAAATATACCAAGTGCTAAGTAGCTGTATCACCAGCAGATATATTCCTCTACAATAGTTGAATGAACCAATAACCATGTTAACAAGCAATCTGATTTTAATGGGTAACTGAGAGATACAGCTACTTAGCACTTGGTATATTTCTAGTCCCTTTATAGTCTGAATGCTATAAAAGGGAAAACATATCGAACTGTTTCCAGTCATAATTCCTGTAGTTGTGGAGCTGGTACATCTTCTTCTACTCTTTATGCTGTCCATCGACATGAAAGATGTTTTGAATATTAATTTCCACCAGGGTGAAAAATCAAGTTTTTAAATAAAAATTCACTGAATTATCACCTAGGTGAATATTATTTTCCACCAGGGTGAAAAATCAAGTTTTTAAATAAAAATTCATTGAATTATCACCTAGGTGAATATTAATTTCCACCAGGGTGAAAAATAAAGTTTTTAAATCAAAATTAACTGAATTATCACCTAGGTGAATATTATTTTCCACCAGGGTGAAAAATCAAGTTTTTAAATAAAAATTCATTGAATTATCACCTAGGGTGAAAAATCAAGTTTTTAAATAGAAATTAATTGAATTATCACCTAGGTGAATATTATTTTCCACCAAGGTGAAAAATCAAGTTTTTAAATAGAAATTCAAGTTTTTAAATAAAAACAGAAGTTTATAATTCAAAATAGAAAAAAATAAATTTGTCGTATATGGGCCACCGTAGAAAAATTATATGGGGTGTTTGATGGAAGTTATTCCTCGAATTATTCATGAAGATGACAAAAGTAATTAGATGGTGATACATCTAAATAAAAGATTTTCTTGGATCGTAATCACATGGTCTCTGTTCAGAAACCACCATAACCATCATCAATAATTATATCATAACCGAAAACGCTGTCCATCTTAATCTCTATTATCATGATTACCTATCCCTGTTTGGACAAAATAACCATGATCTTGATTTCTATATAGACTAAATAAATTGGTTCTCAGAACCATGATATTGGAATGATAAATGCACAATACCATCTCTTATTGTGAGCTTTGCTTGATTCATAACATCTCATCTTTCCCGTTGTGGTCAACATACTCAGCAGAAAGCTAAACAAGATGGTCCGTTACCAGAACGCTTTCTTTGTATCTCGGAGCAGCAAGTGGCAAGTGAATCTGCATATCGTACGACGGGTTGCATTTATAACTGTATGTTTGTCCCTGGTACATCAGAATCTACTATTATTTTTTGTATAGTTATGGGCCATGGCATAAAAAAAATCTCCAGAAAGAAAACTGAAACCAGATTGATTTTGTATCTGTAGATCCGAGGTAATTTCGTAATAACAAATAAAAATACGATTGTGTTTTGTAGAGGTAACATTTCAAGTGTACTTTTATAGTTTAATTGATTTGAATTATTCACATGGTAAACCAACCCTCATAAAATAGCAATGACATAGCCAATAATTGAAATCTGGACAAAGATAAATGTTTAATAGCTTGTCTGGTTCTTTCTCATAAAAATATTTATTGAGAAGGTGTAAACATTCTAATCTTTTCTTAGACTGGTAACTACTGAAATTTTAAACAACATAAGTTTGGAAAGATCGTGATAAGTCGTCTTGATTATTGTGTACGACTAGTCGACACATTTGGTGAGAAAACATGTGGTGAGCATTATCACTGAGAAACCATGAATCGGAATTGATGTCTCAAATATTACTCAATCTTTGGTCCGCAGTTGGGAAGTTTTGTGGGATTATGTTGAATACTACTTACTGTGTTTCCCAAGTTTTGATTCCAAATTATTTATTTGCAGTTGTATTAGCTGGTGCTGAATACATAGTATGCATAAAAGATACGAAACAACTAACGAAAACAGAAGCCAAACGTCGCTGAAAACTTAAGAATTAAGTTTAGCAACAAATGATTGACAACAGACTATCAATAATAAAACTAGTTTGGTGATACAAATTACAACTATTCAGATGGGGAAAATGGGGAAGTATCAACAAAAAATGAGCAAGTTTTTCATAATGAATGGTGGTGTCTAGAAGAAAAAGTTTATGCCACAGTATTACACAAGGTCTATTTTGAAAATTTTAATGAACATAGTCAAAGTTTGGTTAATGTAAAAGGTAGGTCAGAAGTCATAATCTTCTGTGTTGATACCGTGTTACCGTTTGGCAAATCACGAGCATATCCTCGAATGCTATTCTTATAGTGACCGTCATTGTAAATTATTGCTGACGTTGAGAAGAACGCCAGTCAATATTGAAAGGGAAACAATTCAATTTAAAGAAAGCTTGCTCTTTTCTCGAAACAATATCGGACAACTGTACAGTGTACACAGTACACAATCTGTTATTCAAAGCTAGGTTTGTTGCGCTATTATAATCTATGTTGCAGATAGATACCCTTTTCTTTTCAAGACGGGCAATACAGGTAATTTTGTAAACGTCTTTGGGGATTGTCGAAGGATATTTCACATGAAATGTATGTCTTTTGATAAAGTAAATACAGTGTCACTTATTCTATACACTATTTTCTAAAAAGCATATAGCCAGTTGGATGGGAAAATAAAGCTAAGCCTCGTGTGCAACATGCTTATAGATAAAACGACAGATGGAAAAATCTAAAAGAGTTAGCCAATTCCACTGTCATTACAAAATTTGATTTTGAGCATAAATTTGTTTTTAATGAATAATATGTAAACAAGTTTGTTTTATACATAACTGTGATTTTTTTTTTATTTTAACATACTCTAATTAGTACATGTCTTTTTTGTACTTGATCAACTTTTTATATGACAACATATCTATGCTTCATTTGTTTATCAATGATAACACATTCTTCAGAGGATATGAATAGTATCAGTTAGACAATCATAGATGTTTCCTTCACAACATATAATAACATGATTTTAACAAAAGAAGTGAAATCGACCTTAAAATAATCAAATATTCATGTGAAATTCTAAATTTGTTTATACAATGTACATAAGATTTAATACTGATTTGATTGGAAATGAAGAAACCTTCAGTTCTTTCTATATTTAAATATTGATACTCAACGAAGCAATCATTTTCTTATTTTGTTATTTGATGTTTTCTGACACAAGATTTTTCTCATTTATAAGGGTCGTGGTTGCTCAGGCTTGGGTAATCTGATGGTTCAATCTGACACAGGTCGAGTCAGTCCAAGTAAAAGAAGCATGTAAGATGGGTTGAAATTGAAAATTTGTCTTTTGGGACCATCAACACGTCTTAGTCAGCTGGAAACTAGATCGGTAACTGTCCATTCCATGTGCTGGCCATGACTAGAAGAAAACGACCACATATTTACAGTATTCGATACCCATATTTTAAGTCAAGATAGTCCGCGTGAGTTCAAATTGTAAATACCATTGAATATCATTGAATATATCTCTCATGACAATAGACACTACGAATACCTAGATAACTTATGTGTCAATGGGCTTATAAATCCACACATAGTATGCAACCATGATTTATATAGCTGATTTGATCTAATAACGAGCACGTTTTTCACATCAAATGTTCTTGAACATACTAATGACCGTAATCATTATGCAATACTGTGTAATTATCAGTCAAGTACCGTCTGTGTCACCGTCTGATAGAACATAGTCATGGCATGTCAACTTCCACAATCGTGTCTAAATCTCCTAAACATTTAAATTCGTCTTTACATTGATTTGCCATCAAATAAAATCAAGAACACATACATATAGATTCGGTTTGGTTTCGAAACCAATGCCATCACTAGTTCACTTCCATTATGGTTCTCATAGTGGCTGTTGTGTCCGATGAACTTGAATCAGTCATCTTCCCTCATAGTCGAGTCGGCCCAGCTGTAAAATTGGTATCGAAAATCCGAGAAAAATCAATTTCAAGATGTTCGGCCAAAGATCAACTGCTAAAAAGCATCCACAAGATGTCATCCTTCTTAAATACCGATGTTTCTTTCTGTCATTTTTGGAACTGTTGATTACCGATCTTGTTCTTTGGAGATCATTGATACTTGATAAGTGGTGAACGTATCATGTTATGACCGAATAATCAGTATCTTGTGAAATAATTCTATGATGCAACACTTAGTGTCCCACAAAGTCAAAATAAGTAGTAGGACTATAGGTTTTCTACTCTAGTGAAATAATTTCAGAAGACAATATTTTTATGTACGGGATTCTATTATATTGTTATCCTAATCAACTTCGGCATTTTCTATTGACTTCGGTAATCTTAATGTTTAAAAATGGTCACTTTGTAGCACCGTGTAATTGGACTAAAGTAGTCTAAATTGATCCGATAGAACGTTTATTCTTACCGGCATTGATCCCACATAATCCTAATATTATATTAGAGGCAGAGATGATATATAGCTGTTTCTTTGATCTCTGAGTTCTGTCGATCCGTGTGATGGTTATAAGATTACAGTTGACATTATTATTAAGTGATATGTTACAACATTTAAGTACTTGTGTCAAAATATGGGCCGATATCGTCAAAGAAATGCTTTGAGCTTTTCGAAACTACGTCATACCATAGAACTGTAATATAATTATAGTTGTATGGTCATACATTGAAAAGAGAACCCTACAGTGTAAAAAATGATTAGATTTTCAATCCCGTGGTGGATATTCCTCACCCACATAAAATCGACTACATTAAAAGTACATACTGGAATTGTACGTCCTGCTGTTGGACCAATCACATTTTAATCAGACCCGGATTTTTAAGGAATAGACCCGAACCACCCAGTATACCCTGGATAGCGTCTGGGTGTAGACAAGGAGTACTCAGAGGCTTCGGGAATGTGGAACTGGAACTAAGTGTACACAACTGACCATCGGAATCTGAACCTTCAAATCAAGGTGTATCCATAATTGTCTTTATTTGACAGTTTAAGATACAAAGATATATTTAGTGGGATTATTATAGAAAACGCGTTTATAGACATATAATGTAAAATTTCTCTTTTATTCTATATTTAATAGGGATTACGCGATTTTTGTGTATTTGTAGTAACCCTGAAAACTATTTACATTTTCTGAGACCCAACTATCAATCTCCGAAATTTCCGACTGTTCCCTTTAATAGAGTAATAAGCAAACGCTGCGCACATATGTTGCGTGATGAAATAAATATGTCATCAATTTAGTACAAACATTAAGTACACCTGAATTTGACGATATCGAAAAATAAAATCGTTAAATTTAGTAAAGTCAGGCTATACTGACTATAATACTATTTATTCATCTGTCTCCAGAGAATTGGTATTAGTTATTAATTTATCTTACATCAAAAAGAATTAATCATGTAAGAAAACAATGAAATGTTGAGATATCTCGAGACCCAACGCTTGCTGCCTTTCATCTGATTGTCGTGGGACATACATCTTTATCGACAGCATTTCAGTTTGAATAAGATTTCACGGTTCTATAACTGCACATTTAGTTTTTACGCAAAAAACAGTACTATGGAATTTCACCTTTAGAGCCAATCATGGAAACTTTCCATGATAATGAAAAGACACATTGACTTCGCTGAATTAGCACATAAGCCTAACTTCACGCAATCTATTTAAAATGCAATTACAGATGTTTTGCTCTGGTTGACTTCACTTGCGCACCATGATCCGAAACTCTTTAGCATATCATGACATAGGTCACCTAATAAAGTAATAATATTCATCCAATGCCATGCTCTGTTCAGTGAAAGATTTCCGAAATATGTATGGAATTTTGCCATATGAGTAAATTTTGACTTGTTACTCTTAATTCAAAAGTGGTAGATTGCTCAACATGAATTATGACTTTCGACTATTGATGTTATTAATGTCTCAATTCCATAGAACATATTTGAAAAAGACTGTCGCAATTTTAGTGACTGTAAAAAAACGGGACACAGTACGTGCCTTTAGATTTGTATTTTTATCAGATTTACAAAATTAATTGGCATTTACCTCATTAAGTTTACCAACCAACAAGGAACAAGAGCCTATATCTATACATGTGTTGATATGTTCATTTCGCGAACTATCATCTGTAAACATATTTACCGGGTTTTAGTACACATTAATTATTTCTTAGCTGATCTGATAAGATTTATATTTACTGGTCAGTGACGATGGAAAGCTTATGGGACAAGATTGATTGAACACATTGGATTTAATGACAGCGATAAGATCTCTGTTAGTAAAGATAATGTAAAAAGACTTCGTGATTAGATAATGAAAATGTCAACATCGCTGACTGTTGACTATTTCATTCTTAATGATGAATCGTAGGCAAAAATTACTTTTTTCTTAAATATATTTTTTTTCAAAGAGGTTTAAGACCCGGAAGATGCCATTTTTTCAATTAATTGTAATATTATACATAATAGTTTTCTAATTCGCGTGGTTACATGGAAACACATTATGTGTGTCATCATGTCGGATATGAAACCTAATTATATTTAAGTTAAACACATCTCAACATAATGACGATGCCATTTAAAAAAAAAAATGTGAAGGAAGTAAAATTCACCTTAATTCCAATATTGATTGCTGCTTTACAATTTTTTACACAGTATTTGTCGTGTTCTGCGAAGTATAACGACTTCAAACATCATATCCGAGGGGAAATGATAAATAAAAATACCTATATCACAAAATACCAATAACTCCATAAACAAAATGAGAAAAAAAAATAACAGATCTGATCAGCCTTGATGTATTTCGACAAACTATGTAAGCTTAACAAACCCTTCATACAGATATGTCTTCACACAAATTTGGTTTTCAGCTTTAAAGTTACAGAGTGGCTTTGACTGTAGAAGTTTCAGTCTTTAAGACATCAGAAGAGGCAGTTCTGCATCGAAGTTCTTAAGATTTATCTATAGCTATCAATAATTGTTAATTTGACCATCTCGTCATCAATTTAACCCAAACAAAAAGCTGGGATAAGATTAAATAATGCTTACCTATGTTAGATGGCTGATAGCTGTAGTTACACCACATACAATAATCCAATGGAACATAAACCTGAAAAGATAAAGATATACTATGTATATCATTAGCATCATTAGGCATTGAAGTTGGTGCGATTGAAAATTTGAAATCTGAAATTTTCAACTTCGTCATAGGTCTAGAGGGAACACGATGATTTCTCCATCTGATTACAGGTTCATCAGTGAATTGAGGTCTACTGTATTTTGATGGTCTCTTACTGCCCCTGCACAACATAGATTTTATTTTTCTACACACATTATACCACTTGCAACTTGGTTTGTGAACTCCCTTTCGAAGAGTTCACAAAGCTAATTTGGATGATTTACTTTCTCATTCATATTACAAAACTGTGTTGTGCACTATAAACCTAAAGTAATAATAATCGAGCCAATGAAAATAGATCAAGATATTGAAAACTGTCAAACACAAAAATATACTTTAATTAAGGCAATAATGTCAACAGGTTCCGAATATCAGTTAGTAATTTGACGAATTCATTAATAGAATTGTGAACGAGGGCGTTTTTAAAGAAATTGGGGCAACATGGTACTGTACTCAGAATATTAAAGAGTTGTGACACACTGCTCTTGATATAATAGGCAACAGAAAATGAACATCACTTATCAAGTAATGTTTGTTTATCAAGTTATGTTTGTCTATTACGATTTCTATTACCAGATGTGTATTTTGTAGTTTTCGTATTTGGTAGGTTTGTACAATAATATTACACGGTGATTGCGTATGTGTGCTTTCGTCATGATGTTATTTACTGGACCCTAAATCAAATAATGCTTGTTCAATGACCCCTGTACCATTTCTAACCTGATAGTCAGTTATATATGGACCAGCATATTTTTACCTTTACATCATCGCTTGACATTATGAAAAAAACAGTCCTGTTTGTCAGTTATCAAATTGGAATATCTGACTTTTAAGTGGATGGATATTTCATTCAAACAGCTGTTACAGTCTGAACAATGATATTCTCTATTATATTAAGTTGATTAAAACACGTAAGTCAAAGATTCGAGACGTCTGACCTTTTTATCTGAAAAACTGTTCATTTTTACCTTTTGACATTATTCTAAAGAAAAAGACAAACCATTACTACAACGATCTTACATAAGCAGCCTGGTTGATTTTGGTTGGTTGAATGTGTGTCGACTATCTTGGTAATCAAAGAGGATGTAATTTGCATACCGCTGCTGCACGTGGTTGGTGAAAATCTCTCGGTCTTGGATCCATTATGCACAATTAAGTCAAATGTATTCAAGATCCAAGTCAAGCACTGAAAATGCCAACTGTTTCCCTAAAAACATGCGTTCGCTATATACTATATTGGAAACTCATTTTGGATTTCCTTGATAACTTGAAATCTGTTTTAAAAATTCATTCTTTGAACGTCAATCAAAGGGTGTGTTATGGGAGTTGAAACGCATCTCTAACTTTTACAGACCATAACCTTTACAATATTAAAATATATAACAATATCATCATTATGAATAATAACATTGTACAAGGAACTGTCCAGAGGGAACGTCTCTTCATTTCACGCTACGCTTCATAATCCAACCAAACAAAACCAAGGTGATATATTTCATATCATATTCAACAAACCTTCAGAGAATTTATTATGTTTTCATCACGACCTATTGTCATTGTTTTAATGGCCTGCGTCGATAACATCTAAAAATCTCAATATTAAACATTAATGCCTTCCTGTTATATGTCAACATATTGTCATTGTTTTGTTACATTTTAATTCTGTTTTATATAAACTATCAGCTACCGGCAACAACCAAACAATAACTTAATCAAATTGATTTTGTAGATGTGGCTTTTTGTGTCCATGCCTCGTGGTGACAAATTTAAACTTGATCTAAATATTTCGGCTTTTTCATAATGAACACATTGCATACTTTATAGCTCTTTATGCGTCAAAGACAATAATGATCAACTAACTGTAAACTTTAATATTATATTGTGATATGTAATTGTGTCTCAGTAACCAGGCTAATTTCAATTTAGTTCATCCAAATTTTTCGGCTCAAATCCCTTTCGTCTTTCACAATCATTTCAGGACGGAGACTCTTAATATGCATGGAACAATTACAAATGATAAAGAAATATCACACCATCCCACACGGCATGATTTTCGTCGTATGGAGCAGTGAATTGAAATCATGTCTTACTAGTGTATAACAGTTTCCTAATTGCAAAACCTTATGATGTAAAACTTCACTTAATTTTAATAAATCGACCTTATTGATGTGCTATATTGTGTCAGAATACGAACATTAAATATGTAATTTATTGCTTGAGTAAAAATAATGAAAAGAGGGAATATTGCAACTAAATCCAAGTGTGTCTTAAGTGCAAAATATAATCTCAACTGTCATTTTTATATATTGCTTAATAATTTATTAGTCTATGGTTTTAACTGAAATCAGTTTTATAATACTAAACTAATTTTATTGTTTCCGTTTTTGGAAAGTTTAATGTGCAGTTAAAACATAGAAGAGTGTGTTTCATGGCATGTTTAACAAATGGATTCCTTGTATACTTGTAATGAGGAAATATTAATCATAATCAAGAGTTGGATAATGTTGTGTATCTTAAACTCGTATCTCCTTGTTTTCATCTGTCACAATTTTTAAAATCATTTAATACAACAATGTATCCAAGCGTAAGTTATATCTTTATATCTCCGTGACAATTTGTTACACTATTCATTGTCGTCCCCTCCCTCTAGCCTGTCTCCCTAACGGAACCCATAACTGTTCTAATATTTATAAACTTCCCAAATCATAGGGTTTAAATTCATCAATCAAAACTTCGACGAGTATCATTCCACATCATACAGCAATCTAACTATCTGAAATTCCAAATCAGATGATACCATCGGTCACCCTGGACTGTTGTCTGACTTCTTACTTATCTCTTCTCAAAATCAAATCATTTACAGATAATTGTAATCCTTCAAGGATTGTTTTCTTATAACTAATTAAGATTTTACTCAGATTTCGTACTGCATTTCAGATAAACAAATAAAATACTAATGACTTGATCTCAACAGAATTATAGTGAAACATTCAAAAATATGTACGATTTAATCATCTTATTATGTTTAAAGGTCATTTTAACAAAAATAAAATATATATTTCTGCATCAATTGGCGGGTAAAAGCCTTATAGTGTGAAATGAGAGAAATTTTGCCAGGATAACTATCGATGGATCTTTATCAGGCACTGCTTTTAGCGCACAGGGTCATTGCCCAATCCGAACAACAAGATCTTCTTCCAGGTCAGCCTCTCTGATCTGCATAACTAACAAGGGAAAACAAGGTTGAAAAATCCGAAGGTATCATCTCTACCCACACTGGGATGGAACCAAGGACCTTTAGGTTGACCTCTTGCTTTAAGAGTACACTGAACATATTTATATTAACCTGTGTTTTGGGCGTATGTTACCTTGGCTGACATAATGTAGCACTATGATGTGCCAGTCATGACAATGCCTATGTATATCAAATACTAGGGTGACATACTTATTCTTTTATCAAATTCAGTCACCCACAATAATGTCTGATACCTGGAAGTAATACGAGCCGAGACATCAAAGAGTTCGTTATTGATCGATCAAGCCTTTAATGAATTGACATCTTTTTTTCAAATTAGAATTTCGTGATTGAAGACATTTTAATTGTAAAAGTAATGGTGGGCCTTAATGGAATTACCAAAAATGTCTTCACGGTATTGTCTGATATAAATGTATGTTTGACAGCCATCCAAGTAAGATAAGTGTGATCTAATCAATGACAGGCAGAATTTAATTAAGTGTAAGACTTATCTATATACTGTAAAAATTGATTACTTTTACTTTTCTTTTGTTTTCTAATGGGTTGTTAATTGAACTTATTGGTTCATCAATTTGTTTGTTTTTTTCAATGACATATTTCATTGATTTAAATGGTTAGTGAACTCTAAAGTTTGTTATTTATAACGAACGTTTCAGTGGTTGTTTCAAACGATATTATCTTTTTGATAGCATAGTATTATATAAATATCAGGTGGGCCCAGAAAAACGAAATCATTTTGTATTGAAGTTTTATTCAGTAAAGGGATTGAAAAGAAGTTTTCTAAATGTTTATCAAAACACTGATAGCATCAATTCACCATTTCAATTTTTAATTAGATATAAGTGGTTCCATGAATTCTACTAAAAGTAAGTGTTTGATGACGTCACATCCGCGAAAGTTTTCATGAAACACCTAGTTTGGCTTTAAATATTGGTAGGTGTAGTTGACACAAACAGAAGCATTATTATTTCTTGTGTGTACGCATACAACAAAACATATTTTACTTACACCTTTAATCGATAAAAAAAACGGCCAATGCAGCCACTATTTTCAGCACAAGTGTCTGCATTCTCTTTCTGAGCAATTACATTATTCAGTTTCTCTTCTGTAAGCTTTCTCTACTACTACTAGATAGTCCCACACACTGTAAACCAGAGAGCATTTGGTATTTCATGACTTAAAAGACTTACTATTCACTTAAATTGTCCTCTTTAATTTTATAAGTGACTGTAACAGTCTTTTTACAACCTAATTCGAATATCTGCTATAGAGATTCTTAAATCGAGTTATATCAGTATTAGCAGTTACAGATATGTATTGGCCAGCCACATAATTTATGAAAATAAATTAGTTAAATGTATGTACATATATAAATATTGTATGGTCTTAGCTTTGTTTCTCTACGAACAATCGCATTTTCTGTACCACCAAAAACTCAAAAGTGAAAACTCAAATATAAATATACCTGAAATAATTAATTCCTTTCAACTGGAGGAGGTTTTGTAATCGAGAGATATAAATCAACTTCATAGACATTTATGTTCAACTTATTAACATTCAGGTATAAAATCCTACGAATATCATATTTAATAAAATATTTCAACATGCAACTATTAACCACCATGTAGCATATTGATTCCAAATTTTATGAAACTACCAGAGCTGTGGTCCCCATACATTTTCAAACTAGGAATCCAATGGACTAATCAGATTTTGTACAGATACAGATCTAGAAAGATAAACCCCCCTTGTGAAATGTCTCATGGTCCTCAGGTTGGGAACCACTACTAACAGATACGGTAGCAGTGATCAAGCATTGTATTAGAGTGTCACAATTACTTATGTATTTACATTTGACTCTAAACAGTTTAGCTACAACTGTATGACCATATGGCATTTAAAAATCATTAGGCCTAATACACTAAATTGTTCAATATATCGTACAAATTCTGTGTCAGTAAAAAACAAAAAGTATTCAACTGTCATGGTCATTAAAGCTAATTGAGCAAAAATGTTCACAAGAAGTCGTCAAACACTATTCACATTTTGAATGAAATGACATGTATAGCGGGATTGACAATGTAAGACAGCATGATTAAACCTGATTTAGAGGCTGAAAACGTCTTTCAAATGTTTATTTTTCTGTTTTTCCAAACAACAAAACGTATTTAGTCAAGACAAATCATGCCAGAGGCTGTCAATCTCAATTTAAATTCTAAGAATAGAACATCCTTTTTCCTTCTCTTTTTTCAAAACCTGTTTTTTAACATTTTTTAAAAAATCTTTTAATGTGATTGAAGAACAAAAATTATTGGAAATTTTTACTTGCAACGGAAACTGAAAAGAAGCTTGAATAAAGGTTGAATGAATGTGACACTTTAGTCAAGAAGTTTATTGTGAGAGAACTTCACAGTGCACAATTTTTAAAGTATCGACAAACAAACCATTGACTGAGTTTTTGATGGTTATTGTCTATGTCAATTCTATTTGCTTTCGATCATGCAAAACGCATTAGAAAATATTGGCAAGAATACTCGATTAAAACTGTTACGCTGTACAATTGTTATCATTATTCTGGGTTGCCAATATTGTATCTACGTAGAGAACATCATTTGAATGCAAGTCGAATTCTCCCGTATCGTGCCCTGACCAGTATATATAGCCCAAGGTGTAACCTAATAATCTTTTATGCTTCTATTTTTATACTCTTTGTACTTGCTCCACTGATTTGACCGATAAAACAGTTTAGTGAAATGTTTATCCTGCTTGGGACATCGCTTCATGTTAATATGATTGACACATACAAAATTAGGTTTAACACCACTTCTCTACGATATCCTGAACGTTTAATTTATGCAAGAAATGAACATGTGTTTTAGGTCACGGGAACCAAGTCGTCACACATTTTGTAGATAGTAACTTCCTGTTGATGACAACATACCGCGACGCACGTACCTTGACATTCTTGCACATACATTATGTATTATATTTTAGAAATTCGGAAGTCTTTAGAGAAAGATTGTTACATAAAATATTGTTAAAGGTTACAATTTCTCGGAAGAATGTTTCGATTTGTCTGGGGGATATATGACATCAAAGAAATGGTATTTACCACATCACTGCTCGATGAAATGTTACCAGGACAGATGCACTAGCCTTATCCTTCTAGATTTTTAATCTTTATGTTATATTTAACAAGCACAAGATCTTTTTTCTATGACAGAGAAAATACATTGGTACTATTTGTTGACGACCGGAAAGTTTTTTTCTTCATACTAAGAATTCTACACAAATACTGTAAATCTCTACTTAAAACTTTGCTTTAGTTAAGAGAAATTTAATTTGAAGATGAAAACCACGGGGACGAATTCATACAAGCAGTGAATTCAAAAGAGGCTTTAATCAAAGAAAACTCAAGCTTGTTACTTGAAAAAATATAGCGGATAATTGCTTCAACTGAAGAGCATGTTTTTCGGTTATTTCTTATTTTTCCTCTATTCATCTTTAAATTAGCCCAGTTGACAGTTCTGATTGAAAATGCACATCGATGATAATTCTGTCTTGTAATATTTACTAAGTCAATATTTACTTCAGATCTTGAGAAAATCACGCAACTTCTCACTTCTTATAGAATCCAGATGTTCAAAGCCGACCCAATCAATGAAAATGTTAAAAGTTGCCATGAATACAATTTTCGAGATGTTTACATTTTAAAAACCAAGTTTTTATAGTTGTATTTATGGTTAGAAATCATGTTAACTGAAAATATTTCAATGTAGAAGTTATTTCCGGAGTTAAATTATAACAATTCTTATACATTGCCTGGATTGTATCAATTTAAAGTGTAAGACAAGTTTCTATAATGTACTCTCAAGACTATACTATAAGAAACGTAATGGTACCATTAAAGGCATAGTATCGTCTATTTATAATATTGGCTAGATTAGGTAATAGGTATAATATTGTATAGAGAAATATTTTTATCATGTTTTATCACATGTGAGAATTGAAATCGGATAGTTCAAAATCCCTGTGCCCTTTTAATCATTCTTTCATTCTTATACATGTACATTTACCCAATACAGGATAGAGTCCAAATTTTAGTCTTTTTTATGTCTGGAATTGGTTCATTTGATGTCTTCTTTGACTACCTACTTTAGGTTAATAATTCTATGCTAACTTTCGACTTGTAACTGTCTTGTAAGATAGTGACTGAAGATATAATTAGAATTTGATTCTAAAAGGGGATATAGATTGCTGAAATTTATGTCAATCGAAAGTATGATTTTTTATTATAACCAAAATTGTTTCACAATCGACATTCGTGTAGGAAAAACAGTTAACTTGTTCAGTTCAAACCCAGCTGAAATGATTTCACTCTCACTATTCAAGTACATTTATTTGTTTTGTTAATCACATTTGTATGACCTAAGAATGTATTATCTGAAAAATGAATAAGGCCAAGTACCTCAGATCGTGACAATGGCTCGTTCAGTTTAGTTGTGCAATAATGCAATTTTGCATTAATTACATTTCTCAACAACATGCTGATAAAACCAGAGGAAAAATCTTTGGTTCTACTGCTGACACTATTAATAATTACAAGACATGTTTTCTTATATACCCCCTTTTCAACAAGGATTGATCTTGTCAAATCGCCGCTATCCGGACCTGATTGTTCAGACCACTGGATAATTGCGATGGGTTTATTCATAGACGTTATGCGGCCGATCGACTTCATGTTGGTAAACGATAAATGCCCGGTAGATATCTAACCGCAAGTGAACTATCTTTGAGCGGTATCCGACCGAATATAGGTGTAGGTTGGCGCAGGGGGTCACAGGAAGTCGAAAGTACAAGTTATTTTTCCCAGGAACCGAATGTACAGGGAAAACGACAGAGCAACCAAAATATGAATCTATCGTGGCCAAAACAATCATTGGTGATAGATTCAAGATCTCGTTTATACTACTCTGTTAATAGTTGGTATCCCATATCCATTTAATGTGCATATTAAAGATCCTTCAAGGTTTAGAACTCGTAGATTATCGGATTGATGCCACTATGTAGATAAACTTACACTCTCAATTTCTGAGCTCTACACATAGCAGGAGTGTTTAAACTTGAGAGCTCTTTTAAAATATTTTGTACACAATTGTATTTTTTTTTAAAGCATGCGATGTCTATAAAATTCATTCGAGCATCATATGGATTATGATATACATGGATGGAAGAAGCATCCCATTTGCTTTGCACATGACTGATCTTATGTAGAGTATGGGAATAAATTTAATTTAATTAATGAAGGCGTGTACATGTCGACGACCGAATTGATTTGATCCCTCTTTATGAAAATGGAAATTGATGCAAAAACTTCGTAAGTACATGCAGCCAATTTTGAGGTATAATTAAGCCTAATCTCATAGTATGAACAATTATAAAGGGATGCTAAAAGTTTCATGTCTATGTTGGCAATAATTGCATAAGTTTGATGAAATGCTATTTAATTCATGTTTATATTTTCAAATGTTACAATTGAGCATAACATGGTATTATAATATACCATTGAATGGGAATGTCCAATTCAGCTAATTTCATTATCCTATACTATACAAAATAATCAAACTTTTCGATGAATTAAATAGCTAAAGTCTCCAAAAACTATTTATTGAATAGTGAAATGAAAAAAACTTTTTCCTACCTTTACCAAAGAGATACATTACATTACATCACAGTTATAACTTGGAGGAAATGATAGAAATGAATGAATAAGATTCAATCAACACGTTGTCACATGAATCGTCATGCACTAGTGAGAAATATCTACAAGAGTTTTCTATACAATGATTATTGATTCTTCTAATATGGAATAAACATAGTTCAATAACTACTACCAAATCATTGTCACGTGACAAATTATCTAAGTGAATTTAAGTGGGCGAAATATGCCCATACCAAGAAAATGGTGCCAATTAGATATATTTAATTGAACTGAATTTTTCCTGAAATACTACACCATGTTCAATCAAAAGTATACGTCAACTTTCCTTGGCAGCTTCAAGTGTGTAGAATTTGCTCAGAGAACCAATTTAATCCAAGATATACTTGGTGGGACCCGGAAGTTATAAGGTTTTACACAGTTTTAGTACAGTTTGCATAACAAAGCATTGACTTGTAATTTTTTGTGAGTATTATAATTGTTTGTAGTAATGTTTCCAGGTCATTCTTAAGGACTTGATTTGGTGGGCCGCATCACTGATATTTTCCATACTCCCTGACATAAAAACTGATACGTTTCTGATTCTGATCCAATTTTTATTTACAGTGGTATATAACTTTATCATGACTGGAAATTATTTCTTTCTTTCTGTGGGTAAACGTGATGACCAACCCAAATATTTTATACATGATGTACGAGAATCACAAAATATTGATGAGTGTTATATCGTTGAGTTGGTCTATTTAATTTATTTTCCTCACGAAATATTAAAGCACATTTATTTTGATGTTTTAATAGATTGTAAAGCATTTTTCTTAACTGTTAATGTGTGTCGAAGACAGTTATAGCGTCAATTGCATACCATTATTTTCAGTCTGACCCCTGTCCATGAGAACATGTTGGATATTAATAAAACTTGCAAATCAATGACACGCAATGTATTACCGATTACAAGCAACTTAATTTACATTTCGGCACCGACAACCCAAATGGGAGCAGTAATCTTCGGTTAGTAAGATTAAATTGGATTATTAACGCTTCATTGTCTCAGACATCGTAATTAAAACTCAGAACAATCCTGGTCGTCGTAGGGTTAATTATTTATCACCCTTCTTTAATAAGTTTCCTGGGTTTGATTTTATGCATCACGCAATTTCAAAGTTATACAAAATACAGGCAGAATCTTAGACAGATATATGCCAGCAACAAAAGAGGCTGACTTTTAAACATCAAACTATATACGTCAAAATAATGTTAAGTTAATTATGCTTATGTTACTTGCAGTATTTTCTCATTAAATATATATTTCCTTCCTCTGTTTGAATGACTCAATTTAGTTAAGAGGAAAGTTCAATATCTGTCTATCTTATCATACCTTAGTCTGAGAAATTGGAATGTAAAAGCTAAGCTTAACAGTTATAGTAGAAATTCTAATCCATATGTATCAATAATTATCAGCGTTTGAAATTGTAGTGAGACTATGTATTATAAAACACATATAGAAATTGAAAGACACAAATTTTGTTTGAGGTATACTTGAAAGGAACTTTTGCGAATTTCGCACAGTTGTGGTACTTTTGAAGCCTATTAAAATATATTCATAACAAAAATCGAAAAAAATTGAATGTTTCCCTTAAAATGTTATACTCGACTGCTCTTAGAAATGATATTAATGCTGTAATTTGCGAACATTGATGACTCATGTTACGTGTATATTGTTTTTAATGTTGTTGGATGAAAACAGAATACTTAATGCATCAGTAGGCTTGACTATACCATTTGGAATGTTCTGCATAAAATTCTTTTATCAATTTAATTGAATAAATTTAATATCAACTCATCCCGAAAGGGTAAATCAATTATTTAAGATTTTTTAATGATGTTCTTGCACTATGTCATGGCGTAGAAATATTTGCGACAAAGCATCTTAACAATACTGTACAAATTTTAATGCAGTATTAATGACTGTTGAACTTGACAGTGCGATTCCCAGCAGAAATACTTTGGTTCCATCTACTCTGATATTGGTCAATGGAAAATTAGCCTTGTCTCTCGTGAATATTTTATAATCACAAATTACAGAAACAATTCTTATCGTAATCTATTACGTATTACAAGCCAGCTCACTAAACTGGAGAGACTGGTTAGAGATGACAACTTTAGATGTTGGGATTGGATAAT
The DNA here is from genome assembly GCA_029955415.1 of Lottia scabra. Classification (NCBI taxonomy): domain Eukaryota; kingdom Metazoa; phylum Mollusca; class Gastropoda; family Lottiidae; genus Lottia; species Lottia scabra. Next base: position 10,289,639 of record JARJEI010000005.1, on the reverse strand, counting down.
AACAGGCTGTACACATTAGCTATCCCTTGAGAGTAAGAAAAACATAACTGCCTGATCCCAATCAACCTAACTTTTCATCTACCTACCTACCTACGTTAACCTTTCATCTACCTACCTACCTACGTTAACCTTTCATCTACCTACTACCTACGTTAACTTTTCATCTACCTATCTACCTACATTAAATTTTCATCTACCTACGTTAACTTGGCAATTACCTACGTTAACTTTTCATCTACCTATCTACCTACGTTTACTTGTCATCTACCTATCTACCTACGTTAACTTGTCATCTGCCTACGTTAATAGGAGTAATAGTTGCAACAAAAACAAATGTTTTCTTGACTAATGTGAAATGTCGACCACTTATTTGTGGGTGAGTAACATTGTGTGCTAGGTGTTAGGATGACGTTTCCACATCCTTAATGCAAAAATGCTTGTGCCACGATAAGAATTTTTGAGAGTATCCAGTTATTCAGAAATCAAAACCTTAGATACATATTCTCTTGGGAACTGCAATGGAATTAAAACATTTCAAAAAGCTTATTAGTTTTATCAAACTAGTTATCCATCATCTTATAAAAAGTTCAATACTTAGTTATTGTTCCATGTCAGTAGGTTTTTATGGCTAATAGAATTCTTAATAATAAAAGTATATAGGGTCAATACAATATAATTATATTGTTATTCTTTCAGTTTTGTATCAATGCACATACCGTCTTAGCCAGTGACTGATGACAAGCAGAAATTCCACCCGAATTCCATTGGAAAAATATAAATATTAAGATATTAATTTTAAAAAATGGTTAGATTCTCCAAAATGCATTTCTTCTGCAGCAATTTTAAATTCTTGCAGTTAAGTTCTCACAAAGTACTAGCTTTGATACTAAATATACTAACGAAATAGCTAAATAATTTCTCTAATATTATATATACATATGAAAAAGCTAATTAATAACTCTGATACCATATACACATACAAAATAGCTAAATAATTGCTCTGATATTATATATACATATGAAATAGCAAACTAATAGCTCTGATATCATATATACATATGAAATAGCACAGTAATAGCTCTGATACCATATATACATATGAAATACAAATTAATAGCTGATACCATATACACTTACAAAATAGCTAATTAATGGCTGATACCATATACACTTACAAAATAGCTAATTAATGACTCGTATACACATGCGTAATAGCTAAATAATTGCTCTGATACCATATATACATACGAAATAGCACAATAATAGCTCTTTTACCATATCTTCATATGAAATAGCTAATTAATGGCTGACACCATATATACATACGAAATAGCTAAATAATAGCTCAAATATCATATAAACATATGAAAAAACTAATTAATGGCTCTGATGCCATATACACATACGTAATAGCTAAATGATTGCTCTGATACCATATATACATATGAAAAAAAAGCAAATTAATAGCTCTTTTACCATATACACAAATGAAATAGCTAAATAATTGGTCTATATTATATATACATACGAAATAGCTAAATAATAGCTGATACCATATACACATTGTAATAGCTAAATAATCGCTCTGATACCATATTATGTAATAGCTAAATAACAGCTCTATTTCCATGTACATATGAAATAACTAATTAATGGCTCTGATGTCATATATACATACAAAATATATAATTTATACCCCCCAAGAGTAGTTGGCAAAAAAACCCATGTACTTGCTTTTATACTAAGCAATTATTTGTTACACAAAACACATTGCCAGGCAGATGACAATAGTATTAACCTACAAGATCTCGGTAATAATAAGGAGATTAGCATTGATATAAGGAAGACAACTCTATCATCAAAGCAAGATTCTAACCTAAGTCCTGCAATTTGTCATTGTGAACTTTTCTCTTTCTCTAATCGAGTTAAGTCTTGTGTAAGATTACACATTCTCTTTTCTACTAATAATTCTCGTATTCTTAAATCGATTTCTTTTTTTATTTCAAGTTCAGTCAAAATTGCGGAATTTTTATTAGGTTAAAAAAAAAGGAATTTCATGGAACGTCATTTGGTACCCTCTAAGAGATGTACTTTTAACTTCACGTTAACAATCAAATCAGAGCTGCAACAGGTCGACTCACCTGTCAATTTAAATCATACCGTGACAAACTCCGTCTTTTTAATAACATATTATACCTCACATGACATCATAATATATTCACGTAATAATAAAAATCCGTACAAGCAAAACAATTCCGTTAATCAAAAATCTTGTCCAGAGCATGACAAAACCAGGTGCAATAATTATAATATAGTAGTGGACTTCTCGTACGAAAGGTACCATCAGGTGCTTCGAAAAGAGTAAGCATGGTCTACTTCGCGCGCGACACCCGCCTTGAAGGTCAAAATCATGAGGTGCAACGAGACCAATCCATGCCTGACTAAACAAATCTGCCAAAATGCAAGAAGCAGATTTGTCATACACAAAGATCATGGTTGTTTCTAATATCGAGAAGCAAATCCAAATAGGACGCTTTAGTCTTAGAATCAGTGGTTTCCAACTCTCGAAAAGCAGAGTTATTTACTGACAAAACGTCTTCTATGTATAGGAAAGTGGAATTGAAAGAACGAGCTAGTTGTTTATTGTCCTTGCTTTGGAGGCCTTGAATAAATCTGCCTCATAAGAACAGATGAATATGTCTCACCCATGATAATTTAAATCATCATACAATAACACACCTCAAAACTCAAATCGCATATTAACACAACTCACCTCACATATTATACATTGATACACTTAACTTGACATTTTAAATCACACACTGACATACCTTACTTGACATTTTAAATTACACTGACATACCTTACTTGATAATTTAAATCATACTTTTATGTATTTGACTTGACATGTAAATTATGCATTGACATACTTTACTTGACAGAGTATATCACACACTGACATACATAACACGACAATATAAATCATAAATTGGCACATTTTACTTAACACTTTAATTCACTTAATAATCTGATTATCAATTGACATCCATTACGTAATGATCTGAATATCAATTGACATCCTTCATTAAATAATCGGAATATCAATTGACATCCTTCATTAAATAATCGGAATATCAATTGTCATCATTCATTTAATAATTGTTATGTCGATTGGCATCCTTCACTTAATAATCTGAATATCAATTTTATTGACATCCCTCATTTAATAAACTGAATACACCTTGGTATCGCTAACACAATAATCTGAATTCCACTTGGCATCGCTATGTTATAATCTGAATATTATCATTGACATCCATTACGTTATAACCGGAATATTAATTGACATCACTCACTAAATAATCTGAAAATCAAGATGCTTATCAAGTAGCTTATCTGAAAATCTGTAGTCCTTGTATTATTATAATGAACATAACCCGGGCTTTAATTACTCGACAATAACAGGAAATTTGATTCGTAATAAACGAGTACACACCCTTACCTTAAATTGTTTCCCTCATGATTATAGTCCAAAATAATAAAATTGTATGTAAATGGTAACACAGATGTTTCATCATTACTAAACATTTCTAAAATCATAGTTATATTAATATCTATATGATGCAAACAATTGAATAGTAGAGTTTTTATTATAAATTTCTATAAATCGATAAATATATTACTTTATATAGAATAACAATGTTAATGCATTCTGATTATTCAGATTTTTTATTATTCTGTAATTTCAAGCTACTCGTGAAAATCCATTACTGGGACAATCAAATGGAAGTGTTTCCAACAATAATGTAATTATGAAGAATCAATTGTGTCATTTGGTTATGTCTAGGACAATCATAAATGACAAAATGAACTAAATAATATCTATATATATCTAGAAAAAAAGATGTGTTTAGTATTTTTGATTCTTTTCATGCATTGTTACTTTCTAGTCTAAAGAAAAAATTAATTAGACACGTATTTTGGTAAAGATAGTATTAGCATTTCTGCAGGCTTATACTATAATCAACTCAGCATCTTTTTGATCCCCATACATAGTATTATAATTAGAACACTATACATGTATTCTATATTTGTTCTATTTTTACCTAAGAGCATTTGCCCTGCCAGCCTCCAGATGGCATTTCGCTTTTTTTTCAATTATGATACTGATGTGGATACAATAACTTATATAATTATGTCAGAATCACATAATTTGGATTCTCAGCGTCTATTTCAGAAAAACTAGTATTCTTTATTTTATGACATTTAAGGCGATTGTTAAATAAAGTATTTAAATAACAAAATGCTGCTTCATAGTCATCAAGGATGAGAAATTGAGCTGAACTTCCAAAAAATATAGTCTGGGAAGTCTCATGGATGCAAATGTACACTATAAAATAGAATTGAAAAAAATCTTCAAAATAAAGATTATAAAACCATTAAACATCAATATTACATCAAAAACTAAACAGCACAGGCACCTTATTACAACCACTCGAATATCTGAAGAACAAAGTAGTTTGTAGAAGCCCGTCCCTAGAGGTTTAATAGTGCTAAAGCTAATAAAGTTAAAACATAGGCCATTGCTATTAGCTTGTTGACAAGAGTTGACTATAGATTGGGAATAGAGGAGTGATAAACTATCCTACTATTGTATTAAGTGCATGTACATAATGAGAAAATGAGAAGGGTAGTCCCAAGAGCATCCTTAAAACTTATTTAGAGTAACGTGTGGTAAATGTCAGAGATAGAAGTCATAATGTTGTTTTCTATTCTCTTGTTTGACTTATGAATAATGAACTATAATACACAAACTTACCGTTATGATTTAAATGATTATGTTGCCTGCACCATGTACAGATAATACTTGGTAAGAATAATCCCCAAAACATATTGCAGATCTAATGGGTTTCAAGTTACCAAAACAGAAACGATTCTTCAGCTTCGATATGTCACTTTGTAGGTGACAATTCAATCTTAAACATCACGACGTTTTAATTTTCATAAAATATCACTCAAATTAACTCGGAAGTGACGTGGCCATCGGGAAATTACATGACATCTTCTTCCGGACATTCAGGGTAATATTCCTAACGAAACAAATTTTACATGTACATATCACTTTCTATTCATTTTTCACTAAGGTTTTGCATAAGTGAATGACGTTTTGACAGGACAAAAACGATAATTTATTTTCTTAAGATACAATTGCACCGGAAAAGTCAGTCATTTCATGAGGCAACGATTAAAACACCCAACATGTCACTAAAAAGATGTTGCAGTGCCTTAACCCACACAACACATCCCACATGCTTCACCTTAGGCCTAATGAGTCCGAAAAATTCATGAGTATGAACAAGATAATGAGATTTTTACAGCATTTTGTTTTTCAAGACTAATCCGATGGTTTCTTCTGAAAATTGTATTATTTTTCTACTTCTAAATTTGTAAAAGTAAGTCGCTAGAGAAAAAAATTCTTCAAAGATAATAGAAGTCGCGTGTCAAATAAACACCACTTTGTAAATTCATTTTTTTTAAATTTCACTTTCCGTGCAAAATGCCACTACTTATTTTTTTCTTGTGAAGGAAGCATGATCAAAATGAATATTTAAGTACAAAGTGTTTCTCTGTATATGAATTATGCATTACAAATTACAAGAAATAATTTCAATGAAATAGTTGAAAAACTCTGCGCCCTGGTTAAACACATTATCATCACAATGTCATTAATAGCAAATGTGTGAAGAAAAAACTTGAACTGAAACTGCATTTAGTTTGAACTAATGGATACTATTGGTACTAAGTGAAAAAAAGCTCAAAATTATTATCTTATTTTCAATGTTACATAATACCGATTTAATATTGTAGAGATTGCACTGGCACACCCCATTGTCCAACGGTGTGGCTCATGTCTTTCGAGCCTGAATTGAAAATCCAATTTTTGATTGCTTACAATAAAGAATACAAGTGTTCGTCTTATTTCGTCATCAACTTCTGATGTTTCCATACGTAAAATCTTCATATCCAGATGAAAAGCACAAGCTTAGAGGCATGTACATGTTGGAATTCAAATTTTATAGTAATGATATTTGTCAACTCGGCATTTCGTTCGTACAGTCCGAATAGATAATATTTTGTTTATTAATTGTTCAACAAAGCGCATTATTTAGTTACCAACTAACAGTTAAATGTAATAAATGACTATCTATCTAATGAAAATCTATAATTATCATGGAACCTGAGCATCATATGAATGTGTTATTGCGTGTCCTCAATGTTGACATTGAATCCAATCAATAGATTAGTTTGATTTTCAAACATCAAATTCTGTCACTTTGACTTCATTTTTAGATGATAATTCGTCATAACGAGATGGCATTCAGATAACTGTTATTCACGTCCATGTAATATTGTTCCATTTATTTCATTTATTGACCACTTTCAGTGCTTCAGTTTTTCTGCTATTTTCCATTCTAATCCCCAGTAAACTTAAAAGAGCACATTCTGAATCAATAACTCTCACTAGTAAGTGACATGTAGGCAAATATAAATATTAGACACTTGAGATTTTATCACAATTCATGCGTGATATTTGACATACAAGCACAATCTTGTAAAGTGGTTTACCACAGTTAATGTATTGCATAAAGAGATTGTTTGCGATAATGTCTCTGTTGGTGCTCTTTTTCAGTACATATTAATGCAGTTGAACTAATTTCATCTGAAGAAATTCCATTTAATGGTCAGACTTGTTGTCAAAAGAAAAACTCATGTTAAGAAAACGCTTATTTCGTATGTAGTTGGTTTCTTTAGTGGGTTTTCTCATCAAAACAGAAGTTATTCGGAAATGAAAATTACTAGTTTTGCATTTTACTTTTCAATACCTGGTCATACCATGCAGCGAAGGCAGCTCCCCCAGGGCTTCTTTAACGAACGCAGCCTTTGGCACACAAAACCTCTGTTAATTGTTCCATCCGAATTCATATATTTTTAAAGCCAATATTTTTGTTGCAGGTATCATTACTTAACACAGCTTATGAATTGCAAACACGAAATATCACATTCTGTAACATTGTTCGATGTCCAAATTGTGCGTTTCATCAAAGTGTTACTCGTCTCCTTGAGGAATTCGACGACAAACACCATCATGTCACACTGGTTAGCCAACTGTGACACTAGAGAAGTAAGTAACAAATAATTGATCTTGGATGTAGGAATTTGAGTGTTTTAAACCCTTAAATAGGAAATTTACATGTTAAACCTATCCTATAATAATGATTGTAACAATGTTTCCAAAATTCACCCACAATTGGAACTAAATCGTGTAAGATCGTGGGCTTCTTCATTTGAAAAAAAAAAGCCAAAGGCATAACAAAATGCATACATTTACAGACACAAATTTCGGGATATGACGATGCGAGATTAATGTGAAAATTTTAATTGCATATGATATTTAAACAATATCAAAGTTTAAACATAGGATTTTAACATGAAATATATAGTAGATTAAATTTGATATTGATAACAGCATAAAAGAGCTTAGATTTATTTTAGATGTCAATACATGTATATTGAACACATTTCATTAAAAGCAACTATAAAATTCATTAAATGCAACTGTGAAATTCATTAAAAGCAACTAAGGCATTCATTTAAAGCATCTATGACATTCATTAAAAACAACTATAAAACTAATATGCAACTAAGAAATTCATTAAAGTCAACCATGACATTCATTATTTTGCAACTAATTTTGCATCCATTCAAATCCACTATGATATCATTAAATGCAACTATGACATTCATTAACATTCATACAATGCAGCTATGACATTCATTAAAACAACTATGCAATTAATCAAAAGCAACTATTTAAAAGTATTTTTTTAACAATTGCAATGCACGGTGTAGAAAAGGCTTTTTCTTTCAGCAGAAACTTACCTATGTCATCCATTTAGATTTTACTTTAATGTCAACCTCGCTGTTTTTGTCAGCAAGTACTGTTTTTTGTCATCAAGTAGACTTTAATAATGACTTTCGACTTGAACAGGTATATTATATAATCAGTTTTCTCCTTGTGATGATATTCATTCAAAATAACTATGGGGTTTGTACATATTACATGCAGCACATATGTTAATTTCTAAAATCTGGTGACATTCATAAAAGCCACTATGACATTATTTTATGACATTCATTGATAGAAACTACGTAAGTCATTTATGAGAAACTTAACAATTCATTAAAAGTATGACATTTTATTAAAGGATTGATCTTCTCTCCATGTCAGCGTACTGGAGCACAACTTGTGGGCATGAAGCAATGAAAACGATAGCTTTATTTCAAAAAATTAAATAAAGGACGTTATTAGAAAGGATTAAATTTAGTCTGTGCCATTTCCAGAAACTTAAGTTTTAATCAATAGTCAAGCATTAAACAATTCTAAACAATCTTTTCCTTTTCACGACAAATTACACACACAGAAGCAAAGATTCACTCTTCAAATCTTAAAATAAAGTAATGTTTTGACCTGTTCCAAACTAGGAAGAAATAAATCAATCTCGCTTGGTTATTAGCTGATGATATCTAAACTTTTTTTTAGCTTGGTGATATCGGCCCAGTCGTAGTTTGATAAGTATCTAAAAATCACAAGACAGAAGATAGTAACTGTTTCTCTCGCTAGACCTGTTTCCATTACCTCTATCGATTATATAGTGATAAACTATTTTTTAAAGGCATTCATCTATCCGAATTCTTCATCATGTGTATATTGAGCTGATCTACATGTAGGTGCGTCGTCATTCTCAAGATTCCAGACTGCCTCCGAGCAAAACAACGGGTGAAACATGGAAATTACATTAAGTTAACATGTATACACGGAACCTTTTTCTTACTAAACGTGCAAATAATTTTTTAAGAGTGAGGCTCTACAAAGGCCATAAGACACTTTTATTTTTCAGTGTTGTGCCCAAAAACTAATTTTAAGTCTGCCAGAAAAGTCGACATAATTTTCTAGCGAGTTTAAATTAAGTTAAAAAGTTAGTTGGTAGGGCCTAATAGTTATAATTTATGTAAATAAATACATTTACCTCATTTAAAGTTGTTATATTAAAAATGCATAAAATAATAGTTTTATCACAATACTACCTGTAAGACATTTCAACATGAAGCCTGTGATCAGATTATCATGGTGTTAAAATAATCAATGAGAAATGATACAAGATGCTATCGAACTTGATGTAAGGGAGAAAAATCGTGTTTTGTAAGATCGTGACAGGGACAAGATATTATCGACTTGAATGAAGTTAACATTGATAAAGTAGAAATATTCAATGTAATAATATGGTAATCAGAGTATCATAGCATTCCCATCTAAAATACCCAGTCACAGAGAGGCATCAGGTGAGATCACTCATAATACCATAAAGACGATTGTAACTCGTGTGGACTTTGATAAAGAGTGAATTCAAGAGATAAAAGGTTTTTCTTTCTGTATCACCAAGAAATAGAATCCAATGCGAAGTTCATGAAAATATATCTACAGTTGAAGTTTACAAAGAATTCCCACCGATATGAAGTAAGTTAGCTTGACTGAAAAAAGATAAATTTCTGATAAATTGAATTCGTAGTTATTCGTAGTTATCCTTTATTAATCAATTTATTTCCGTAAGTTGTACAAAAAATAAAGTAGAAACGTTACGGATATTAACTGCTGTCAATAACTGAAAATGAAATAACGCAGATGAATTGTGCATCTTTTCATCTGAAGTTTTTAAAGATTTCAATGATAATCCCCCGGTCAGTCAATCATCGTAAATTTGATGTTTTCCAATTAACTTTTAAGCCGATCAAATCTTACAGATTCAGAGCAAAACATTGATTCTGTTTAGTTCTTTCAAGTACAGGATTTTATTGTAATCGTAGGTAATTCTCTGAAATATAAATTGCAAATCCTATAACCATACCATTTATTTGCGCGACAAATAAAGCAACCAGTCTCCTGATATATGACATGCTGTAAAGCCACTAGATAATCGTATTGTGAGTAATTTATCAGTGCCACTGCAGCAGTGTTACCAACTATCGCTTGGTTTGCAAGTTTTACACAATCTACTTTATTGTGAATTATTTACATCCAACTTAAGCTGCACGATTTTATTAATTGTACTATTAAGGATTACGATTTTGACACGTGATGAAGAGAAAAGAAATTGCGTTTTCCATGTTCACAAATAAAACATACAGGCTACTAATCCGAAACTTGCTTACTCTGTTCCCAGCTATTTAGACAGATATTGCCGGGGAAAAGCCAGAAATACTAAGCCACAAAAAAATTGGTGATTTTCTGCACTTTCGCGGGTACGGGTTTTTTTAAACGTAATTATGTACCTCGAATCCATCAAACCTCGATATATTTGGAAATATGACTATTTTTTGTAGCTATACGCCATGTCTATCAAAGTTGTTTTTCCAAGAAATTAAATCAATCAGTTCCCATTGAAGGCTGCTTGGGGTGGAACGTGTCCAATTTTAGTGATTTAGTTTTTCTGACTGTCCTCCGGTAATATCTGACCAATTAACTATCAGAGGCTGGGAATAGAGTCAGCAGTTTTGGACATGGAAACTACATATAGATAAACTTTCTCATTCTTAAAAAATAGATCTAATCCTAGAACTTGTAGAAGCGTGAACATGGCATTCCTCGCTAGCAACTATAAATCCGAAACTGATGTGATGGGATCGAGTTGATGTTTAATTATGTAATGTAAAATCGAAATGCAGTCTTTCTATAAATTGAACTTGAGAGTAGAGCAACATTTTTATAGACTTAGGTAAATAAAAGGCACTATTACTTTCCATTTGTGCCAGTAGAAAAAAGTTGGTAGTGAATTGTCTGTAGATCAATGACTTTGATGGGACAGCTATTGATCGTTTATGTTACAGTGTATTAAGAAAACAACATTAAGCACTTTGAGTATTAAAACACAGAGACAATTACTACTTCCAGCACCCGTAGAAAACATTAATAGATTAGGGACATTATAAACTAAAATAGTTAGTAAACATCTCTAATCGTTTAACAGATTAACGTCTTTCTAATAGTCTCTTGTTTCACAATACCATGGTAAAAATCAATGTTGAAGCGTAAAATATCATAGATAAGGTTACAGATTACACACCATACCTGAATAAATGCCTGAGTATACGATCTGTATTATCACTAACGTCATCATTATCGTCTCAAATAAACCAATGTTATTATATCAATATAATTCAATATGCATGTCATTACGTCTCTGATGCAGCTTTGTTAGTCCAATTATTTTTAATTCCAGCATAAAATATGATTAATTGGTCTATGTTGTTTTCAATGAACAATAATAATATAGGTTTACTCGGTGATTATCTATACTATTTAAAATAGGCTACAGAGTACGAGTAACTGATGGTAATAATCAGAAAATTTACGAGCTGAAACAAGAACAAATGTAAGTTGTAACTCTCTAACCTAACAGTTTACTAGGATTGGTTATTGGTTATTTGGTACCGTTTCTTATGCTACGAAAATATATACGCTCATAAGATGTTCTATAGATCTTAATGATGATCAGATAATAATTCTAATGATTTTCAATAATGATCCTAGTAGAAATAGACCGAATTCACCCTTGTTTTCATTATTAACGCCACCTTTTCCATTGACAGAGTGATGCAATTGAATTTACGTATTACTCTCTGGCAACATTTTGGTCTGAATTAAATTTGTTCTCTTATATCACAAATATTCAAATAATGGGTTGTCAACTGAATTTAATAAGTCTTGAAAATGTTCAATATGATTCCTTTCTAGAAATTTCATGTGGGACTGACATTTCCCCTCTGTTCAATTATATTTCCAAATAAATATTTCTTAAATAGTTGTTATTATCAATCCAAAGACACTCTGAGACTCTCAGATCTATATTAAAGTAAATAAGTAGGAGTAGGTGACACCATTAACAACATACATTATAAATGGGTTTCCTTAATTATTATTCTAAAATGAAGCAACTTATTTGGTTATTTGGTGTTTCCAATATTATTTGGCTGGCCTTGATACATCATTCGTTGGAATTCTGCTGGTAATTCTCTTCTAGATTAGTTTATTTTGTTTTAATTATTGACAAAGTGGTTTCTATTCATATACATGTATATGTTTATAAATGTAAATAAGAGAATACATGTATAAGAAATGAGAGACTGGTTTGAAAGAAGATAGGTCTGTTAATTATATTATTGCTCCATCAATGTCCACTGTTTTATGGTTAACTTTGATTACCCACATGGCTTTTTTTAATATTATCTTATACAATTATTCAACCACAAGTCTGGATAAACAAATGAGTAGACGCTTTACACTTCTCTTTGACTGATCTCTTGTCACAAAATAGGCATCTAAAGAATAGTAGACAAATAAACTTCAGACGTACAAGTGATCTAGTCTACGGACATTTCATACTTCGAGTTAAGGTTTGAATAACCCAGTGAGTCAACTAAATGGGTCCAATGAATTTACCCTGAGAACAATCGGGCGCAGCAACTGTATGGTAGTAGTACAATCAGGACGGGTGTTTCAAAAGAGTAAGCATGATCTGCCTCGCGCGTGACACCCGCCACTACTTTATAGGTCAAAAGCATGAGGTGCAACCAGATCAATTCATGAAGAGATACCTTTGAGATGGGGGCAAGTGAAATTGGTTCTTGAGCCCTTGAAACAACCATAAATATACACTTCTCTTTTGTCTGCATTGAATCCAAATGATCACTTTGTTACAGAAGCCATCATTTTTGATTTTCTAAAATGTAAGAAACTGTTTGTAATTGTACATGCCAAAAGGCCATCCAAACCATGTTAACATAATAGTAAATTACGGGAAATAACTCCTAACGAAATTTTAAATTAATGTAACCAAAGTCTTGAGTCATGCAGGGTTGAATCTTTACCAGTGTCCATATGAAGGCCTAAGCATAATTAAGTAAACGAAACAGAACGATAATAGGAATTCAAAAAACCTTGTACAGTGGTAGCAGCAATTAATGAACATGGTGTTGAAATTGAAACCTGGTTGTTAACTTTTCAACAGTTTTGTTTACTACAGACTTCTAATACGACAGATTGGTTCATAGAAAATTCATATTTTAAGGTGGAAAACCAAAATTGTAAAACACAACACTTTAACCTATCAAGGACAGAAATTAAATAGAATTTTACTCCTGCTTTTATGAACCTATCGTGCTCACGCGGGCGGGCAACATCGACGATAACTTGTGGGTTGTGGTTCTTTCCGAGAGTAAACAAAACCCGATAAATATAATTTGGTTCTATCTCTTTAAAATTTGTCTTACTTTTCGTTGCGTACTCTAACCTATTAAGGTCTGCAAATGGAATCAATATGGTATTTAAAACCTCTCCACGTCATCTTATAACTATTAATACGCTTGTTTTTTTTCTAATCCGCATTATAGTTTAAAAAAAACGTAGAACAGTAAGATGCAGTTGCTCTGAAGAACAAGTCTTGTCGACTACTTGAAGACATCATGAGGTAATTTTTCTTATTCTATTTATGTAAGCTATCATCAGACATTCATATGATTCAAGGATAGTCATATCAGACAAATAAAAGTCCCAGTGGAGCTTTAATTTAAACAGTTTTGAAAGATGAATTGTTGATGTACTCTTGAGCATTTCATTAGTTTGATTTACGTTAAATCGCGAATGATATGATTTTACAGATTCAAGAAGTTTCAATGCATAGTTTAAATGAGAAAGAGCATAATAAGTCTAATAGAATAAATGATAATCATGGTCATAATCATACCCAGTTCCTTAAAAAGTATATTATAATGCGTCCATTGACATGTTGCGTAAAAGCTGAGTTGGTAATATATCACTTTACTGTAGAAGACTGGCCATCATAGGTGTTTGAAGTTTAAAACCAGAACATGCCACCCAAGATATTGTCTATTATATTAATACACTCGATGCGCTACTGAAATCATTTTTTTAAACTATATGCTTTATATCTGTTTTCAGGTCAAATAGATGTGTATACGGATGTTATAACAGGTCTTCTAAATGTTCTCATAATACACTGAAGGTCTCCACAAGTAAAATACTGTCTGCAGTTACATATCTGGAACTTACTGCCAGGAGGTAGTAATTGATGTCCATCATGTTGGGCAAATTTAATGTTATCAGTGTGCAGAGTTCTGAACCATTCGGCAACATATTGTCCAACGTCTGTTGAAATAAGTTTATTTTTGTTATCGAGATGCATATATTTTTGCCGAGTTTTATCTAATCAGAAAATGACTATAAATCTAAAAAAGGAGCCACCACATAACAATGGTAACAATTTGTGCAACATGTTGAACAAATATTTGTTTTTCAGATTGCACTGCAATGAGATATGCTAAGCGATCTATTTGGAGAGTACTATTGTAGCTAGCTTGCAGGTTGGAGCACTCTCACACGGCAAGAATATAGGCAGCTAATTTGCCACACCTCATCTTGAGCATAAGCACTGCTGATGATCAGAAGGCTGAAACAGTACTGTCTGCAGTTAATATGGCTCATACCTTTCTACGTGTTCTCTATTTGAAGTGTACCATTGTCGGTAGCGTGTTTTTCACTCGCTTGCAAGTTCAAACACTGATGTAAGATGATCGACAGCTACATAAGCAAACCCCAACTACAGTAACATCACTGCACAGATGAGACCCATAACGCACTAAAACAGTATTGTCTGCAGTCCCATATTGACAATGTTCTGAACCTCGTTAAAAAAACTGTGTAATCAATTTGACCATTTATTTATTGAACATTTATAATTGTTATTCTGCAAGTAATCCTTTTTGTCTAATTGCTTCTCATGCATGCTGAACAATAGACAAGATGTGAATTCATGATAATATAAAAATGCAGTGTTTATGCTACAACAATGAGTGACTGTCACAAACAATGAAATTGAAGCATAGAATATAATGCTTGTGTCGAAATGTCATGTTTGATTTTATATAAGATTGTCAAGTTAACATGAAAGCGACATAAAACAATAAACGAGAACATTTATTTTAATGACACCTAAGAAACCATTTCACATATAAGTATCAAAATATATTTTATCATGATTATAATGTTATTGTTGGATATCCAGGCCACTACAACTTATAGTGAAAGTGGTCACAATCTCCCTATGATGTCCGAGGTAGTTATGTGTTTTATTCGCAGTGTATTGGTAGTTTGTCCGGATAAATTTGAAAAAGGAAATGAAGTTTGTTCTTAGACAGACTATTTTAATTTATATTAGACCATAGACAAGACCGTATATTCATTGGTTGTTTGAATATCAAAGTGACATGGAACTTATGTTTTTTTTTCTGTGAAATTTAATCGCGTTACTGTTCCTCACATCGAGAATAGTCATGGAATAGCTGTCAGCAAATTCTATTATTGTTGCATTTTTTATTGCCACGAGACTGAAGAAACTCAAGGAGAAGTGTTACATCTGGCGAATATCGTGTATGAACCACAACACCGTATTATTATGAATAATATGAAACAGACCATTGATAATTGACTTGTAAAATATTGGAAATACAATATAAAATCGTGTAGTTTTAACACTTAATCGTGAATAATCTACATATGAATTGAATGATGGTGACCAGACACATCGTCTTTTCGCGGACTCGATATTGAACCATACCTCGCCGATACACTACTGTGGGGGCTCGATATTAGATACAGTTATCTGCAGCCCTATCGAAAGGTTCGAAGCAGGACATAATTTAAACTGTCAAAAACGTTGCCACGGTGTACAAGTCTAGAAGAATTATTGAAATTGCTTGAGGAGTTTTCTTTGTACAATGTCTACATAAAGAGAACGCTTCATACTGAGAAGCAACAATGCATCACTGATAGACCGCGGCCAGAACCTTGGTGTACCTTCATCGACCTATCGGTCTGTCACAGACACTGTGATCAACCATAGGAAACTTAGTCACAACCTAACAAAACCTTATTATAACTCTATGGTCACAACCTAACAAAACTTGGAAATATGGATACAAAAATTCCACGGCTCGATACATTTCGGGCGAACATAGTGTAAACCTAGCATTAACAATGTATGTGTGTTATGTAATTGTAGGAGTACTCCCCTATAAAAAGCAAGGTCTGTCCTGGAACGATTGGTGCAATAGTGGATATCGTCACATCTAAGACGTAACAATCCTTCAATAACGTCGAAAAATGATGTTCCCCATTGCACATACTTCCGTCTTCACTGTTCCAATAACGAGAAAAAGAAGAACTTCCAACTCTTGAATTCCTTTCTTAATCGAAACCAACTAAAATCTGAAGATTTTAACTGGTGGAGTGTAAATGAATCCGTAGCTCAATAATATCAATAATGCTGAATCGACGTCTATTCATTTAGAAAATGTCATGTTTACCCAACCTTGCTAGTGAAGTCCTCACAACAAAAAATGACAAGAAATGACCTAACCATTTATCTATAAGTGTACCGTTAACATATCTATTGAAGTTAATTACAGTAGCTCCAATCAATACTTTTCATAGTTCAATTGGACAAAAACAATGAAATAACAACCACAATTTAGATAAGTGGTTAAAAGACTTGTAGTCGTGTTCCTGGTGCGCTTTATCACTGTAAGTGGTAACTAATTTGATCTATTTCAATGCCATTCTACATTTGGCTTTCTCTTGTAAGTGGGGATCCAATTAGACAGTTTTCCTTGCTTCTAGTTACTTATTGTATGTAAACTAACAATGATGTGATAGCTTGGCATGTGACATGTGTTCTCACAAGACTACATCATATAGGCCTATCGATATGATCACGGGGGTAAGGCCCTAGCTGGAGTTATGCTTTCAAATCTTTTCCTGTCGTGGACACTTGCTGACTGGATGCAGCAAATATATCAAATTTGTGATTTGTTTTGCTTTTGGTGACGCTAAGAAAAATTTCGTGTCAGTGGAAAAATGTTCAGAAGTGTCCTAGGTTAATAATGACCAAAGAGGTTTGTGAACCTAGGATTTAATATACATGTACTAATAAACAGGGGCGGATCTAGCATTAGAGTTTGGGTAGGGCCATTCGGATAGAAAGCTGGGGGGGGGGCGAAAACATTTTTAATGACCACGCCCCTCAAACTCTCGGAGAACGTGGGCAGCGCCCTTTCTCATGTACTTAATAGATCTTCGATTGCACTATTTGGCTCATTATTTACACGCATTTTCTACCAGAAACATTTATATGTAGCTCAACCCACTCTGAGAGCGTCCAGTAGCAAGTAACGCTATCTGTGCTTTAGGCAACTGCCATGCTGACGTATTTCCTAATGTGCACACACTTCTCAACATCCTCGCTGCGTTACCGGTGACAACCGCAGAGCCTGGGAGACTATTTTCAAAGCTGAATAGCACCCTGACAGCAAATTCGGTCAACCATGTCCGAGGAGAGACTAGAATCGCTACTCCTTCTACAAGTTCATCGTGAGAGAACACCAACGACTGAGAAACTCATCGACTCATTCGCATCAAAAAAGTCAATACGAATCTCTTTACAGTTGTAAATAGTCAACGGCAAAATAATGTTACTATGACATTGTAATTTTCAACACATAAATAATATCAACATAATTCTATGTTTTTGAATGGGTATCTTAGAAATTTTAGGAGTAGCATGACGTCTATCTGATTTGCAATAGGGGATAAAAATCATGATTAGTTATACACATGTATTATATTTCTCAATTTTAAAGGACAGTTTTAATTCATGGACAGTTTAATAGGATGCTTGCTTAATAATTTCTGGAATACCATATATTTGTAGTAGCTGATCGATTAAATAGTATATAAGGTGTGAGACACCTTTTGTTCAATGCAAAGACGTTGAAACCACCTCTCATGCAAAAAAACGAGCTCGACTCTGATGAAATAGATATCTTTCAAGCTCGACATAGCTAAAGTTTTTCTTCCGATTGGCTTCTTTTTCAGATTCTTACGTAACTAAATTAGACATTTCAGATTTGCAAAATTACGCAAGGCTCTTTGATTGTTTTATTCGCCGAAATTCCACCTGACAAGTAATGTGATGCGTTTCACGATGTGAAATCTTACCGTTTGGGGGGGGGGGGGGGGGCGTGTATCCGCGCCTGCTAATAAATTGCTATGCTATAAGTTGTGTACATTAAAAGAGACTGCTAGTACTGTTTTTAATTTATCCACATGGTATATCTCCATTTGGAATTTCGACCGATGTAAATATTCAAGCAGACTAATCATCGAATCAGTGCTCTAAATTACGATTATTAAAGCTGGCGGAATGCCCAATAAGGAGTTTATAATGTCTATGATTTTAAATCTGTCTCAGCTAGACCTTTTCTCATTCATTCTGGATTTTGGGGGATTTTATTTACAGTAACCCAAAGCTGAAAGAGCATGCAATGGATTCTTACTCTGAATAAATAGTTAATAGGTTTGTGATGGCGAACACAACTAGTGTAACGGTTTTCATAGGGAATCCTATGATCACATGATTAAGATGGGACCAGATCGCAATCTCTAATGTATAGTATCTTGTAAACTGTGTTCATTATTCTGATGATCAGAGTGAAAATTGCTAATTAGGGTTTATTAAAGATCCGAACTTTGTTCTGCTCTTCGTTTCAACGAGAATAAGAGAATTAATATCTTACCTGTAGTGATTATGTCATATTTTATTCTCCACGAAATACATTACTCCCGTGTTCAATAAAGACCTGGAAATAGTAGAAGTATTGTTATGAATGTCATTTAGACCTTAAAAAAACATAAATGAGATGGAATATAATTTGTTTCTGTTGGATATCGGGATAATAAAACATGCAACACCATGACAATCATAAATTTGAGAAGGATTGCGGCAGACTTTTGCAGTTTCTTGTCGATTGATCTAAATGGTTCCAACCCAGGCTCAAATTTACAAAATCAGTGGGAAACAATTGGATCTTTCACGAAAAAAAAAAATGCGAGGTCAATGGGCTTTCATCACAATCTTGACATTTCAGAGAAATTCAACGACCAGCCAATCAGGACGCAATATCCTCATTTCACCAAGAATTGTTTAGGTCCCGATAGTACCCTATCCATATTTTGTCCAATCGGCAGCAATTTAGCCAAATAATCTGAAACCTGCGAGTACTTCCCGAGCTATCTGTCTAGGATCGTATACAGAAAAGTGATCGGCTACTGGTTTTTTTTCAATCCGCCCCATCTCGATCAGATTGTCGTCCTGAAACGCCTTTTATCGTCCCGAATTTCCCCAAATTGAATCAAAATTTTCTTAGATCGACAAAAATTGGAGCTTTGAATCAGATTTAAACCGTTGACCAATTGTGGTTCGGTAAAATTCCACTTCCGGTTAGAATCGGGTCTCTACCGGATGTTTGTCGGTCGCTGAACGTCTATGAATAGTCCAATCGCGATTATCTAGTAGTCGGATCTCGATCAGGTAGAAAAAATGGGATGATTGGAGACGATTCGGGACGACAGTTGGGCCTATCAAGGAAATATTTCATTGGAGACAATCTGGTCCAGATCGGGAGGATTTGACAAGATCAATCCTTGGTGATTTGGGGTTATTAGAAACGGTACGCATGATATTGGGAATTCCACATCACGCTAAAGATGAAAGATCGAAAGAAGCATTGTTCATTTTTAAATGTCACGAGTTATTTTTTTCTTTGCACAAGATTCAGCTATAAGTCTAGACCACACTTTATGTTCTAAGAGCATACATTATAGAGTCGCCCATTTCCCACACCGATCAATGTTTCTTTTTGAAATTTACATTACACAATTGAAGAGTCGCTACTCTAAATTGATATTCCAGCACGTTTATAATGTTAACCTAATTGCCCTAGTTATACTGTATAAGAAAATGATTATTTTATATAAGACAGCAACAGTTCTGCGATTCAGTAAAATATTATCCAGTAAATGAAACTTGCTCGTTAGGACTTAACCACTGATTAAAAACAAAATGCATCAGTCATCTGACCTAGTTTGTAAGGAATAGTAAATGGGAATTATGGTATATAAAAACTTTCCGTAGGCACATTGTTGATAATGGCAAGAAACTGTAAAGTGTAAGAATAAGCATTATCTTAATATACAGTTAATAGTAACAATGTTATTTTCGGTTATATAAGAATATATAGGAATAACAAAGAGAAACCTTTCTTCCATGTCGTCCTTGACCAAACCTCTTGGCAGTGATCATTCTTTAATCATCGCTACTCATTTACAGCTGGAATCATGAGTGAAAAATGTCATTTTATACACCAAAAGATAAGGGATAAAGTTCAGCTTCTGGTAGAAATATTTCATTGAAAGTCAACCGTACTGTAAGACTTGTCTGAACATCTAATGTAGTTTAAAAAAATATCTTAAAGGAAATAGTTGAAGTAGTGCTGCTTGAAAAGTTTTAACGCAATTTAAATAGTAAATTCACTAGAAATTCTTTAAAAATTGTGCATCTTAAATGTCAACTAGCTTAATGACAGTGTTGCCATTTGAAGCTTAATATAAGAATTTCCGGTTTACTTCACAACTGATAGCCTAGTTATTACCACTGTGATTAAAATGTTGTAGAAATCCACATTAAAGACACTTATCTACAGGATGTGTTCTTTTTGAACATTCTCCAAGTAGAGTTTATTGCTATGCAATTATCGTTTTCCGATATCAGGTGTAAAATAAAAATTAAATCTTACTGCATTTCAGTCTGTTAAAACATGTGCAGTTATTCGATATTAATGTTATACTGTTTCATTCCTGCAAAACTATTTGCTTTTGATATGTTGCACATTTCGGGACAAAGTAAGCGCAAAGGGTAAATAAGGCTGCACAATCCGTAGGTACTTGCTAGACTTTAACCGAGTCCGAAAGAAATAACAAGTAACCATAGCTTGAACATTATGATATCGGTTTATCACATAAATTCTATCATCAGTTTTATGTGAATGTAGACTAGAGTATAAAGCCTATTGTATAAGGTATAAGATAAATATGACCAGTAAATTCCCACTAGATCAGCTTTAATTTGTATTCCAGTGATGATTTTACACTGAATTTGTCTACAGATTGCCTTCTACTTGTTTCATATTAGTTTAGTAGTAATGAGAATCCGGACTCTCGCCGAGAAGCATCAGCTACTCTTACACTAGCCTATTATCTTAAAATAATGGCAACTATAGTATTCACTGATAGCTTCATCAACTATTTGTTCGTGACGGACAAAGCAACTTACGCTTACATATTTTTAATGAAAACAGGCACTACTTATAATCTTATGGTAACTTATCAACCATTAACAAAAGGCACATTATCAACACATCGCAAGCTGACTAGATGTTAGAACATCTAATCTACGAGGTAAATGAGATAAATGCTGAATTAATACATGTCTTGTAAATAAATGTTTTACGTTCCTCGTCTCTGAGTCCGCTCAGGACCATCCCACAGTGAACCAAATTTTGTCAGAAGAGTTCATAAGTGTGATCTGTCTCTTCACGTGTACATTCTTTAGTCGACCTCGATTAACAACCTACATCTTTTGATAATTTCCTATCCATCACTGAGACAAGTCTTAGTGAATATCAGTAAGTTATATTTGGTGCTTCAGAAAGCCTACGATCAGCGATAACTCTTTAACGTTTGCACCTGAATTCTCAGTATACATGTACCCGTGTAAAAATAAAAGCAGGTCGAGTTATTTTTAATTTTCTCTTGAGACACTGTAATGGTTGTTACTATTGTGAACTACTTAAATAAAGTATCACTATTATCTCAGAAGGAGTACATAAATTAACTTCCGGCAAGGATGAAATCACGGTTAACTCATATTGTGAAATGATTTGCTTCCTCAGAAGATGGTGAATTTTACAATAGCTTCTACCACACTCATCATTTATACTTAAACACCCAGTAACATCAATTGTGAAAAGACTGTAATAACAAGATGATGAAGTTTAGACAGCTCTGTATCAAATGTCCAGAAATGGATCTAGTGGCATCACTGCCGATATGACCCTGGTGATAAAATTTGCTTTAGCTAGAACATCTGAATGAGCCTGCTCATTTTCGATTTCCAGCTGTCGATGAATAAATATCTTGTACAGTTTGATGTCCAGGCTCATGTCTTTCGAATGTGTTCATAGTTATTTGATGTTATGTACATGTACAATATCGTACCCAATGTACTTTATTAAAGAAAACTGATTCCCAACGCACATTACGACAACTTAAAAGGAATGCACGATAATTAAAGTGTAAATTCCTATGTGTTTTCATTGAATCAGTTCAAAAAGGTAACAATAATTATATGCTCTTTAGAAATGTAAAAGAAGATTACATGATCGCCCCAGACACACAAGAGCTTATTATAAAACTATCTTACATACAAAGCCTTAGGGGAGATTTCTTCTCATCATTTCATTTCCTCTTGAAAGTTAAATAAATGTCAAAATACTTTAAAAGAGACAATTCTTTGTCAGCAATTCTAGATTAGTACAGCAATTCCCTTTCATAACATTATGTAAAATTTGACCCTGCCTTGAGATTGTCTACCGATATAAAATTTATTATAATTAATCTGAAAGAAAAAGTGTATTGTTACTAAGATCTCAGACCGATGTATTATTAAGGCACTATCTCGCATTCGATATATTGGCTTAATATGTTCAGTTTCATTTTAATTCCAACCTGAAAGTAAATAACAATGGGAAGCGTATCTCGTATTCATTTAAGGTTAGAACGGAACTCGGATCAGTGGCCAGTGGTATTCGACTTTGGTTCTTATAATAAACTAAAAACACGTATTATTGTTTTGATTATGCTAGGTTTACACTATGTTCCCGGCGGTCACGGTCACGTTTCAAGGCCAACGGGATGAACGTGACATAACGCGATAGGCAAACGTGACTGCCGTAGATGCAGGCCATAATTTTACCTGTTGGGCTTGAGAACTGTAATATGCCTCAGTAAAAACCGGGTAGCAGAAATCAACGAACCGTGATTCTCCGGCCTGCAAAACGCCACACCAAACGCCGCACCTTTATCAAAACGTTATGCGACGTAAATAAACGGCTTTGTTCACCCTAGCTTGCCGTGATAAACGTGATAAAACGGACCACAGGTCGACAAAAATGGAAAGACGCCGGGAACTACGGACCATTTTAAGTTTTGTTATGCTAGGTTTACACTATGTTCCCGGTGGCCACGGCGCCCGAAACGTATTGCGCCGTGGATTTTTGGAGTTTTTGTCTCCATATCCACGTTTTTTTAAGTTGTGACTAAGTTTCCTCACGGTTTATTTCTGTGTCCTTGACAAGCCGATGGGGCGATGAAGCGGTTCCACCAAGGTGCATCAAGGTTCGGGCCGCGGTCTACCACAGATGCATGTTTGTTGCTTCCCGGTGTGATGCGTGCTGATGGGATCTCTCACGTTGTTCACGTTTTCATCCAGTTCTATTGCGTCTGTCAAGGTCTCCTACGGATCAAACGTGGAAGTCGTGGTGCTTGTTACACGTTTAGAGCCACGGTACAACGAAAACTCCCAAAACAATTTCAATCATACTAAACGTTTACACTATGTTCCCGACGGCCACGGTAATCAAGCCTCAGGTCAACGTGGTGTAAACGGCGTGAACGTGGGACGTCGCTGGGGGACGGGATATGCAAACGTGACAGATTGTGATTACCGTGGCTGCCGGGCCAGATTTTTAAACTGTCAAAAAATTTGCCACGGCAGCCACGGTGCAGAGAAACGTAGCAGGCCGTATGAAACGGGGTAAACGCTACAAAACGTGACAGATCGTATTTTAGGTCGTAACAGAACTTGGTAATCGCTACAAAACGTGACAGGACGTATATTGGATCGTTACAAAACTTGGAAGTGGTCCGTAGTGGAACGGGAATCATGCCTATTCCACGGCGTCTGACGTTACTTTCCGGTTTTGTCAACATGTGTCCCGTTTTGTGAACGGTTATCAGGGCAAGTTAGGGTGAACAAAACCGTTTCATTACGTTTTAATACGTTTCATTACGTTTCAATAAAGGTGCATTCCGATGTGTGGCGTTTTTGCAGATCAGAGCATCACGGTTCATTGATTTCTGATACCCGGTTTTACTAAGTGATATTACAGTTCTCAAACCCGCCGTGGCTGCCGTGGCAAATTTTTTGACAGTCAAAATTCTGGTCCATGTCCACGGCAGTCACGTTTTTCTATCGCGTTGTCTCCCGTTCTCCACGTTTGCAATGAAACGTGATTACCGTGACTGCCGGGAACATAGTGTAAACCTAGCATTACGACCTAATAATCGTTTTGTCACGTTTTGTAGCGTTTAACAAGTTCTGTTACGACCTATTATACGTATTGATGCGTTTACCCCGTTTTATTTCGTTTTTCCGCACTGTGACTGCCGTGGCAAATTTTTTTTGACAGTTTACAATTCTGGCACGGCATCCACGGAAATGAGAAATGTTATGAGACTTGGATGAAGACGTGAAAAACGTGAGGGATCCCATCAAAACGTATCAGACAGAAGCAACATACCTGCATCATTGGTAGATAACGGCACGAAACCCTGGAGGAGCCGCTTCATCGACCTAGCGAGGGTTCAAGATTAAACCAAGATTAACTTGGGTCAATGTGATCGTTGATCGTGAAACATGGTGTTTACCTAGCATAGGACATTGCTAGCTTGTTGCATAATATTCTGTACCTTCTCAAAAAATGGAGAAAAACTAATGATGTTTTTTTTCTGCTCTAGAAGGTTCCATACGATTTCAGAAAGAAGCATTTATACAATAAAAAAATAACATTAGTTTTTTCAAATAATAGGCTGAAAAATACTGACTTCTACACAATATCAAGTTATATTTTAATCTTTTTTAAAGAGCACTTGACTTTGTTTCCTTTAATAACATGGACTACATATGGATAGAAGACAATACAAATTGCCCCCTGCAGCAATCTAGAGTAAGGTAATTACTGCTAAACTGACTGGCGTAATGTTAAGTTTTGAATGGCTAATGGCTGCTAAATTCGATCAATAAATGGAAACAATAAGTATATACATTGATCTAATCGTCACGGTCACTTAACGTCTAATGTCTCCACTTCAGTTTTAATTGTATCTCAGAGCGAATTAAAATCTACTGATGTCAACCATATTCTGAATTTTTAAAGTAACCACTCTTTGCGTGTCTCTTGGTCAGTACTTACAAATGTTTGAGTGCTTGCGCAATGCACAAAACTATCCGCTGTCACCACTTGAACACGGATAGAGTGTTTGCTTATTGCTCGTTATTGAAGAATGTAAGAGGATAAAATGTGCCATTGACGTAAGTTCCAGGTTTTGATGAGTAAAATTGATTGACTTTTCCAGCAGACCTTTACAAATCATTTGTCAAACTCACGCAATGCATATTGAGTGCATTACAAAATGTTAATATTGTACGTTTGTGACATGCAGAAATAGTAAAACATTATATTTATAGTCGATTAAGATAGTATATAATGGATTCATTACCATCTCGGCCATATAGAACAACACGTTTTTAACGCAGGCGCCACACTGTCCCGAGATTGATGCTAAATGTATATTATGTAATATGTAAATATACATGTGAAATTTAGAATTTCTCATAAAATGAAACTAAGGTCGAGTCACACTGACCCGAAATTGTTTTAAGATGTACACAGGATAAAGGAAGTATTCAAATTAGGATCTACGTGTATAATTGTTAAGTGAAAGGTATAATAGAAGGGATTGGCCGATTTTTTGGGCAGTTCCAGTAAACCTGAAGACACTGTCTTGAACAATTTTGGTAAAAAACTTATAGGGTTTTGTAAATCAACTGGCTGTATAATTCTTAATGGAAGATTCGGACCAGATAAAGGTGTTGGTAAATTTACGTATTGTTCTAATCGTGGCTCCAGTTTAATTGACTATGTTCTCGCTGATACAAGAGCTCTAAGAAATATAACCAAGTTTGGTGTAAATACATTCAATGAGTTTTCTGACCATGTATCACTATGTTTTCGAGTGACACTTGAACATAAGCATAAGTGTGTGACTCCCTTAGTAAAAAATACAAAAGATCACCAACGATTGAACAGGTGGAATCCAAGTAAATCTTCCGAATTAAAGCAATTGCTATTGCGTGTTCTGGATTCCTTAACTAAGTTCGTTAACTCGTCGCCTGTGAGTGTTGATAATATAGCAAAACATATAGCGTGTGTATTGCAGGATGTAGGAGCTAGGTGTCTTGGTGTCAAGACTTTTAAATCTTCCACTTGTAGTTCAAAAAAACAAACCTATAGTAATGAATGGTTTGACTCGAAGTGCAGGCTAGCCCGTCAAGATTTTAATTGTGCAAGAAACAAATGTGAACGATGTTCTACGAATCGTAAATATTTTTGCTCAGCTCGAAGTTATTACAGTAAAGTTAAACGTCACGCAAAATTTAAGCTGTCAAAATTGAAAGGTAGGAAGATTAGTTCTCTCCACAAGTGTGATCCTAAACAATTTTGGAATGAGATAAAATCGAGTTATCATCAAGTCCCCAAAACCGATCTCTGTGTTGATGATTTCTTTGATCATTTCAAGGCCGTCTTTGGTAACGAATTGAATAGTTCCTCTAATATTCCCAATGATGTATCTGACAATAATGGTAGCACTATTAACATTCCGGACCTCGATTCGACCATAACGATTGAAGAGGTAACTAAAGCTATCAACAAGCTAAAATGTGGCAAAAGTTGTGGACCTGACCAACTGTGTGGTGAAATCTTCATAGAGGGATGTGATATTTTAGCACCCGTTCTGTGTTCCTTTTTTAATATTATTTTTGACACTGGATGCTATCCCACAGAATGGTCCGATATTATTCTCGTCCCTGTCCCAAAGAAGGGTAATTTAAATGACACTGATAACTACAGAGGGATATCAGTTATGAACATAATCGCAAAATTGTTTTCTACTATTCTAAACTGTAGACTTATGAAATGGTCTGAATCCAATTATAAATTTGATGAGAGCCAATTTGGGTTTCGATATGATCACTCCACAATCGATGCTATTTTTATTCTCCAAAGTCTAATTAGTCGTTCTCTTGATAATAAGAAAAAGTTCTTCTGTGCATTTATTGATTTGAAAAAAGCATTCGATTTGATTGATAGGGATCTTCTCCTTACAAAACTGTTTGTGTTCGGTGTAAGTAATAAAATGGTTAAAATGATTCAATCGATGTACAAAACAGCTAATAATATCGTAAGATTCAGAGGTATGCTATCTGAGAAATTTGCAACTTTCTCTGGTGTAAAGCAGGGAGAGCCTCTCTCACCATTACTCTTCTTAATCTTTATCAATGATCTACACGACTTCCTTACTTCTAGTACGGCTAATCGGGGATTTGTCAATCTTGGTAATCTTGTTATCTTTTTGTTATTATTCGCGGATGATACTGCTCTTTTTGCTAACACCGCTGACGCACTTCAGATTCTATTAGATAGGTTCAATATGTATTGTGAAAAATGGCATCTTGTTATTAATGTACAAAAAACTAAAGTTGTTATTTTTAGTCGTGGTAAACAACCTGATAGTTCTACATTCACTATTAATAAGAAACCTCTTGAGACTGTATCTGAATTTGTATATCTAGGGATTTTATTCTATCAAAATGGTACCTTTCATAAAGCTGAAAAAAGGTTGGCTTCTCAGGGTAGAAAGGCTCTTGGAGCTGTGATTAGCTGTGCTGGCTCACTTTGTCTTGACATCCGAAGCAAATGTACACTATACAACTCATGTGTGGCTTCAGTTCTTTTGTACGGATGTGAGGTATGGGGCTTTATTAGTGGTCGAAATATTGAAATTATCCAGAATGACTTTGTAAGATACACTCTGTCTCTAGGTAAAGCGACGACTTTAATAGCCGCCATCTCTGAAATTGGATTATACCCTTTATCAGTTATTAGAAAATGTCGTATTCTGAAATATTGGCAACGGATAGCCCTGTCTAATAACCCCCTACTTCGTGCTGTATATGAGGCACTATGTAGCGATGCCCTTAGTGGCAAACATAATTGGTTATACAACGTGAAAATTCTGTTAGATCAGATCGGTTTTTCATATGCTTTTTCTAATCCAGGTTCTGTTTATTTTAAGTATTTAAAATCACGTATTTATGACCAATATGTTCAGGAATGGAGGTCGTCCCTCGTTGAATCTAGTAAATTGAGATTTTTTAGAAATTTTAAAATTAATTTTCAATATGAAACATACCTTGATTCAAATATTGCAACGAAATTCCGTAGTATCATTTGTAAATTTCGTTGCGGTAATCTACAGCTGCGTGTTGAGACTGGTAGATATACTAAGATACCTCGTGATAAAAGAACCTGTGAATGTTGCAAGTCAAAACATTATATAGAAGATGAATTTCACTTTTTGCTTTGTTGTCCCATCTTTAGCCATCTTCGCCAGAAGTTTTTTCATAAACAATTTTGGTCATTTCCTTCCCTTCTCAAAATGAACATTCTAATGAATCCGAAATCCCACTCCCAAGTTCTTTCACTTGGTAGGTATCTCTACGAGGCTTACAAACTCCGAGAAACAATCGTAATTAATCTGTAATACATGTTAATTAAATATGCATTCAGTCAAATGCTGAAATTCCTATTTTTGGTAAAGAAACTTCAAAACCCGTGTCGTAAATTTAAAGTTCAATTCCAGCGGAATGCTATTTTTAAATGTATTGTATTGTTCGTGTGTTCCTTTTCCTGCTTGTCTTACCATATTTGCGTTTATTGAATCTTACCATATATATATTTCATGTATTATTTTCCTTTTGGAATTCTATACTACTTATGTTTATATGTTTTTCTATATTGTAACTCGAATGTATGTAAATTTAATTATGCAGGCTACGTTTTTTTTTTTTTTTTTTTTTTTTTGGTTTTTTTTTTTCTCTGTATTTGCTATAGCAAGTATTTGCTTGTCAATAAAGTATAGTAGGATTTACATAAATTCAACGCCCAAATCAATCCTCGAAAATGCTGAACATTCCCCTTTAAAAAGTTTGATAATAGAATTGTTTGATCGTAACCATATCGAACCATAAATTTTATGAGGGCATTTATAGGGGAGCTGATCGATTGCATGAAGGCAACACGATTACTTGAAGCCCTTGTAATGTTACCATGGATTCTTTTTATTAGATAGTGCGATGGCATAACGGCCAAAACGTCTGAGAAGGGAGTCGAATTTGAAATTCATCTAAAATAAAATGGTTTTCTGCTCCCAAAAATTCCGATCAGCAGATAAATTCCCCACGCCTTCTCAACCTAGTTCAAACGCTTTCTACTCTTAGTACGACATCGTATTTTGAGGTTCTGGTGCATTCTTCAGATAAACACAGATTCTTACTTATTCGTAGTCTTCGTGAAAATGACTTCATGTTATATTTCCACAATGATTATGTATGCAATGAACTAATAACGGCTCGCGAAATTGCTGCCTAAATGGCGATTATGAGATCATGTTTTAAAAGATTAAATCCCAATATGAACATTTCATCAAGTGCCGGTTGAGTGACGCAATCACTGATTCTTGAGTCTTCTGTCAGCTTGGTCTTGGACCAGCCTGTTGGCATTCATCTCACCTAACCTACATAATCTGATATCTGACATTTTCTAGGTTATCAGACTTGAGAGTAGGCCTACATAATAATTCCTATGTTCTGGATTGTAATTCAACAAAAAGCCGTACTGAGCGGCGTAACAAGAAGTTAACAATTGCGTCTAATATGTTTTTCATGTTTTACATTTTTAAATACATGCATATTTACAAAAAACCGACAGTTTTGAAAAGGATAATATTATGGAAAGTCAAGGCAGAATATCGGGATATTTAATTTAATCAATTGCATTATAATTTGAACAATCAAGGATTCATGCTTGCTTGCGTCCTAGAACATAGTTTCGGTCCTTTGAACTGGTTGTATTTCTGGTTGGCTCTGGACATGAATGCCATCTCATAAACTGATACACAACAAAGTCAACCTCGTTCACCACCATATTAATACTAGTAATTGCTTAGAACTGTGGTGTGATCATAAATACGGTATCGAACCATAAACAACTACTAACAATGACATATTGTTAGCATGGCTCTTTACCAATAGCTTATTAATGTTCCCTCTCATACTAGATAGAGCTTGTGTAAACTCGTTAGCTATAAGTTAATTATCAGAACTCTACTTTCTAATTAATGTCTTTAATGTTTACCCGTCGGCTGACCTGTTTCTCACTAAAAAGTCGATGTTCTGTGATTTGAGATTGCGATCATATTCTGATGGAATTATTTTAGCCTGGCAAGTAGATCTGTCGACGACCTTCAGCGGTTAGATATCAATTTCAGACATAAATTGACGGCCTCTGTTGTAGAAAATATATTTTACTGTTTATTTCCAAGTCATCTTGGTTTTTTTTTAAAATAATTGTATCTCTCAATTTCTTTTTCGGTTTAAAATTCTGAAAATGTCACAAATTTTATATACTTTCTATATCTTACGGACATGAAGTAATTTTGAAATATTACTAAAGTTATTTTATCAGCGTCTGTTTTACCTCATTTATTTCTTAATATACCAATTTCGTAACATTTTAAAGGACTAAAACCGGTACATAAAAATAGGACATAAAACTCCATTTCATTTCACAAAATATCAAATTAATGAATGGCCCTACACAGGTTAAAAAAAAGATGCAATAGTTTGAATTCCGCAAATTCTTTCACACTCCAGTTGACTTTTAACTTTGGAGTTAAAAAGAAGTCTTTTTAGCTTTGTGTATCAGAGTCCTCGATGGGTTATTTTTTATATTCCAACCTCTGTCAGGTGTCAGTGATTTATGTAATGTTAGAAATTCTGAACCGTATATGACGTGACTGTCACAAAAGCTACTACCTGGAGACCATTTCAACAGCTACGTCATCTATGATATTACCCATAAAAAGTTCAGGAACCTCCTCACAATCCCTTTAAAGCTACTAAATTGATAACATTTATGAAGTAATTTATAATAATAAGGAACAAGTGAACGAACGGTTCTAACGTTACCAGGTTATCAATTACGAAGATGACTATTTTCTTTTATTTTCAAATAAATCTGATCGCATACTGATAGTTAAGTAAATTTACGATGTAAGAAACTTTTACTTCCTTGTAAGAAATCTTGAAAGCTGGTCGTTAAGAATCCTTTAACTGATCATTTAGATACAGTCATTTTCTATAGTGTTTATTCCATTATTGGAGCTAATGCAGTTACTTCGTATTTCATGCTAAAGTCATATAATTACTAAGAGAGAGAACCCATTTTCTAAACTGTTATTTTTACATTAGCCTGACAGTCTTCAAGTGTAAAATGTCGATTTAAAGTGCATAGAGAGCTATATATGGCCAACTTTCATGCAAATAAAGAATTCACTTATCGTTAAAATAATACAAGTAATGTATGGAGTGGCACGAATAAATACTGTTAAGAAAATAAAAGATTGTTGAATGGAGTGGAAGAAAATCAGAATCTGTCTAAAGATTGCTCTTCCTAGTACATTTTTATGACCTGCTAAAAGAATGGTTCCAACACTTAATTTCGATTGTTGCTATCATTGATGTACAAGGGTTGACCAAAAAGATATCGGACAAAGATAACCACTTTAAAGGGGACCAGTCTTCATTTTTATTGGTTGATTTGGGCCTTTGTTATATGTAAATAGTCTTCAGAAGTACTCAAGCTATAAGAAAATCGCAAAATACCTTCAAATATATCTCAAACTAAAAAATTCACGTTTATTTATTTTTTTTCATTGCTGTACGCGGCTGGTCTCCAGCCTGTGTGAAAATTGTGTGTCTTGTTGACCAAGTCTACAATTCAAAATACGGTATGCTTGTGTGGGCCTGTGCAGAAGTCTGGATGACCTGACCCGCGCTGTTGCACCACGGGAATAACTTATTTGTTATCAAGATGGCGGGACGCTCAATGTGTAGTAGGGCATTGGGACTTTCAAACACGGATAATTAAGGATACACATGGATTTGAAGGCTCAAATTTCAACGGTAAGCTCTGTAGACTATTTCTAATTAGCTAAGCTAAAGATTTCACATCTTTGCGACCGTCGGATGATTGTCCGAAACAAATACCGAACGTAGCTCTTTAACGGACAGAAGTAGCCACATATCATCTATATCCTTACCTAACATTTATCCTTCAGATTCTGTTTATATGTTTTCTAACTGCAAACAGTACTGTTTCGGCCTTCAGGGCCTCATCAGTGTAACGAATAGTCTCACTATATAATTATTGGTACCCATGACAGAATGTGTTTGAAGGCTTAAATTTCGTAGGAGAGATATTAACAATATACTGATTAGATTAGCTAAAATTCCAGATTCTGAGACGAAATATTTATTGGTCGGACAGTTGTAAACATATCCTTTTATGATTTGGAAATGAACATAAATTAAATCAGTTCAGGAGCCGATATCGTTTGTGATATGATACAAAATAGCAGTATAGCCCTCCTTCAACACGAAGATACGCCAATAGTATGTCACATAATATATAACATTGGAAACTTAGAAAGCAGACTGTGAGTGTAAGGAAACTAGTGTTCAAGACATACCAGAAAGATGATCTGGTATAACAGACACTAGTTGGGTGAAGATAGACATTTAATTAACTAGAGATCGATAGAGTCTATAACTTCTTTACAGATTGTCTATTTAGTTAGAACAAATATATCATTATAAAACATATTTCAATTTGTAAGTCTTTTTGAAGATCAATCGACATTTTCCTTTAGGGGGTTATTAAAGCTTACACATTCTTTTAAAGAGGGCTTCAATGATTCTTTGAAAGGACATCAAATATCTCTTTGTTCGTCATTCTTATTACTATTTGGTATTCTTTTTGTCTGAATAGCAATGATTTAAGACATGAATTTTAATTGTTATAATATAATAAAAAATTAACTATGTATATTTTGCACCATTGATCGAATTGAAAATTGCGTTTTTCGAGATTACATCCGTCGTGTGTATTAATGGAAAATGAAATGAAATGGAGTTTTACGTCCCACTTTTCTGCACCTAATGGACTAACGAGGAAACTATTAATGTTACATAATGAGAAATATATATATGGAAGTAAGCAATAAAACATATTTATATATACGTCCAATACCATGATGCCATGATTTTCCTGGTAAATTTACGGACTAATGTGCTGTGAATAGGCTTATAGCATCGAATATTAGAAAATAAAGTTTTCTTGAGGTAAGTGGCTACTATAGTCTAAAACTTATTATCGATTCCAGAAGATGTCAACTTACAATGCTCTACTAACACCTGTCCCTGTCGTCCAAGCTAACAAATAATAAGAGCTCTATATAAGCAAGCCTGCAAATAATAGAGCTCTATTTAAAGGCCACTTAATCATGATGCCGAATGATCATTGCAAATGCAAGTTGCTTCACAAGTTCTGTTCTATACTAGTCTATACTATGAGTAGAATTTCAAATATATAGTATACAAATGTACGAGCAAGACCATTTCGTTAATCAAAAACTCTCGTGCAAAGAATGGAAAAATCATGACCAACAGTTGTATAGTAGTGAAGTCCTCCAAAGGGAAGTACCATCGAAAAGAGTAAGCATGATGACATTTTTGATAAATTCAAACAGGATCGGTAATACTTAGATAATGAAAGATATTAAGGTAATGGTACTATCGTATTTCCAAGTGTTATGACTATTGTAATACTGGCTGGAGACATTCAACTTCTACCACTTATCCTTGACACAATTTCCATTCAGAACCTACCAATTAGGACCACTAGAACTTGATGGTTTTGATTGCTTCGTCAATTTTAGTTGAAAAGAGCGGTAAGCTGTCTCGCAGGACACTAGTTGAGAAATACTTTATCTCAGGCAGGCGTGACTAGCCATTCAATAATTGGTCGCTGGACAAAAAACAGTGATGAGTATGTATATCCCGAGTCGCGACATTTAGTAGCTTCATAACGCTTTTCTGTCAAGTTGAATCGATAAAGAATAAAACTATTATTTTTATTACCCAACTGGACGCCACTAACTGGAAATTAGCAATTCTAAGTTCTCAAGCTACAGACAATATCTTGTATTAAGCATGAGTAGTGGGCGATCAGAATTCTTGGTGTTCTTCCGTCTCTCAATTCTGCTTCATTACATCTTAATTGTGCTTCGTTCTAGAAAACATGTTTTAGATATAAGTACATTTCTGATAATCTAAGAAAATATATTGCGATCCAATAAGAATATATATGGCAATCTAAGAACATGTGTGACGATTTGGAATGACCATAAACAGTAAAATATGGCGATCTAAGAACATGTATATCCATCTCATAATAGTAAAATATGGCGATCTAAGAACATATATATCCATCGCATAACAGTAAAATATGGCGATCTAAGAACATGTATATCCATCTCATAATAGTAAAATATGGCGATATAAGAACATATATATCCATCGCATAATAGTAAAATATGGCGATCTAAGAACATGTATGTCCATCTCATAATAATAAGATATAGCGATATAAGAACATGTATATCCATCGCATAATAGTAAAATATGGCGATCTAAGAACATGTATATCCATCTCATAATAGTAAAATATGGCGATCTAAGAACATATATATCCATCGCATAACAGTAAAATATGGCGATCTAAGAACATGTATATCCATCTCATAATAGTAAAATATGGCGATATAAGAACATATATATCCATCGCATAATAGTAAAATATGGCGATCTAAGAACATGTATGTCCATCTCATAATAATAAGATATAGCGATATAAGAACATGTATATCCATCGCATAATAGTAAAATATGGCGATCTAAGAACATGCATGTCCATCTCATAATAATAAGATATAGCGATATAAGAACATGTATATCCATCGCATAATAGTAAGATATAGCGATATAAGAACATGTATATCCATCGCATAATAGTAAGATATGTATATTATGGTGATATATAAGAATTTGTTCTTATTTTACAACCTAAGTAATTTGTATGACAATCTAAGAATATGACGATCTTATTAAGTAATGATATGTTCTATGTCAATTGCAATTTCTGAAATTGACGTTTACTGTACTTAAACACGGGCTCCTTATTTTCATTTTCAACACTCAAATGAATAGAAAGAGTTTTATAATGACTTGATGAAAAGACTAGTAGGTCTCTTATGTGTATAATAATCCCATAATTAGCTAAATAAGAAGAGAATGAGTAGCCAATCAAGAAAGATCTTAAAATTGGTTTTGTTTCACTAGACTGTACCTACATGGATATTTAGGATCAGTTTTATCAAATATTTTGCTGAATTTGGCAAAAAAAAATAAGGAAATCCATCTTTAAATCCGATGGTGCTTTCAAATTGTAAATCGATTAGCATCCTTTATCGATTCATAATATCAAATACTTATCATACATATAAAAGAAAAATATATTCATAACCTACTATTCATAAGCGAATTATATTGAAATTGCTTTCAAATATATACGTTATACTCTGAGGCACCGAATCGAGAGCGTTGCAAAAATAAAAGGCTCATGTAAACACCACTAGTATAAGCTGTGCTATATTATATTGAATCTATGGGTATTTTATAACTGTAAACTATTTGATTGAGATCAATCGTTTTAAAAACAATATTCTATTGCTATTCAAAGCTTGCTTCAACTGAATTACTTTTTGATTGATTTACTGATCATTATGTCTCCCGAGACTCGCAATGTCAATTAAGAAAAAGAAAATGGCGTAGACTCTGATATAATCGAACTTCAGTGCCTTATATACTGTTTCACCTTACCCAATGAACGGGAAAATTAGGTTAAATTTGCAGGAAAAAGTACACGTTAATTTCTATAAGCGACATTTACATTGTAATTCCCTGTGGTAACATTACAGGAGTGATATTTTTTCACAATTTCGAAGCACTAAAAAACAAAGTATCCGTCTAATTTTAGAAAAACCGAGTTAACATTGTAAGAAAACATTTATTTTTTAAACATTTTTAAAGGCTGAACCTAAATTGAACAAATTAAATACACATTTACAGAAAAAGATAACCCTCGGGTTAGAGAAAAGGTCAATAAAATTAATCCTGCTGCACTGTAGTGATGTTGAAGACGTTAAAATTAATTTCAAGATTGAACATGCCTAGTAGATTGAAGAAATGTTTAAATTGTAAAATCTAGAGAAATTGACTTATTGGTGTTAAATGACATCGAAGGCAGTCTGGCCTGTAGATACAATATCCCATGCTTATAGTAGATTATTAATAATGCATGGTCTTCTACTCCATCCTTGGTGAAATCGGCTAATGATTTGACAAGATTTGATGTAAAATTAATGATAAAATCTAATTGATTGCGTATGAATCAGCTAAAGTATTTTTTCTCCATTTGTATAATAATATAATGCTATCGTTATATTGAGATGCAACATTAAAGATGCGTTGAAACTATCAAAATTTCTCAATCTTCTGTCCGTTCAATGTATCTTGGGGAAATGTTGGCTGGATGCGTTATTTGGAAAATGTTTTTTTATATTATATACAGATCAAAATATCACCAAAATTCTGCCAACATCAGACTTGAAATCATACATTTATGATACTAATAATATCTTTATCACAAAAGGGTAGAAAATTAGGCCATACATTACCGATGAGCATCAAGATAATCCTGAATACCCAACGATAGGCCAATACAACTTTACACAAATAGAAAAAACAAAAAACACCATAACATGCTTTCATATATAATCAATTTCCGACGTTTTGGAGAAATGTTGCTTAAATGTAAACAGAGCCTAGTTGGAAAATTGTCAAAAAATCTTTACTCTCTCGTTCGTTTCCCTCAGACTGCTAACCTTTTTCAGTGTTTTTGATAAGCAACATTGGGTCGAAAACGATTCTAAGAAGAATGTCGTCAGATCTAGAATAATCAGTGTAGTCAGCCACAAAAAACATTGGTTGAATTTATATAACTATTATTCTCGATTTTGTCATGATTTTGGATGCGACTTTGATTAACGGAATTGTTTTGCTTGTATGGATTTTAATCCCCATGTGTATATATCAAATTTTACGAGTTGTTATGCAATAGACAAATCTCAGGCATGAAAAGGGCACCCATTTCAAAATTTATAAATAATTGGTACACACTTTAAAAACAAGGTCACATTTCTGTATTTGGTCACCATCAAATTCCACTACCATGTATCTTACCCAGAAGCTAAGTAGCGTGAACCGACCAGAGATCAATTCGGCAACTCTATAACGGTCAACTAGTCTTCATTATGCTCAATTAATGTCAAGATGGCAAATATATGAGACAGGAATCCTAGCATCATATTTATGTAATTATCCTCAACCCTGTCCTTTCAATCAATGCTAACCCTAGTAAATGATGTGTTTTGGTAGCGTCATTAGTAAATTATACTGTCTTCGACTACATCTAATGAATACAGTTCAATTACTTTATATGGACACAGATTCGATTTTTTGTTCACCTATCATTATTCTAGACCTTTATTTGTCTGGCGTGTCATACCGGATCACCATGAACAAAATGACGAAAACTTGGAGAGGGGTTCCATGTGTTCGTTGGTAAATGAAAATTGGTTGTAATAAAATTTTTCTTTCAAGGACTTTTAATAGTTACACACGTCACTAACCAAATTTTGGACATTTAGTCTGATTTCCTTGCCTCTGTGTCTATTTCGGATGCTCATATTATTCGATTCGATTCTGACACTGACAAAAGATTCAGTGGAATAGTTCAATCAGTACATAGTTGGATTGTTGTGTGGAAGCCGATTAGGAACTACTTTCTATTTGACTACTATTTCCATAAATGAAAAAGGTCTATGGTTTTCAACGATAATAATTTCGTCCACGGAATTTAAGAATTATAATAAAGTTAAAGAACTTTCTGCACCTGTTTGAGCTATTAGGACGGAAGAACCCTTTGCAGCTGAGGGATACGTGCTCAGTCTGCAGTAAATGGGGTTTCGGTTTATTATCCCATCCGGACGACTATATAGACACTTTTTCCATGTCAGCCCCTCCGGCCATCACTGACAAGGTGAAACGTGGTATCATCTTGACCCATGCCAGGATTGAACCCTGGTCCTTTGGGTTAGCGAGAAAGCACTAATTCATTGAGCCAGATTTTTAGAAGAGCAACCATATCGGTTCTGAACCCTCAAGCAATGCCAACATTTCATGTGGTCCAATTATCAAATTCTCTTCATGTCTTTGAAGTACTAATTTCTCAATGGCCATAACATTCTTTACATTAATTCACATAATTACCTCCTGGAATTGTCAGTGTTCGTCTTTTGTTATCACTGCCTTTCAGGGATTACGATTAATCCGCAATAATCCACCCACTCGAGAGACAGAACTAATGGAAGTATAGTACACCACTTTAACTTGCCATCATTAACATCATAATGTAATGATATATATTTTCTATCAGTAATCACAGATATGAAATGACTAATTTAAACTTACTAACCACACATGCCTCGGGCTTGTTCGGACACGTTTATATATTTGTCGCGATTGAACCGTGGGATTTAGCTATCATTAATTTACAATTAAATGGATACGTTTTTAAAATGTAGGCTATTACGTAGGTTTGTCGTTAATATTATCGTATCAATTTTCTAAAGAATTATTTGGTATTGGAAATAACAACAGATTATGGACAATTATGATCCAATACCCGTATCATGGTACTAATAGCACAATAAGTGTTAAACTAGACCATAAAGCATAACACTGAATAGGTGAAATAACCACAACCAACACTCCTACCAATGTGGTGGTGGTGATAGACGACAAGTTAACGTTCGCTTCCAGCAGCAGCTGATATCGCAAACTAATTAGTTGTTGGTAGAGGTAGTAGTTGGTAGTTGGATTGGTTCAATCGGATGGTACTATGATGTTGGTTTGGTAATTTGAGAATTTGTAAGATCTGGTCGGGTCGAATGACATGGCAGTGAAACTTGGCCCTGAGTAGTGTGGCGTGAGTTACTCGACCTTCTTCATTCTTATTGATGGTGGTAGTTGAATGGTAGTTGTCGGTTTGGTTTAGTTAGATTATCTGAACTCCTGCCAATACACGACAAGGGATTATGTTCATTTCATTAACAGTAACACCAAGAAAGTTATAAGCGATCGCAGCCTTTGTCACTAGCAACTGCATCATGTTAGCCAAAGGAACATTTTGAAGCCAAGGTTGTTGATAAAGATCAATTCCTAGTTTACCAGGCTTTGCATTTGCACAATTATAAATGAACTGGTGGTTAATTGTATCATACTGAAATTTATAGACTTTACCCCTTTATACTTCCTTTCTCTATTTCTGTATCATTGGCCCAGTAATCATAATATATATGATATTTCACACTAATGATTTTGTCCAGAGCCTACTTTGTGTGTAAATATACAAATATTGTATTCCATTCCTAAAGATAATACATTAAAACGTCTAGAATAACGAAATGTGATAAAGAACAGATTTTATCGATGTTGTCAAAAATTACCAAATATGGTCATTATTTCTTTTTAAGACACTTTCTGTAACTAATCTTGTATCTTATAAAGGTAATCGAGTATATGAAAAGGTAGTCGCGCATTGTATATTCAACCATTGGAGTGTATTTTTAGAATTAATTGCGAATATCCTTAATATATTCATGGAAAAAAGAAACTAAGCATAACATACATTTTATTCTTTCAATAATTTCAATATATCTTTTTAGATCATATTCTGAGACACATCTGTATCTCATTTGCAACAAAAATGTCATTGTATGGACAAGTTTAAATACAAGAGCACGAATTCTGGACAGTTAGTAGGGGGTATGACCACCATTTGCGTCTATGCAGGCAATACAACACCGTCTTAATGGGGGGTTTTGAAGATTATGCAATCTTCGTTTCTTTTCGTCCCATTTAGTGTTCTATAGGGGATAGATCAGGTGATACTGCTGGCTAGATAACAAATCAACATTATGTTCGGTTTAAAAGCCGAGGACAATGCGTACAACGTGAGGTCTTGTGTCTTTCCCATTTCCGCCTCGCTTTTCGATGATGTTACAGTAGAACGGGACAAATTGCTGGACGTCTTGAGCGGATGTTGTGCTTTCGAAGACGGTTTCTGACAGTTCTGGAACTGATTGGTGACGTCTGGAATCCTGACCTCGCGTGATTATTCGTGGCCGTCCGGATCTTGGTCGGTCACGGACATTGTTACTCTGGTTCTAACGCATCCACAATTACTGGATTGTGTTCCTTTGGCAACCAAAATGTCTTGCGACGTCTGTTTGAGTCATTCACGACTGCAGCATTCCTACTGTGCGGTTTCGTTCATCTTGAGACAGTCGTTACAAAATTCTAAATGTTAGTTGTCGAAAAACAACTTAAATATAGACTCTAAAAGGTCGAAAATTGGGATCCTCTACAAAGCACCAAACACGTGCAAAATTAATTAACTCAAATGGATATAGTTTAGGATATTTAAATGCAACAGCCATCCAAATATATTCAAAAAATATATTGAATATTTTGGAATGCACAGTTTCTTTTTTCCATGAGTATATATAGTTGATTGTGTATCGCCAGAAGTTCCTGTCTCCTGTATCGTATACAAGCGCAATCATATATCATGTAAAGACATTATTTATTATCAAATGGCTATCATATTATCTTGCGTAGGTGATCGTTTATCCTTTATAGGAAAAGGCGCGTCAGAAAAAAGAGGGAAAAGAATGGTTGATAATTATAAAGATATTCAAGATTCAACTTATATGAGGACACCATAAGAATATTTAGAGGCAGTGGACACACTCTTATCGATAAATGATAAATGAACAATTGAATAAATTAGTACTCATTTCATAACATTTCCTGTAAAAGTTTTTATAAGGTAAACTGCATAACTATCATTAACCCCGAAAGCTTTCAAACGAGTTCACTACAAAAACATGATTACACATGTAAATTGCCAAATTTCAATTGAAGTCGATTGGTTCCAAAGGTCGTTTATAAAAGGTTGAATTATAGACCAGACACCATCTCAATTCATTTTAATAACGTCAGTGATACTGAATCCAGCAATTACAGTGGAACATAACTCTCGGCTTCAACACAAATCATCATGTTCATTTGTTTGAACAATATGTCTAATGTATGATACTGTGCTCGACATGAAATCTACATTGGATAGTTAGCAATATTGCTATCGATCTACCACACCGATTTATTACTTTTCATAAAATGTTAAGTCTGCAGGAAATTAAGCAACATGGTTCCTCATCCATTACTAGAAACTCATTTCTGGTTCGTCACTTCCCCTATTATGTCTAAATCAAAGACTTTGAAAATGTAAAGGCAAGAGTTTGTGACACGGTACTTTT
Organism: Lottia scabra; assembly: GCA_029955415.1. Lineage (NCBI taxonomy): Eukaryota > Metazoa > Mollusca > Gastropoda > Lottiidae > Lottia > Lottia scabra. Next base: position 10,247,968 of record JARJEI010000005.1, on the reverse strand, counting down.
GTGTCACTTTCCTTTTAATGAATACAATTTTGTCTTGTCACAAAAACAATAACGCAGATTTGCGTTTCCATCCTTCTAGTGCATCTATCACGCTCACGGATTCTGTTTCCACCGCCTTCATACTGCCGTAAAAATCAAGTCAATAACGAGATCTGATGTTTAGTTTTGATAAGCAGGAAGTGTTTAAAAATAATGAGATGAAAATCACGTGTCATATATTTGTCTGTTGATACAGGACCCACCAGATCGGATAAATAACAGGAATAATATAACAGAAGCTTCATGTGTCCCTGAAATGAGTACAAAAAATAGAAAACCTCCTGGAATCTGTGAAGATATCGGACATAGTGCTATTGACACCGTATTGAAAAGTTCAATCCAGAATGATTGGCTTACAAAATTATTACTAGTAATCTGAATACATGTAACCCCAACTTGCGGGTCACTGGTAGTGGTTGTTGTTAGAGAATGCTATAATATAAGTCCAATGAAATAAACACACACTCGTCTCACATTATACTAAATGTCAAGGATTATTTAACAACCTAAATATCTAATTTACATCTCAACCTTCCAGCTTCAAATGGGTTCTAAATCGTGTTAAAAGGGTGAAAAAGAGACGGAATGTGAAAATGCGGTTGTAATGTAATTTTAAGTATTGTGAGAACACCATAGTCGTGTAATTGACAGTGGTTATACAATACTGATTTAATGGTGAAATTATTGACTTGGACGATCAAATGTCTATATATTCAGCCACAGCCACCGCCAGTTGTTAATAGTGCGGAAACATTGGCAATATTCGAACAAATTTACCTTTTTATCAAGATAAATACATGCAATCTGTAAATCGTTTTTCATTGTAATAGTGAATGACAGCTGTATAGCCCTTGGTCGCCACTAGAATACATTCATTTTACTTCGTTTGGTGCATCAATGATAACATTGCTAAAAATAGAATGTATCTGACACGCAACTGTAACATTTAATGTCTGTGAAATCTTTCTTGATTTTCTAACAACTTTTGCAACGAGTGCAAAGCTAAGAGCATCTGTGTTCAAGTTAAAATAACAGCTTTGATGAATATGAACAAAAGGACATCAGTGAGAACATCAGTAGCTTGAAGATCAATGTGAACATCGAGAAAGACCAAAATGAGAATATCTACAATAAGAAGTATCCATATGAACATCAAATACAAGACCGTCAATATAAACATCAAAAACCAAAGCATCTCGCAAAACCAATCAGTTCAAGTTATATGTTCCAAAACGTGACCTTTTCAACAAATAACAGGTATCAAAAATGTCTGATGCTGTTACGATGACTGGCAGCAAAAACACCCGTAGCATAGCCTTCGTGGCATCCTAACTATTCGTTAACGATGGTATTGATAGTTTGGAATTCTATTTCTATCACACAGAACCCACTGCTTACCCTAATAAAAACCAAATTAAAACTGTAACCGTGTTCCATGATATAATGATATAATAACAAATGCCATAATCGATTAAAAAGACAAGTAAAACTTTAACTATTGCCCTACGTTTTATATTCTTTATATTCGACACGTTATCAATCATACTTGGAGTCATAAAATATCATTTTATAGGATAAAAATAACTCGTAACAACTCAATTCTAACGAACGGAAATAAAAAGGAAACCGGGTTTTTATTCACGTTAAATTGATGTCGTTCCTGATTATATTCGACTTAATGCATATTTCCAAATGATTTATAATTCGCAGTCATTTATTTGAAAACATGGTGTGTTAAAACTAAAAGCAAAAAATTAGTATAGGGCAAACAGATTGAAATGTAAATATAAAGGCTTAAGTCCATGTTCCTTTAGCAATTGTATACTTTCTTTATGATCAAACATGAGGTCTGTTACGGCAGAGGAATCCGATATTGATAGTTGAGGCACTGATGTTCAGGGTGATACGTAGGACCATATTTAACACTACAATAAAACTTTTATCTTAAACCTAATCCATCTTTGCTGTCCAATTGCTGAAACCAATAGCCTACTCCGAATAAGATGGTAAGAGAAAGAAACAGATGTTACCACCATCCATTCTCTACAGAAGAACCAAGTTAGATGTACAGCAAAAAATGTCAGATGATCACCTTTAACTCATTTGTGGAAAGCTATGCAATGGAAAGCAGCTAGTCGATGGAGAGGGGATCAGTTGTAAATGGCACAGCCAAATCACTGCTGGTACTTGTGATGCGGAAGGGGACGACTATAGGAAGTCTTCCAATGCAGGCTATTTGCAATCAGTTGTGAAATTTATTGTGAGTCGTTTTTATCAGGATCAGTAGGCTACCATCATCTGACAAAGACAAGAGCAATAATTGTTGTGGTTACCTTCGACAATGAAGCACGAATATCATAATATTTTTTAACAAGTGTTGGTCATTGAGAACGTGATGTTGCATTTTTTACACATATAGTTTTAATGTAGAATATATGTATTATATATATATTTATTTTGTTGAAATCACCGAAAACACTTATCTTGTTCTTCATAAGCAGAAATAATTTATGTGTCGGTTTGGTTTGGATATATTGAAAATGCACACGTATTACGTCAATATTTTTTTAGAATTTCTTTTAAGATAAATTATATTATTTCATATTAAATATGAAGTCCATCTTTTATATATATTGTATAATGTCCATTTCGTATGATATGATTATATTATATATTGGTACTCGAGAAAAAATAATCGTCTATTTCCAACCAATATCAATTTGTATCTGTAAATTAATAAAGGTAGCTGGAAGTAAGGCCAAGCAGCTGATAAAGCAAAGAAACAGACGACTATGTTTCTATAATTGTATAGAATCTAAAACGAAATATCACAGTTTGCATCTAAAATAGGGAACATTTTCTGTTAAAAAATACAGAAATATAACTTTGCAGCTGCTTTTAAATGACTACGTCTGTGTGAGAATTACTAGTTGAATTTTTGACAAACTCGTTCTAATGAACTTATGGATATAAAAAAATCTGATATATGCCAAAAGACCTATTATTTTGGTTTTTTTTCAAAAAATAATTTTACCAATTAGGCCATGGCTTTACAAAAATAATTAGCCATTGAGAGAATCATGAAAAGATCTCATTTAACGGGGCTAACACTATTATTCTGGATTAAAATCGATTAAATACCCGATTTTATACTTGTATTAGTACCTATTAAAACAAGACTGGTTAGTCACTAGGGACTCGTACAACTCGTTAAATCATAGTCCCTACTAATACAGATTAACATAATATATCATAGAACTTTTACCTGTTAATAGAACGTAACATCGGTTATTCGTTATTGCTTTTGATGCCTAATTGTACAAGATTTTCATATACCACATACTATGAGTATTATGGATTTAAAAGAATGACCGGAAATGTTAATTAAGACGGGAAATTTAACGTCATGCAGTGGGCAACTAAAAACAATTGTCGGTATTAATATGGACATTTATAAAGCGCCAATAGCCACATTACAAAGGGACACGCTCAAAGCGCTGGTATACATCATACAGATTGTAGAGCTCTTATAGTGTGCTGCCTGTTAAGCGCTCACTACATGTACGTTTGGTATTCTTCAATTTGACTCCTTATTGGCACTCCAATTATAAACAGACCGTGTAAAAGACTCGGTTTTGTCCTGTATTATTAATAAGAAAACCTTACCTCTAGTAATATTTGAAGTTTTATACGCAGTAGTCACTTGGTACAAGCATGTAAATATTAAAAACACTATTTATATATCCTTAAACATTTTCATAAATAGCCACTATTATAATACTAAGTACATGTATCTATATTTAGCCAATAATTCATCCATTATATGACATTACTCTACCATAATCGATCATTATGGTGTCAATTGGGTCTCTTTTAAAACAATTCACATAATTATTATTACTTGACTAAATATCTCTTTAGATTTACTTTTACTTGTATTAGGATTTTAAATTTTCATTAAATTATAACATGTTTGTTATAATTTGGGAATTTCTAAATAAATATAGAGGAAAACCCCACATTATCAATTTCAAATAAAAATAGTCACATAGTGTTTCCCTTATGCCCCGGTTTCACATAGACGAACTTTTGGAAACTTCGTAAGGATAGAATTCGGCTCTGTCGGGAGTGTCGGAAGTAAATCGGGTCAAAAATGCTCCTCTTCCGACACTTCGGACAACGCTTACGATCAACAGCCGACTAACAGCCGACCAACAGCCGACTAAAATTTGGCTCTTACGACAACCGTTCAGACATTTACGAATGTCGTAACGACATTTCCAACTGCTGTTACGACATAAACGAATTAGAAGCGAATTTCATCCGACTAAACCAAATTTGTTACGACTGTCCTAAATACAAATCCGACTGTTACCGAATGCTCTAACGACATATACGAATGCCCTTACGACACATACGAATGTTCTTACAACTGATCCGAATGCTCTTATCCGAATTTGTTCTGGTCGTATATAAATGGAGCCGACTTTTTCTACATAATCTGCTGGATGACGATTTGAACGAGGCTATCGATGATCTTTGGGCTGTTCAACAGCATCTTCAAGATGATGTTCCTCGTAAAAAGACACAAGAGGCCGTATACCCCTACGACTGTTCAGACTATGCTTACGAACGTTCAGAATGCTATTACGACCGCAAAAAAGCCCTTCAGACCAACAGCCGACTAATAGCCGACTTGCTTCCGACTAATTTTTAATTCGGACGTGTCGGAAGCTTATTACAACTGTTTTGAACATTTCAAAACAGTTGTAAGAAGCTTCCGACACGTCCGAATTACTTCCGAATTTTTGCCTCGTCTTCCGAACTTACCGACCTCTTACGAAAGTCTTCCGACTACCAAAATTCGGATGAAATTCGTAAGAAATTCGTCTATGTGAAACCGGGGCATTAATCAGATGAAAGAATACTACCCCATAGAATGATTACATAATCTTATATCTCAAATTTGGCCAAAAAGAATATTTTAATGCGTTTTTCATTATAACTAGTTACATGGTTGGTTGGTTGGTAGATAGTCGAAACTGGCCGATTCTATTCCGAGCCTTTGATAGCTATATGGACAGATATGGCTGGGGGAGAGCCATAAAAACTTAACCACAAAAATTATATTTGGAAAGATCGATATTTTTGTAGTTTACCTTACCATCATTATCTCCATTTTTTGTGACTTATGCTAGGTTTACAGTATGTTCTCGATGGAATTTTGGCCTTTTTTGTCTCAATATTCAAGTTTTGTTAAGTTGTGACTAAGTTTCCTCGCAGTTTATTACAGTGTCTGACAGACCGATAGGGCGATGAAGTTGCACCGTGGCTGCCGTATCAATTTTTTTTAACTGTTAAAATTCTAGCCTACATCCACGGCAGTCACGTTTTCCTATCTTGTTGTCTCACGTTCACCCAGTTGGCTCTGAAACTTGATTACCGTGGCCGCCGGGAACATAGTGTAAAGCTATCATTTCTGACTCTACCACAGCCATATCTGTACAAATAGCTATCAAAAGCTGGGAATAGAGTCAGGAAGATTCGGAATAGTTTGTATAAAGTTAAAGTTCGCTTCCAGTGGATGCTGATATCGCAAACTATGTGGTTGGTGGCAGTCGTACTTGTTGATAGTTGGATTGGATAGTTCAGGTTTTTTTCACCAACGACACCTTATGATGAAATCACGTAACTTTTAAACCGATCAATCAACATTTTTGCAGGGAGCCATTTTATTTTTTTGTTTTGTTATGACATGATTGCCTCACGTATAAAGTAGCTATTATAGAAGTGATAATCAATACAAATTTCGTCGAATAGCAGACCTAGACTTCCAACGATCCCGACCGCATAACAAACTTAAATCAAAAACATATTGGTTACAGTTAAACTTTCATGTCATATTTATCATACACAATTCTGTCATTCAAACTTAGAGGTTTGGCCAAGGACCGGCTGGGAGAAAGGATACGCAAGGAACCTAAGTTGTTATCCTTGTAAAATATAGATGTTTCTTTCTTTTTTTTTTGTCAGTTATCGCGCGATCCTTACTGACATATTTCAAATTAAATATTTCAGTATTTCACTAGAACCACCTTATTCAACGGAATACAACGTTTGCACATCTATCCGTTTCTTTTCTTTTCATCGGTAGAGTATTTAATTCTCAAACCAATGACTGTTGGAAAATGGCCCCAATTCGTTTTCGCAATTACCAGAGCACGAAAGGAAGCGTTAGAAAATTACGAAGTATGTCTAAAAATTCTAGGAATTTCCAGAAATTGTTGGGACATTGATTCCTACATTTGAAAAATTCTAAATAAGTTTATAAAACGATACAATTCTAATTCTATACCAAAGAAGAAGATAAAGTTATGTAAGTAGAAACTTGTTTTTATTCAGCAACATGTTGGCCAACAATTGGACAACATGTTGCCGAATGTTTCCGAACTGTACACACTGACAACATGGCATTTCGGCAACATGTTGTCCAACATGTTGTCAGTGTATACAGGACTTTAGGAAACATTCGGCAACATGTTGTCCAAATATTGCCCAACATGTTGCTGAATAGTTTATTTTTGTTGTCGAGATGCAAATGATGTTGCCAATTTATCCAATCAGATAACGACTATAAATCCGATAATCTGTCTGAAGTCATGTGATTCAAAGAAAAACAGAGCCACCACCATGACTGGTAACAATTTGCACAACATGTTGTCGAACTGATGTCTTGTGTATATAGCAACAAATATTTTGTTGCCGAAATTATGCCCAACATGTTGTCAGTGTGTACAGTACTTATTAATAGTGTTCTAATCATCTCATTATTTAAAAAAATACTCTGTTTCTTACAAATCTAGTTCTTATCCTAGTTGCATTTTAGAAAATGATTACATAGGATAAGAGCGTCAAAGATTTTATAAAGAGTGTTCGTATATGGAAATAAAATACCATCCATTCATATTAAACGACTAGTTACATTTCCTACTTAAGGAACATATTATTAACAACTATTATCAGCTATCTGTAAAATGAGTTATGTGATAATCAGTGATGAAATGATTTGTCATTGATTACATTAAAGTGATTCAAAAGATGTTTTCTAGTTCTATTTCTTGTATTTATTTCCATTTTTCTGATTTCCATCAAAATTGATTTCATCAAAAATTAATAATTTCATCATTCATCAAATTATGTAGAGGAGTAAGAGTTATAAGACAATGTGAAATGAAAGATATGAATTTTAGGTCTGGATAATAGGGAATCATTAAGTCATTAAAATCGAGCCATGTACATGTTGAAATTTTTCACTAATATACAAAAGACCCTGCCAAATCACAAAATCAAGCTTAAAATAATTTAGTTAAACAAATGACCTTATTTTTACCGAAAATAACATTGACATTCAATGATTTATTTTAGATGTATGGGTACTCAATAGCGTTAAGAACTTTATTCGATCATGTCGTAAAAGACATACAATGAAAGCAGTTAATGATGCTGTTGGGTTCCTTGGTGTCGTAGAAGAATAGTGTTTTTTAGATGTCTGCGTCTAGCTGATTTCCTTCTCTCGATAAACAATAAATTGTTATAAACTTTTTCCGACTTTCTAAAAGTTCAAATCACCATAATAAATATCACAGGAAGAAAAGATTGGCATTTCTTTCATGGAAAACAAAGTATGGTCTTACCTTACAAGGTAGTAACAATAATGTCCAAATAAATAAATATTCGATAAAACTGGAACTAATCAACTTAAGAAACAAAAACTAGAATTGCTGCTACAATAAAAAGCCAATGACTGTAGGAATTGTGATGAAAATGGTCTCGTTGAGGCAGAAGAACTGGTTGGTGATATTAAAACTAGTCAAACGGCTAGAGTAAGATCAATATTTTCTATAATGCTCATTCTATACTATATGTCTTTCAATAGGATAGTAGGATTATCTGTTGGGACTGGATTAGTGGTGTATGGGTGGAATTGACTGAAATATTGGCGGTCGACGAGATCAGCGTAAAACATGATTGAACCTTTTGTTGATATTGTCACCTCGCTCGAGAATATTGATACTTTTTGTATGCATTATATGGGAATGTCCAGTTATAAAAATGGAAGACATTTGCCTATTATAAGTCCTAAGCTTCATGGTCTCTGTGCTCTCTATACCACTCGTTAAATAAGTGGAAGTATATATATAGCCTACTCGTTCGTTAGGTCTAGAGAACATCGACCTTACCCCTAAATACAACTGGTTTAGATGAGTCGCAATAACGCGTACATCGGTGGTAACTTATTAGTCCCCCACCTTGCATCTGTTTTGTGTTCAGTTCTAAGCGAGCGCACATCGACCAGTGTCTCGACAGCAACTGACAGATAACTGTCTGTTGTTTGTCGTTTATCCGACTGGCGGCATTTAAGTCATGTGACTTTTTCAATGACCTTTGCTCATTCCGGGTACCAGCGCGCACATCGGGTATCTGGGATTTATCAGTCGCCAAATAGTAGAACATGTGCAACTCGCTGGAACCAGCGATTATCTGTTTACTTTCAGTGGTAACACTGCGTACATCGACTTCAACTGGCAACTGGTTTGTGTCCGCCAGACTCTATCAGTCACCAATAACTTCCTTACCACTAGTTGTATTCAGTGATAAGGTCGATGTATTTATTAAGAGAAAAGACAACATGGTTTTAATCAGTTATATGTCAACAACACCTTAGCAACATTTTAATAATAGCGCAAATTACTGCTTGTCAAAGGGGTTGTAAAGAGGTTTTCTAAGTTAAAGTGAAATTGCAAGAACCACAGACGTCGGAAAGAAAATTGGAATGGCGCAAATTGATCCTATCAGTGTCCCCGATGCACATAACGTTGTCTTGTGGTTATTCACGTGGTTTAACGATGAGAGGTTCCTTCATCAGTGTTTTTTTCTTTCAAATGTAGCTTGCAATGTTACTTTATGGAAGATAAAGTGGATTTGTTCCATGTGTTATATTACACACCAGCTTTACAAGCGTGGATTGAATTCAATCATAATCCACAAGCTGCGGATGTTTGAGAGCTAAGCGCCCCTTTTTTTATATTGATTCTTAGTCGCTTAGGGATTTTTGTATCAAAGTTCATAACAAATTGGGGGCATATCAGAGACAGTTTCTCTTTGTTTTATTTTGGAGTTTTGGGCAGAGAACGGGGATGGGATGATGATGAATAATAATTCCCATCAAGAAAACTCTATATGGGAGTGAAAGAAATACTAAGTACACAGTTATGGTTATTTAAGGTTAATATTGCAAAAGATAGACCCATCCTAAAACCAATATATTTATGTATGTAAAAAAAAAGAAATGAAAGGTTAATAAGTGTAAATCGTTCAATAGTACGCTATGTCTAGTATTTATTTGTGGTAAGTGTATTTAAATAGTCACGAAGTCTTTTTATACGCCCACATGAAAATGAAGACGTATATTGCCGTCACCCCTGTCCGTCCATCCGTCCGTTGGTCCGTCATCAATTTCTAGTGTACGCGCTATAGAGACCAGAGTTTTTATCCGATTTGAATGAAACTTGATATGTATATTTATCTTGATAATATCTCGGATGAGTTCAAAAATGGCGCGATTCCGGGCGTCGGTTTATGATTAATTTCCCTTGACTTAGTGAAAAAATATTAAAATTAACATGTGTACGCAATAAAAGCTAGAGTTTTTATCCGATTTGAAGGAAACTTGGTATGTGTATTCATTCTGATAATATCTCGCTCGGATCAGTTTGAATGGTTAATAAGTTATTTCCCTTGACTTACTGAAAAAAAAACGTTAAAATTAACTTGTGTATGTGATAGAGGCTAGAGTTTTCATTCGATTTGATTCATCTTAATATTAGATTACATAAGTGCGATGATGGTGCAATCAACTTGGAAAATTCAAATTTGCTGAAGTGGGCGTATGTTACCTTGCCTGGCAAGCTATCTTTAGTTTATATCTCAGAGTTTTAGAGACTTACGGTTTCGGGCTAGTTAATGCGGGCTTCCCACTAGCGTGCTATCTGTTTCGAATATTACGATTGACCGTTCGTAGCAGGTCTTATTTTTATTCTCTTAGTATGGATCAAATAAAACACATTCTTTTCATATGTGTTTGTATAAATTGGTTTGAGTAGTGTGGAATCCATCTTGAAACTTTCGGTTTGTTTACATGAAGTCGTTTCGTCTCACTTCTGGTCTCTGAGAGAAAAATGTCTAAGCGTGAACTATTTAAAACATGGTTGGTCAATAGGTCAGAGTAATATCTCCGATAGGTAGAATTTCTCTGTTGATCAGAATGGGAAATGAATGTGTCCCCTGAATTGTCATCAAAAACGTGCATGATAAAGTCATCGCATTTTGCTTTTTAATATAAACTTAAATTGTGGCCTCAAGAGTTAAACTGAAAAGCTAAACTTAAGATGATTTAAGTGTTCCAATTATTTCATTGGTCAGTTACTATAATCGGTTTTAAATTAAGTACTAGTATTATTATCCAATCAGAATACTGTATTTCTTAAAATCTGGATTAAAGATGAAGTTTGATTAAAGAGTCATTGAAGGCAGTGGACGGACACTAGTCTGGGACATGTCCCTTAAGTTGAAAACCCAGGTACTAGAGCTACTAATATTATTTTTTTACGTACCATCCAAGATACTATGCTGGGGGTAATTTTTTTTAATGTAATTAAGCACTTTGTTACGTCAATACAATCTGCTAAAAAGCCTGTTTAACAAACCTCACCACATAAAAAATATCTTTTTTATCGATGCCCCATGCCCTTTTTTTTAATAAATTACACACGCTGAACTTGTCTTTGGGAAAGTTGGGCTCGATATTTGATTTATAGGAAAGGGAAGGGATTATGCCGTTTCTGAAAGTTCTAGCACTTCTGATGATTTATTTAAGTCCCAAATATTTAAGGGCTGAATGTGACAAAAAAATATCACTCTTTAACAAAAGTTATAGGTGTAACAAAAGTTTTATTATATTATGTAACAAAAGTTATATGTGTATCAATATGTATAATAAACAGTATATTTATAGCCTGTAGTAATCAAGTAGATAACTATACTGCTCTGGATTGTAGATATGGTCACGTATGAAGACTCATGAGATAGAATTAAGAAAGATAGAACGTATTTAACATTAGTATTGACTCCATTGACTCTATATCTGATTAACTTTTGTTTAAAACCAAAACTGGTTTTAAATATCACGTCTTCGCTGCTTCATCGTGTCTTATTTGGTAAAAATTGCAACAAAAGGTTTATCAACGGTTTCTAGTAGTATTCGACCTCTATATATATCATAGAGACAGAGTTTTGGTGTCTATCCCATGGAAACCCCAAAATCCAAGTTGGCGTCAAAAATGGCCACCATAACATTAAATGGCCATAAGTCACTTATTATCCATCCGAAATGAAATGAAAATGAAATGAATGGAGTTTTACGTCCTACTCTGCAATATTATTATCCATCCGAGAGACATAATGTATATGTATGGGTTTGGGGGTCACATAGAATCTATTAGGATAAGTTGAATGTTAAGCAGTGGTTTATGAAACCACGAAATCCAACATGGCGTTCAAAAGGCCACAAAACCACTAAATTTCGTTCTATAGAACAGTGGTTAGCGCATCGTGCTTTACAAACATGAGGTCATTTGCGTTAAATGGTGGTTGTTATGTTTGAGAGTTCGGGGGGGGGGGGGGGGGAACCTATTAGCGTTCATGTCATCTTATAGCGAATACACATGCAAATGTATGTAAGTAATGGACATGTACTTGAGTAAGATAAATCGTCACTCTAATTCTGCTTCACTATGTTCTGAGGGTGTGGAATTTGGTGAAGGCTGGAGTCCTAACAAAGGATTTCACATTGGCACAGTTGTCAATGTCAGTTTCAAACACAAGGAGTTTTTTTTAAGAGACTGCAATAAGACTCATAAATCTCAATAGTGAGGAACTGAGGAAGAGTAATTTCCACCGTCATCAATGCCCCAAGGGATGCAGATGTACATATTGCTATTGCTCGCCGACAGTCTACTACTCTGATTGGAGAAGACACTGACCTTGGTGTTACTCTTGCACTTTTCTTCCTCTCTGACAATGCAGCCAAGGTTCTGAAGATGTATAACATTTAGCAGTTGGAAGTGGAACTCGTTAAGGAACTTTGATTTCATACCCTCAGAACAGACTTCATGGATAGAGAACGAAAAACACATGGATGTCATATACAGGAACAAGAAATTAGAGGACAAATACCTGGTTTGAAATGGTGTCGAATACGGAGGCTGCATCAAGTAATCTTCTTCAGTTGATTTATTACAACTGGTGTGCTGCTTGTAGCACACTTCGAAATACCTGCAGCGGTTACGATCTATCATGTAACAGTTGGTGTGGACCTTGCAATGCCACAATCCATTAACGAGTCACTTGTTAGTGAAGCAGACGAAGAGTGATGCTCAGTACATTCCGTATCAAAATGAAGGTACGTGAATATCTACATGTGTATTCGCAAGAACATGACAAGATGACATGAACATGAGGTTTTATACATATTTGCGCACTGATTAGGCTACAGTTTTATCCATCATATTGAAATTCTATTCAGATGATATTTTAAAACAGATTAGATTTGAATTGAGATCCACATAAACATCAAACTTATATCTTTATTAAATGAGGGTAGCCTAAAAATTAGGCCATACATTATCGATGGGCCTCAGTGTTGGTTGGTTGGTAGATGGTAAGTAAACGTTCGCTTCCAATGGTTGCTGATATCGCAAACTAGGTAGTTGTTGGTAGTCGTAGTTGTTGTTAGCTGGATTGGTTCAATCCGGACCATATTTGGCTTATTTATGGCTGAATATCGTGGTAATTTACATCGTAGCAGAACACCGGTGTAGAAATTATGATATAATGTCCTTTATCGTACATCTTCAAATCGCGTAACATCAAGTTATTGCTGGGAGAAAATTATACAGTTAAAATCATGAAAGAAGGGAAATAACTATTATTTTACCACAATTGGATTTATATTTCCGTGCTTGACTTAAACATCTCCCAAGTGTCCTCTATCGCGTATCTTACATGCCTCTTGAGTTTTGGGATAAAGTCATGCTAGATGCCCCTTACAGTACATTACATTCACAAACACACATAAAGACCCCTCCCAACACTCACGTCGAAATGTTGCTAACATGAGACGAAAAAAAAAAAAATTCCCATTATTTATTCAAAAATAAAATGTACAAATTGGCATTTCATTCGAAAATCGACTTTAACCCAGAAAAATCTGCGCTCTTCTTAAATTTCATCGTGAACTGCAGGAAAATTGATTTTCTGTTGTAATGTCAACCAACAAGGATGTTTCCATACTTGCACTTGATCAGGCCGAAAACCAATTCCTGTTTCAGCCTGTGGTATATCCAACATTACTTTCTGAAATCGTTCGGCAACATCCAAGTTAATGGCAACAGAAATGTGATTTTCCTACAGTCCACGTGGTTGAATCCCACTAGGAATCTGTGTTCCTGGACTGAAGAAAAAATAAAATACAGACTCAATATCCTCAAATTCAAATTAAAATAATAGTCGGAAGTATAAATAAATAAACTACATACAAAGGCAATACTAATATTCTAATCTGAGAATGAATGCAAATGAAATATATCGCTCACCCACTAGTAGCCATCAATAAACAGGTTACTTCCCTTGATCAAACTAATAAACATGCACGTGCATTCTGAATACAACTCACACTACTCAAATTAGACATGCTATCTATCGTCCTACTGGTTTCACAGTCAATGCAAATCATCAATTGATTCATAAGCAATAAAACACAGTTCTATAACCTATAATATTATACTTTATCACGCTTTCACAGCGTTCCCTGTCCAAATATCCGAACCTAGCCACCTTGGCTTAAACCACAACCGAGCCACCTTGGCTTAAACCATATTAATTGATACCATATCAAGTAATAACCATTGTAATAATAAAATATATTCACCCTCTGTTGTAGTACGTACGCCCACGCTGTTCCACTTTCCCGATAGAGCTGCAAAAAGCAAGTCCGCTCAGGTTGAAAACATAACCCAAAGTGAGGTCAAGGTATTATTCCCGCTAGGTGACACTTGGGATAGAACACAACTTCTCAGCGCGGCTTAAATCGTGTTCGAAATGTTTGCGATGCAACCATACGACCAAGCGCGACCAACCACGACTTAATGAAACGTTAAATCGTGTTGATTGGTAAATGTGAGATAGGGGCTTAAAGCCGAGCTGAGAGGTCGTGTTCAGTCGTATGCAGGTCGTATGAAGGTCGTATGAAGGTCGTATGACAGTCATGTTCAATCGTATAGAAATCGTGTTCAGTTGTATGAAGATCGTGTTCAGTCGTATGAAGATCGTGTTCAGTCGCATTCAGTCGTGTTGGGGAATGTATGAAGAACCTCATACGACCTTCATACGTTTTAACACGATTCAACACCACTTTCATACGCATTTCATACGACTTCCATACGCCTGAACACAAAATCCATACGTTTGTCATACGACCGGAAGAGTCCATCACTTGACTGAGTGAGAACGTGGAAATTCCCTGAAACTGAAAGCTCATTCTACAGCTATGCAGAACCTCGGGCGGTCGAAACTAAAGCTCCTCCAAGCAAAACTTTCCAAGGGAAACATCCTTCACCACCAACCATCGATACTACATGACCCACGTGATCAAATTAAACAAAAATATGTCGTTTGAAGGTCCTGCTCAGAATATTTTTGTAGTCGGATATGCTGCTGCCTCGACAACCAGGAAAAGAAGGCACAGCATTGGTTCTTTTGATGCACCTCAGAGGTGCATCAAAAGAACCAATGCTGCTGAGGTGCATCAAAAGAACCAATGCTGCTGCCTTCTTTTTCCTGGTTGTCTCATCATCAAAGTATGCCATTGTAATTAATTGTGAGTTATACTGCTCTGTGGAATTGCCCAGGACTGAGTGAGGAACAGGCTTTGATGCTGTCCTGTTATATGTCCACGTCACCATCACACATTTCAAACGCTTGAGCTGCTCAAATTCGTCTGTCTTCGCCGACACCGTGGTCCCATCACAATGCCATACTATAATACGATGGCTACACGAGAGCGATACGAGTATTTCACGAAGTCGTGTCGCCTTCCTAAGACAATCGGGCAGCTTCGAGCTTCATTCGTCTGATCTTCGTGAGGCGAAAATGCCCGATGGCGTTCACGATCAGATCCGAATTCGAATATTTCCATAGTTGTGTGTCCATAATATGGTGTCAAATTCAGGATAGTGTGACGGCAGCATTATAAAAACGTGTATCTGCGATGGGGGCTTAATCATCCAACGAGATAAACTCTACTTGTTGGTATATAAAAATAAAATAACACTTTGAATTTCCCAGGGTTGTATGTCATAGTTTAAACCCTGGGTTTTCAACTTGGGGGACATGTCCCAGACTGGGGACATTTGGACATTTTCATGGGGACACAAACTGAGCTATAGGTCTGAAAAAGGATTATTCCTTTTTGCATATGCACACAGTTTCCACTGCCCACGATGACTCTGTATCCTGGGCCACAATTTATATTCACATTAAAAGGCAAAAAGTTGTGACCTTATCATGCTTCAAAATTGCATGTTTTCGATGACTTCCGCTAATCAATTCAGGGGACATGGTCATTTCCTTGTGGGTAATCGGGGACATTTGGGAAAACCAGTTGAAAACCCAGGGTTTAAACCATTGAATCAGTGATCACAATATGGTCAAGTCTCACACTATTCGGTTTGAATAAACCTACTCGATTGAAAACTTACAGTATCTACCATTGCCCATTATTTTTCAATTCTTGGATATAATTCAGTAAAATTTGAAGCTTCCACATATTAGCACCGAGACCATAATGGTTACCATCGAAACTCATGATACCGTCCGTCATATTATAAGTATTAAATTGTGGAATATTCAATGGTGTTAATATATTGTCCATTCTTGAGATGAATTTCTTGACCTTTGCTTTAGATTGTGATACTATATTTCCATTTTTTAAAATACCGGGTTGGTGAGGAGTTGCCCATAATAATTTAGGCCACTTACTCGTTTTACTTAATTGATGAACGGGGTTGATGAGCTTAGATTTAATATTGTTCGTATCAAAGTAGTCGTGTAGGCCAACACCAAATATAAGTAAACTTCTTGATTTATTATACAGTTGTTTCTGAATGATATCTGTTACTTGCGACCCAAATTTATAGGAATAAAAGTAGCGGAATAAGAGATTGACTTTTCCACCACAAATATCAGAAGTTTTCCATTGGTCTAAGTTAAGTCGACATACTTTTTCTGTGAACATATACATTCCGGTGCATTGGTCATAGATCTCTGAAAGGAAACGTAAATTCAATCAAAAACGAAATAATCAATTATAAGTGTACTATTTTATCAAAAATAATTCCACATATCCATACTATATTCTGTCTCTGTCTCTGTACTCTGTCTCAAAAACAAAAATAGACTAACCTTTTGTGACATTTTTGAGCATAGCTCCGTCAATAAAATTGTTTCTAAGAAATAGTAAAACAGCAGTGTAAATATGACGTAGGTACGAATCACCAAGAAAGGCAATAGTTCCATTAGTTAGAAGATCACACGCTTCAAGATAATTAAATTGTTTTATTTGGCATCTTGGATCTTTGGGAATAAAGTCTGAATACTCCGCGTGTACATATTGTCTCATATCATAACAATCCTTACATCGACATTGTTGTGTAGATTTATTTACACAGTGGTTATTAAAGCAACATGGTGTTTCTCCTTTCATATCACATAAACCACGAAACCATTGACCATTCGGATGTTTTTGGTGAGCGAAGGACACATTACCACATTTTAGGTCGTTTCTCTGCAATGTTTTATTCAATCCATGTTGCATTCGTGCATAATCCAAGAACAATTCCATATCACGAGTTTCCTTCAAAGTCATGGGTTTCTGTTTCCACACACCATTTAACATATTTCCAAGAACATTGGGACACTGACGGTTATCAGTATCAAACACCGAGTTACTATTTGTGTCATTATCAAACACCGAGTTACTATTTGTGTCAGTATCAAACACTGAATTACTATTTGTGTCAGTATTAAACACCGAGTTATTATTTGTGTCAGTATCAAACACTGAATTACTATTTGTGTCAGTATCAAACACCGAGTTACTATTTGTGTCAGTATCAAACACTGAGTTACTATTTGACGGTATGTTTATATTATAGAAATAGGTTTTAACACAAAAAAGACACACTAAAGCCAGGATAACTACAAAGACAAGCTTTTTGTTCTTCTGAAAAAAATGTTAAGGGTATAGTTTATATCCATGGGAACGGAAACAATTTATGCTATTCTTGGAGGTTTACTAAACCATGAAACGACCAAGAAACATGTCGTTTTCCTTTTCCTGGTCGATTTGGTCGGTTCATGTTTTAGTAAGTACCTTGCACGAGAAAATGATTTTCCCTATATAACTATTATAGCGAATTACCTTAGGCTACTTAGCTAACAGGTGCATGTTAAGCATTATATTTGCATGAATTATATTTGCAGTCATTATTACAAATGCTATTCTACTCAATCGGGATTCATATTTGCTACGATTTTCTGAGAATTACATAGCCTACAGTAGTTAAACCGGATATCGGAATGATGAAAAGGTAATAACTCTGCCAACGAGTAACATACGAAGACTTCTATGAAGTGTGCAACGTTTCCGGGCCAAAAATAAGCAGTATCTGACTCTTGTTCGCTTCACATATTTTTTTTTTATGAATAAAAACAAATTGTCAACTTACAACATATTGGATAAATTTAGCAGATGTGTGTCGAAGTTGCATTGTATATTTTGATTCTTTCTTAAAACCCGTGTCTCTTTAACTTAACGTTGATCCTACAAAAATATAATAATAATAATAATACATTTTAATGTTTTATTTTAATCAGTGTCACCATCTTTACAAAAATACATTAAGTAGATTATGTACAGAAGTAAAACAATTGATTATGCTAGGTTTACACTATGTTCCCGGTGGCCACGGCACCCGAAACGTATTACGCCGTGGAATTTGAACGTTTTTGTGTCCATATTCAAGTTTTGTAAAGTGTGACTAAGTTTCTTTCCGGTTTATTACAGTGTCCATGCCAGAACCAGAGGAGCATTTGTTAGTCCATTAAAGCGCAAGATTGAGAAAAATATCGTATGTACTCTTGTCTAGTAATTCAGATAATATGTTAAAACGGGCATTTTATCGCATAAAAAGAGAAGGAACGGCATCAAAATCGTTTATCATTGATTTAGTCTTCCAAAGTCGTTCATGAATTTTTGAGTTTCATTGAGATTTATGGTTAAAACATAAAAATGTTGATCTTTTTACCTCAGTTAAATCCGCAAAAGTGGTCATATTCCATAACTACCAATCGGATCAGTACTAAACTTGGCCATTTCATTACATATATATAGATCCTACTACCCTACAAATTTCAGATTTCTAACTCAAAAAACTTTTTGAACCGTAAGTCCACGAAGAAAAAATTGTGCTGATGTAAATTCAGAAATCGAGTCGACCTGATGTAAAATATATATTTTAATTCTAGCATGTTTTTCCCTATAATTCCGATTGCTACGAAATTTTACAGCCTCGTGAAAAAACATATTGTATAATCAAATACCAATTGTAAAGGAAAAGAATAAAAAAAATAATGAAGTTAATTAATTAGATCAAATTTGCGTGATAGTCTAAAGACTGCAATGTACTCAATTCGACACAGACGAGAACATATCATACATGTCTTAGGCCTATACATCATAGATTCTCTATCTGCATATCAAAAACTGTACTCATGTAGGACTAAATACATTCAAATGCGTGCTTCAAGACAAGATTATTGCAAAGGATTGCCCAGGGACGTAGCGTGACCAATTTGACTGGGGGTGTAAGGTCCATGTTTTACCGACGATGCATTGTACTCCAAGAAATTTTGAAAATTAGGATAGTGTTCCCTGCATCTGATGCTTTTTCGATTAGAATTCGCACATCTTGGGGCATTGTATCACAAGAAAATCTTAAGATTTGATTTGATTTCCTTGCAATCAGGCCTTTCCTAACAGCAAGCGATTTGGACGGACTGAACCCTATAAAATTTTTGAAAAATAGAATATATTTCAGTTGTAGATCTTACTGTATTCCACTTACCTTAATTAAACCAATTTGTTTTGAAACATGCCGAAATAATTGTGTTGTCTGAAATCACTTTATGTTGAAATTCAGTTGTGAAACTGGCACAAATATTCTTGTCGTCTGTAAATAACTGTGTATTGAAATTCAATAATGAAACTGACTTAAAGAGATATGTTCACTAACTATTCGACCAATAATTTTTTGTCCCAGAACCTGGAATTTTTTCGCTATTCTATTTCATAATAATGTTCACAATTCTCCCTCGAAATTTTAGCCTTCAAATCCTTGTGTAGCCATAAGTACTTCTATTTACATACATTAAAGGCTAAAATCGACCATCAAAATTGCTGAACGTTCCACTTTAAATAGTTCAATATATAGAAAACTGTAAGAAACATCTGTTATAATAATAATTTAGTTTTAATATAATATAATATAATATAATATAATATAATATAATATAATATAATATAATATAATATAATATAATATAATATAATATAATATAAGTTTATTCATTTGAAGGCAACGGCCCATAGTACACACATATTATAATTATGAAATAAATATAAAATAAGATTCATTATAGAGAAAATATATTGATTTCTGCGATATATAATTAAAAATTTATATTTACAAGTTTACATAATACATGTTTACGAACAATAGCGGTATAAATAACTTCATTCATTAATTTGTTTACAAAATCAATGGATACTTTGGGGGGAAATATGAATTGATTCAGCTAGAATGCAAAATATATGAACTTGGCTAAATTTTCAATTACAATATAATTTGTATTTGATAAGATTTTTATAAAATCACGATAACATTTATGTTTAATATACTCATTAAGAAATTGATTGCGTAACTGTTTATACAACGGACATGAGATGATAATATGATACTGCTTATTGGCAGCAATAAGTCTTTTGATTCTTTGATCATTTCGATGCATAGTCCATCAATGCCTCCGACTTTACCACTTGCAATATCGTTCAAGCTCATTCGATTTCTAATATTCGAATCGTGTCATTTAGCTTAAATCATCATTGACGGATGAGACCAGAATTGTTTAGGACAGTTCATCATTGATTGTAGTTCCGACTTCATATTGTCACAATATGACCTTTCTTTTTTATCACATACAAATTTGAACCTGTTTAATGCAATTTTATAGTTCTGTAGATCTAACTCAAAGTTTGTGGCTCGAAAACGGTTTAAGGTTTCCTATTTTTGATAACGAAGTTTTTGGCACTCATTGTCAAACTAACCAGGCTGCTTTGCAATACATGAAGTTTTTGTTTTCTGTTTTTGGATCATGGTGGTTGCGGCATTCTGTAACAGGGAATGTAATGTGTTAACACTTTTAACTATGTCGTTGTCGCTTTCAAGAATACTTTGTATCATGTTCATGGTCCTTTAACACATTTCGAAACTCAAATTTACATGCAGGGTTCCATACATATTTAACTTGATTAATGCGCTCAGTATGATTTGCATTTAGATTTGTTAAAGTTTTAGACAGTGAGAAGTTGAAAGAACATTTTATAGGAAAATGATCTGATGTGTCAAGGTTGAGGACAGAAAAATCTTGAATCACACTAAATAAGTCAGAAGAGGCAACCATGTAGTCTAACTACTTTATATAATATACTTGATATTTGATACATGATTGATTTCCCTTGTTTTATGCATATATCAGTAACATATTTGTTTTTTCCAGGAAACGTAACACCCGATCCTGTAAAATTAGCTTTTATAAAAAGGTAATAACTATTAGCTTAGCTAACCAATACGAACGGATGGTAAATGTGTCCGTTTCATTAAGGAAATTGTATGGTCGTTGCAACTTACTATTTTTTAAATATCTGATGGTCCACTACTATACATCTATTGCTCTAGTTTTTATTAGGGGAATTGTGTTGCTTGTTCGGATGATGATCAATTGGGAGAAACACGTTTGCGCACAAAATCAAAAGTTTCATTTGCGCACAGTATACATCTGCGCACAAAAAAACTCGACAATTGCGCACAAATTATAGTCTACATTTGCGCACATCTAGATTAGATATAAACCACAAAAATGTGTCTAGTAGGGCCTACTACACCATTTAAAAAGCGGATAACGTGACAACGTGTGGCTATACACAGTACATGGATATCGATTCGAACTGGTATTCGAATATTGCTTCTGATTTTTTTCGACTAGCATTACACACTTCAAAAAGCGGAGGGTAAATTCTTGTATGCCATTCTTTAAGAAGTTTGAACATGTTGTCATAACAGTCTCGTCCCTTTCCAGGAAGCAGAAAGAAAGCACAAGGTACACATGGCACATTCTTGTAGACAAAGATTGTGTACAATTGATAAAAAAAACTTCGGGCAATACTGAAATGTTCCATCACCAAATAATTGAACCTCTTCTTGGGCTAGAAATTTAAGGTTGGTTTCTGTTGAAAACATCAAAATGTATAGCTGGGTGTATAAATGTTGTGCGCAATCGTAACATAGATTAATTAGTTTCTTTTGAAAAAATGTGCGCAAATGTCGACCCGAATTCTCAGGTAATTTGTGCGCAAATGTCGACCCAATTAGTAATTTTGTGCGCAAATGTCTTGCACCCGATCAATTTCAACCGAAATCTATTCCATATGATGTAAACTCTAGACTCTATTGCTCCAATAGACCTACCAAATGTCCTGGTTACATTTCCACTTGGGCATTAAGGATATAAAACAAAACGAAATTTGAGATATTAGTTTATATTAACAACATAATTAATTAGATGTTCAAATCTGACTGATGAAATCAAGTAAAGCCTTTATTGAGCAGGTCAATTATTCAGTTAACCAATTAATATGACATATGAAATATAGGATGGTTATTAACTTTATGACCTTTTTATATTCATTTTATATGGTTTGAGAATTAAATTCTGGAAAAAATCAATCAGATTACTTGTTTTATATTAATCAAAACATTTAAAACAGGTCCACAACTATCAAACAACAACATACATGTCACTACTAAAATATTCTTGCTATAATTTTTTAAATGCATCTCTAAGTAATGAAATCAATAACAAAAAAAAAAAAAACACATAAAAATCTATAAATCAATTTCAATTTATAGGAAATATGTCAATCCTGATATATAAATATTTTTTCTATATTCATAGTTCCTTTTCTGTATTCGAATAACTAATAATAATTTAGTTTTTCATACAAATTTTAGTCTTTATATCAAGCTAACTTGATTTTATTTTAATAAATAACATATTAAGGAATCTTGCTATACAGATTTATGCAATTTGAGACAAATTTTACATTTTTGTCCACATTTGTGGACATGGGTCTTCGTTATTTTAGTATGAATTTCATAATTTTTTCAAAAGTACAATTTTTTGTTGAATAAAATTAATTTTTAACTGAAATATTTTGTGTTGTATCATCACCAAAACATGTTTAATCAAAATTGTAAAATAGACTGAGAAAATCAATGAATTTTCATAACCGAAGCTAAAAGGTTTATTGAAACCGAGTCCCGACGTCCAATATGTGGACACTCCAAATAAGGACATAAATATTTGGGGATGGTCAAACAAAAATAAGGGATGATTTTTGGATGCCATTTGTCTCAAAATTAAAAGGGCATTAATTTTAACTCATTGGTGCATGCATGGGTATCAAGAGGATTTTATAAAAATCCAGTGTATGGATATTGCTTAGTGCATAACGGTAATTAAATGTTTTAGATGCAATATAGATTTAGTGCAGGAAATTCGAGGTGGATCATGTGAGATGAAATACGGAGGTATGTGTTTCATGACATGCCTGTGGTGCTTGTGGCTTATTCTGATGGTATCGATACCTTTATTAGCGAATTTCAATGTAAGGAAGGTGTTGTTGGTGCCGATGCACCTTGGTCTGTCATGGCAAGTCGAAGGTTAGCAATGTCAAGTATAATGGACACAACTCTTTATTTAGCTTGCACAAATAATAGAATATAATTCGAATAATTCAACTAAAAATGGCAATAATTCAGGTCTTATGCTATGACGAACAGATACAAGAAAACTTAAATAATTTACTCAATTTGCTAGGTAGTAGACAATAAAGGAAGACATACTTCATCTAGAAATATACAACCATACAAAATTATAACAAAAACATATATCATTTTGATAAATGCTTGAGTCAATTGATATGCAAAACGATGTACTAGATAGCTGCCGATATTTATATTTAAATACCATACAAAAGAAGTGCTACAATAGCTACCGATACCATTCCAGGTGCTATACAAGAGTTATCGATGTTTTTTTTTTTAATACCATACGAGGTGCTACAAGAGCTACCAATATTTATTTTTAATACGGTACCATACAAGGTGCTACAAGAGCTACCGATATTTACTTTTGAATACCATACGAGGTGCTACAAGAGCTACCAATATTTATTTTTAAATACCATACGAGGTGCTACAAGAACTACCGATATTTATTTTTGAATACCATACGAGGTGCTACAAGAGCTACCAATATTTATTTTTAAATACCATACGAGGTGCTACAAGAGCTACCAATATTTATTTTTAAATACCATACGAGGTGCTTCAAGAGCTACCGATATTTATTTTTAAATACCATACGAGGTGCTACAAGGGATATCGATATTTATTTTTGTATACCATACGAAGTGCTACAAGAGCTACCAATATTTATTTTTAAATACCATACGAGGTGCTACAAGAGCTACCGATATTTATTTTTAAATACCATACGAGGTGCTACAAGAGATATCGATATTTATTTTTAAATACCATACGAGGTGCTACAAGAGCTACCAATATTTACTTTTGAATACCATACGAGGTGCTACAAGAGCTACCAATATTTATTTTTAAATACCATACGAGGTGCTACAAGAGCTACCGATATTTATTTTTAGATACCATACGAGGTGCTACAAGGGATATCGATATTTATTTTTGTATACCATACGAAGTGCTACAAGAGCTACCAATATTTATTTTTAAATACCATACGAGGTGCTACAAGAGCTACCGATATTTATTTTTAAATACCATACGAGGTGCTACAAGAGATATCGATATTTTTTTTTAAATACCATACGAGGTGCTACAAGAGCTACCAATATTTACTTTTGAATACCATACGAGGTGCTACAAGAGCTACCAATATTTATTTTTAAATACCATACGAAGTGCTACAAGAGCTACCAATATTTATTTTTAAATACCATACGAGGTGCTACAAGAGATATCGATATTTATTTTTAAATACCATACAAGGTGCTACAAGAGTTATCGATATTTATTTTAAAATACCATACGAGGTGCTAATAGGGATATCGATATTCATTTTTAAATACCATACGAGGTGCTACAAGAGATACCGATATTTATTTTTAGATACCATACGAGATGCTACAAGGGATATCGATATTTTTTTTTAAATACCATACGAGATGCTTCAAGAGTTATCGATATTTATTTTAAATACCATACGAGGTGCTACAAGAGATACCAATATTTATTTTTAAATACCATACGAAGTGCTACAAGGGATATCGATATTTATTTTTAGATATCATACGAGGTGCTACAAGAGATATCGATATTTATTTTTAGATACCATACGAAGTGCTAATAGGGATATCGATATTTATTTTTAAATACCATACGAGGTGCTACAAGAGTTATCGATATACATTTTAAAATACCATACGAAGTGCGACAAGGGATATCGATATTTATTTTTAAATACCATACAAAGTGCTACAAGGGATATCGATTTTTATTTTTAAATACCATACAAAGTGATACAAGGGATATCGATTTTTATTTTTAAATACCATACAAAGTGCTACAAGGGATATCGATTTTTATTTTTAAATACCATACGAAGTGCTACAAGGGATATCGATATTTATTTTTAGATACCATACGAGATGCTACAAGGGATATCGATATTTATTTTTAGATACCATACGAAGTGCTACAAGAGTTATCGGTATTTATTTTTAGATACCATACGAAGTGCTACAAGGGATATGGATATTTATTTTTAAATACCATACGAAGTGCTACAAGGGATATCGATATTTATTGTTAAATACTATACGAAGTGCTACAAGAGACACCAATATTTATCTTTAGATACCATACGAGGTGCTACAAGAGATACCTATATTTATTTTTGTATACCATACGAGGTGCTACAAGGGATATCTATATTTATGAGATAGAATTAAGAAAGATAGAACGTAACATTAGTATTGACTCCATTGGCTCTATATCTGATTAACTTTTGTTTAAATCCAAAACTGGACTCATCGTGTGTTATCTCTTTTTTTCCTACATAAAAAATCTTTGCACATAACTTGTTTTGCTAGAGTTTTATCCATCATATTGAAATTCTAATTCAGATGATATTTTAAAACAGATTAGATTTGGTTTGAGATCCACATAAAAATCAAACTTATATCTTTATTAAATGAGGTAGCCTGAAATTTAAACCATATTATAGACAAACCGCAGGATAAAGTCCTAAGTAGGCCCTACATGTACTTGCGTTTTTCGGACTAATAAGACTCTGATGTTGGAGGGTTATAGAAATCTTGTCCCAAAAAGCCATATAGAAAAGAATCGTTTTGCGGAATTAAATTAATATATAAATATAAGCTTTCTAAACTATCGAAGTCAAAACACATTCGGCTATTTTATGGTTGAATATCGTGGTAACTTACATTGTAGCGGAATACCGATGTAGAGATTGTGATATATCATAACATTCTTTATCGTACATCATCAAAACATCAAGTTATTGCTGGGAGAAAATTGTTCAGTACAAATCATAGAAGAAGGGAAATAACTCATCGTACATCAATTTTCAATTCGATATATCAACTATTTTGTCGTGATTAAATCCAAATATAAATCATTATGATAAACTTTTTAGATATTTG
The DNA here is from genome assembly GCA_029955415.1 of Lottia scabra. Classification (NCBI taxonomy): domain Eukaryota; kingdom Metazoa; phylum Mollusca; class Gastropoda; family Lottiidae; genus Lottia; species Lottia scabra. Next base: position 10,221,651 of record JARJEI010000005.1, on the reverse strand, counting down.
TTAACAAATTTGACTCTGTCATTGAAGTAAAAAGAAAACAGTTTTGTATCGTAGTAAGTATCTTTGAATTTATGGAACAACTTGCAACTACAACAGATTATTATATACGTAAACTAAGATCGAGTATAATTCTAATCATCCAATAAGATAAACTCTTCTTGTTGGTATATTAATTTATTGAAATAAAATAACTTTGAATTTCCCAGGGTTGTACGTCATAGTTTAAACCCTGGGTTTTCAACTTGGGGGACATGTCCCAGACTGGGGACATTTGGACATTTTCATGGGGACACAAACTGAGCTATAGGTCTGAAAAAGGATTATTCCTTTTTGTATATGCACACAGTTTCCACTGCCCACGATGACTCTGTATCCTGGGCCACAATTTATATTCACATTAAAAGGCAAAAAGTTGTGACCTTATCATGCTTCAAAATTGCATGTTTTCGATGACTTCCGCTAATCAATTCAGGGGACATGGTCATTTCCTTGTGGGTAATCGGGGACATTTGGGAAAACCAGTTGAAAACCCAGGGTTTAAACCATTGAATCAATGATCACAATTTGGTCAAGTCTCACACTATTCGGTTTGAATAAACCTACTCGATTGAAAACTTACAGTATCTACCATTGCCCATTATTTTTCAATTCTTGGATATAATTCAGTAAAATTTGAAACTTCCACATATTGGCACCGAGACCATAATGGTTACCATCGAAACTCATGATACCGTCCGTCATATTATAAGTATTAAATTGTGGAATATTCAATGGTGTTAATATATTGTCCATTCTTGAGATGAATTTCTTGACCTTTGCTTTAGATTGTGATACTATATTTCCATTTTTTAAAATACCGGGTTGGTGAGGAGTTGCCCATAATAATTTAGGCCACTTACTCGTTTTACTTAATTGATGAACGGGGTTGATGAGCTTAGATTTAATATTGTTCGTATCAAAGTAGTCGTGTAGGCCAACACCAAATATAAGTAAACTTCTTGATTTATTATACAGTTGTTTCTGAATGATATCTGTTACTTGTGACCCAAAGTGACTCGAATAAAAGTAGCGGAATAAGAGATTGACTTTTCCACCACAAATATCAGAACTTTTCCATTGGTCTAAGTTAAGTCGACATACTTTTTCTGTGAACATATACATTCCGGTGCATTGGTCATAGATCTCTGAAAGGAAACGTAAATTCAATCAAAAACGAAATAATCCATTATTACCATTTTATCAAAAATAATTCCACAAATCCATACTCGATTCTTTAAACTGCATTTCGTACTTTACTCAATGATGCTAATTTGAAAGCAAGAGTTAATAATTTTGATGGGATAATCATGATTCTCTGGAATTATTGCCTCTTTATTACACCCACGATTGTACTGACATTCAAAAATTTGGATGACATTTAGTAGGCTGAAATAATTACCACAGATAGTGGACCACAGCCATATACGCCCACCACGTCATGCAGATGCACATTTAGGTCCAATAACATCCATTTTAAGTTTAATCAAAATTGATTGAAAACTAAGAGATTAATAGCATATTCAAGATTTTGGGGCAAGGGCAATAACTTTGCTTCTGAAACAATTAAGATAGTGGACCACAGCCATATACGCCCACCACGGCATGCAGATGCAGATTTAGGTCCAATAACATCCATTTTAAGTTTAATCAAAATTGGTTGAAAACTAAGGCCCGTATTTTCGAAAGGTGATTATCCCTAGTCATCTCTTTAGTCATTGATTAAATTTCATCTGGTATTTTCGAACAGTTACTAGTAGGTAATCTGTGACTATATGATGGATAATCATCCATTTGTATTTTCGAAAGGTAACTAAATCTGATCACTAAAATAACTTCTTACTATCCGCTAATCACATTCTCGAACGATGATTAAAGGGTAACTAAGGTCAGTCACTAAGGTCATGACTAACTATCCACAAATCATATTCTCGAACAATGATTAGTCTTAATCACTGATATAATCATTGATTTTTGGCAAATTTGAGATTTTCGAAAGGTTACTAACTGCTAATCGGTTGTTTAATCAAGGAAATATTTAGTCGTGACAGGGGGGTAGTTTAAATAGTTGACTATCTTTTTTTCATTGCAATTCATGGATAAAAAAATCACTTTTGTGAAGAGAAAATCTGGTTTATCACCAAAGGATACACAATTTGAAAAAATAAAAATGAAATATAATTGAAAAATAGTTTTCACACAATGTACATATATTTGGTGATCACTAGAATAAAATATACGAAATAAATGTTAAAGGAATTGTAAAGAGGTTTTCAAAACTTTTTATTTGTATCAGGGACCCTGATAGCATCAATTTGCACTATTACAATTTCCATTCCGACGTCTATGATTCTTGCAAATCCACTAAAACTAACGCATTTGATGAAGTCAACTGATGGGAATTGCATATAGAAGCTTCCGGTGGCTACCCACAGTTGACGCATAAAACGCGTTGGTTTTAGTGGAATTGCAAGGACCACAGACGTCGGAATAAATATTGGAATGGTGCAAATTGATGCTATCAATGTCCCACATAAAAACATTAGAAAACCTCTTTACTTTGTTGATAAAGCTGCTTGCAGAGTGGCATCAGATGATCTCAGAAAAAAGCTTGTCCTGCCGCACAAGCGACATCCACCACAGTATTTATTATAGTGATGCTCAATTCAATAATCCCTTTGGAAATTAACACAATGCTAATAGGTTGAAGAAGGACCTCGTGGGGTTGACAATCTCATCCACCTGTCCCATAGTCTAGGCTATTATTATGTAATGAATATACCAATTTAACGTTTTTTGCTATGGACTCTCAGAAAGGGGATGCTGAGTTGATAGACCTAGTTGCAGAAAGGCATGAAGTGCTCTAAAAATATTAGCATGCTCGTTTGGGGGGGGGGGGGGGTCATTTTTATAGCCAAAATTTCGTTTCTTGTTAACCATTTGGCTTCACCCTTCCCAGCCACCATACATTCAACAATGAGCCTATTGGATAGGCCTACTAGCTTGTTTGATTAGATCCAGGCCAGAAACTACATATAGCCTATAAAATACAGTTATTTTAAATTTTACGATAAATCAGACTTTGTTTGCATTTCTTTTAAAGTCCATGTTTGAAATCAAAGATGCCTGTCAAGGGAATGTCTTCAGAAGCATATAACATATTCGTGGCTTGTTCTTATTGTGGAAGCCGGCATCTTCATTATTTAGTCATTTGAGGGGGGGGGGGGGGGGTGTCACTGCTGAGAAACTAAACAATTTCATTTTTTTAGCTTCAAATGTATTTTGAGATGGTCCCTTATCGTAGTGATGCTTAAATTCCGTAATGGTTTTTTTACTTTCCTTGACTTTACGGTAAAAATTTGCAGAATGACTACGCGATATTATATATAAAAAATAAAAATAGAAATAATAAGAGAAATTTTTTGACCACAATGCTATTCTATTGCAAAGCTTAAAATTATGAAACGTCAGTGAAATTATTTTTGAAGCTATTGGTGTGATTCTACCATATTTCAAGAATTTAAAACACCCCACCAATGAGCTACATGTCCCAAGAACAATAGCTTGCTGTGACACAGCTTTTAAACTGGTTGTTATAAAATGACATTGTTTTTGGGGCTAGTGGTCGACAGGGAATCATAAATTTAATAGATAATTGGAATAAATTTATTTTTAAATGCTTTATTTACTAAAATTAAGCTCTATCAACTGCAAAAATATAGAATCGCGCAAAAAATTCCCTTCACAGCTGATGCAGATAAATGTGGTAGGACTACACAAGCATTGTAAATTCCTTAATTCTAATCAAATTAGCAGTCCTGTCTCTTTGTGCTGCTTTCTTTATTTTCTATTTCCTTTAATATAGGGTCAGTTAAGTAGTCTCTTTCATCCCAGACTGAAGTTAGCCATGACTTTTTACATTTAAAAAACAGACCAGGCAATCAAGACTTGTTGTTTTAAGGCTATATCGCTTATGTAGTTAACAAAAATATGTAACTAGTCAATGATTAGGAAGTCAGTGGTTTAACGAGTTGCTTACTTGCTAATAATCCTTTTAAGAATCTGCTAGATAGTCAGCCGCTAGTCACTGGTTAACTAGTCAGTGACTAGACTTAGTTAGCGATTAATTTAATCATCGTTTGAAAATACGGCCCTAAGAGAGTAATAGCATATTGAAGATTTTGGGGCAAGGGCAATAACTCTGCTTCTAACGAAAAAGGCTCAAATTCGAACTTGATCTTCCTTTTATGAATATATATAGGCACCTACACTATACACATACCGAATTTCATTTGATTCCATCAAAAACTTGACGGACGGACGGACAGGGGTGACTACAATAGAGAGTTGTGGGCTTATAAAAATCAATCACCGGCCATGAAATATTGTTTTTTGCATCAAGTCTGTCTTCTATTGCCATAGTTTTAGTTAACTTGAACGTAAATGAATTAAAAACTGAGAAGATGAGCTAAGTGCTCTGTCTAAAAAAAATAGACTAACCTTTTTTGACATTTTTGTGCATGGCTCCGTCAATAAAATTGTTTCTAAGAAATAGTAAAACAGCAGTGTAAATATGACGTAGGTACGAATCACCAAGAAAGGCAATAGTTCCATTAGTTAGAAGATCACACGCTTCAAGATAATTAAATTGTTTTATTTGGCATCTTGGATCTTTGGGAATAAAGTCTGAATATTCCGCGTGTACATATTGTCTCATATCATAACAATCCTTACATCGACATTGTTGTGTAGATTTATTTACACAGTGGTTATTAAAGCAACATGGTGTTTCTCCTTTCATATCACATAAACCACGAAACCATTGACCATTCGGATGTTTTTGGTGAGCGAAGGACACATTACCACATTTTAGGTCGTTTCTCTGCAATGTTTTATTCAATCCATGTTGCATTCGTGCATAATCCAAGAATAATTCCATATCACGAGTTTCCTTCAAAGTCATGGGTTTCTGTTTCCACACACCATTTAACATATTTCCAAGAACATTGGGACACTGACGGTTATCAGTATCAAACACCGAGTTACTATTTGTGTCAGTATCAAACACTGAATTACTATTTGTGTCAGTATCAAACACCGAGTTACTATTTGTGTCAGTATCAAACACCGAGTTACTATTTGTGTCAGTATTAAACACTGAGTTACTATTTGTGTCAGTATTAAACACCGAGTTACTATTTGACGGTATGTTTATATTATAGAAATAGGTTTTAACACAAAAAAGACACACTAAAGCCAGGATAACTTGACAGACAGGCTTTATTTTCTTCTGAAAAAATGAAAGTAATGAATAGCAACACATTATGACTCCAAGCTGTGTTTTCATTTTCTTTGGTTGTTTCGTGATCGTTTCTGGTAGTTTCCTGATTGGTTTTGATCGGTTCTAGTTAGTTCATGTTTTAGTAAGTAGCCTACGCGAGAAAAAAAATCTCTGTAGAAAACTATAGCGAATTTAAAGGCTACTTGGTTATTTATAGGTGCATTTATATCTTTCATTTGCATAAATTGTATTTGCAGTTATTATCACAAATGCTATTCGACTCAATCGGGATTCACATTTGCTACGATGTTCCGAGAATTACATAGCCTACAGTGGTTAAATCGAATGTCAGAATGGGGAAAAGGTCATACAGATATGTGGTAACACTGCCAATAAGTGACATAAGGTCAATGTCAATGTCCTACTCTTGTTCCCTTCACATATTTTTTTCTAAATTTAAAAAAGAAATTGTCAACTTACAACATATTGGATAAATTTAGTAGATGTTTGTCGAAGTTGCATTGTATATTTTGGTTCTTTCTTGAAACTCTTGTGCCTTACGTTGATCCTACATAAAAAGCAATATCATGGAATTAAAAAGTTTTGTATAAGGACTGTAAAAGTTTTCTTAACTTTTTAATTTGTACACTATACGAAACCAAAAAATTGTTTTTGGTCAAATATCTGATTGTCCTGCAATTTCACTCAAACTCAAAGTCAAGAGAAGAGTTCTGTGAAGGCCTTTACATTATAAGTAACATAATAATACAATGGTAGCCTTCACCATTTTACGTTATAACAAGAACCACATACATTTTTATAGCCTATTACAGAAAATTGAAACCATTCATATATTATTACTATAAACTTATAACAGATTACATGCTGAAATATTCCAGTTGTCTGAATATGTATACGTTTTGAAATTCTAAATTGAGACATTGTCATGCTGAGATATTTCAGTTGTCTGAAATTCTATACGGTTTTGAATTCAGTTGTAGATCTTACTGTATTCCACTTACCTTAATTAAACCAATTTGTTTTGAAATTCAGTTGTGAAACATGCTGAAATATTCCTGTCTGTAAATCACTGTGTATTGAAATTCAATAATAAACCCGACTAAAATAGTTCAATATATAGGAAATTGTGAGAAACAATAAAATTGTTCTATGTTACTATTATTAATTCATAGAACACTAGGCCTATGTAGCTTTGAAAGAGAATCTATTTATACAATAAAACTTATTTTAAATCTTCAATCGGCTTAATCTCGCATACGGATAGATGATGGTATACGATTTTTGAACTGATACAGCGCAACATTCACTAATCACTATATAACTAGATTAAAGATAACTTGTTATAGTAAAAAGATTAACGTTATCTCACATAATATTTTTTCTCATGTTATATCATGAATTATGTGACAGATTTGAACATCAAACGCTCGAAGTCAGCCAAAATTACTCTAAATATTTTAGAAAATTCGAATACAATAAAAGCATAATTTTCTCTTTTTATACGCCCACATGGAAAATTAAAATTAAAAAATATATACTTTTTTTTTTTAAGTCAAATTAGGTGACATGAAATTCCTAAAATTACGGATTTTGCACCGATAAATCGTTGGCTTCAGCACCCGGCTGTAAAGGGGGGGGGGGGGGGGGTGGGGTCATGGGCATACTCCGCGGTCCCTGAAATCGAAGTTAATGTCCTAATGAAAGAGAGTATAAGCGGTTGTATCGGGTGTACATTCATTATATACATCTTCTTTTTTCCTCATTTTTTTTACTTGGTGAATATAGTTGTATGAATTTATAGCTGCTATATAGATATACCCCATATCTATATAGCAGCTATAAATTCATACACGTCAAAAAAAACTATTATATATTCACCAAGTAAAAAAAAAATGAGGAAAAAAGAAGCACAGATAAATATATACCCTTGTCGTCTAAAGTATCTCATTACTGTCTATTCCTTGTAAAATATATGTTGATGTCCTCAATAATCGAATTAGCAAATGGTGTGAAAATAATGATGTCTTTGTAGAAGAACAAAATGGTTTCCGCAAAGACAGAAATTGTATTGATCATGTTTTTTCTCTTACTAGCATTGTTAAAAGTAGAATCAAAGCCAAACAATCCACATTTTGTTGCCTAGTGGACATGCGAGCTGCCTACGATAACGTAAATAGAGATTGCCTTTGGTTTAAATTACAGAAAGCTGGTCTGAATGGTAAAATACTCCAAGCTGTAAAATCCTTATACAACAATGTAAAATGTTCAGTAAGATTAAACGGTCAGTATACACCTTGGTTTGAGGCAAACTCCGGAGTCAAACAGGGTTGTGTGTTGTCACCATTGCTATTCTCTGTTACCGTTAACGATCTGGCTATAGCTATTAATGAATAAAACTGTGTATTGATATTGATAACTGTAATGTTGGTATTTTGTTGTATGCAGACGACATCGTTTTAATAGCACCATCAGAAGATAAATTGCAAACTATGTTAAACAAACTTAACTCATGGTGCATTACATGGAGCATGTCTGTTAATAAGTCAAAAACAAAAGTTATCCACTTTAGACCATCAACATGGCAGAAATAGAATATTTAATATTGGGAATATAAATGTTGATTACTGTAAATGTTCTAAATATTTGGGAGTATGGTTAGACGAACATCTAACTTTTAAACTATGTATTAACGAATTAGCTAAGTCTGCTAGTAGGGCATTGTCAGCACTTTGTACTAAACACTTCCAGGAGGGAAGTTTCTCATATAATATTTTCACCAAACTTTACGAAACGCTAGTACAGCCAATTATGTCATATGGTGCTGGAATATGGGGTATGGTAGAGCATAAAAAATAGTGTACAAAACAGAGCATGTAAGATATTTCTGGGCCTAAAACGAAACAGTCCAAACCTGGCAGCTAGAGGCGACATGGGTTGGACTTCATGCCTAACCAAACAGAGAGTTGAAGTATTAAGACTATTTTGTCGTTTGAAATGTTTATCAAACGATAGACTTCCCGTTTATTTGAAAAGGACCTAAAACCCGAACCATATGTTTTATCACATTTTCTCCCACGCCACTTAAGGAATGCCACGGCTTTATTACGAAGTGGAAATTCTGACCTAATGATTGAAAAATTGAGATATAGTCATCCTCCTACCCCACTTAATTGTCGAACCTGTCCCTTTTGTTTAGAGATTGAGACAGAAACTCATTTTTTAGTAGAATGTGATATGTATTCAAACATCCATTTTGAATTATTTCAGGAAATGCATAAAACAAATAATAATTTCAGCAACCTATCCTCCAAGGAAAAAATTATCATGAGTTTATCTAGTGATCTAGTCAACCCCAAAACTATAAGTAGTTATATATACGATATGTTTTCTAGGAGAAATTATTATATGTCATATAATTCTACAACATAATACTAAATTATATTGTCTCTTAAGATTTTATTTTTATACCGATTTTATTTTGTATTGTTTTTAGATATATATTGGATCGTGTCTCATAGACCTATATGGTCGGACGATGATAAATTTAAATTTTTATAATGAATTGTATTTTATGTATATTTTATCGTGTGACACATTAATAAACATTTCTTCTCCTGTATATAATGTACACTTTGTTCCCACTTTCCCGGCAGATTATCGGGATTATATTTGTCTAATCCGGATTAACTGGGTTATAGGGATTAATCGGGTTAAGGCGGATAAAACTCTACTAATGAGCTGATATTTTTTTTTTTTTAATTTTATATACAATGGTACACACAGACATTACAAACCAACAAGATGTAAGACGGCATCTCCATACTCCACCATGGTCTTGCTATTGTTCTGTAGACAGACTTTCAGGCGATCAACTTCATGTTCCAATTGGCGATACTGTTTCTCCTTGGGGCGTTTCTTACCACCAGACTGGAGTTGACTGATGGTAACCTCTGTCATTGCTTGCTCAGATTGTATCAGGGTGATGAATCTGAAGATGTTAGGATGGTTGGTGGTCATCAAAGTCAGTTAAAATGGTTCTTGGCCTTAGGTGCAGGTTAGGTTGCGGTCATGTTTCCACTGGATGTGTTTATTGATGCAGGACAGGTAGACTTGCAACATCTCCAGTGAACTTTCTCTCCTCGTCTACTTTTTTATGCTGAATTAATGACCCTGGTAGCAGAGGTTCTGACCACCACGTCTATTTGAAACAAATCGCACGTTCACTTGTACATTTATTGTTTTTTTTTAGCCACGATGCAAAGGACATAATTATGGTGGCATAATATGTTCGTCGTTATATACATGCTTTGCAAATAGTGTTTCTGCAAGTTCATTCACCATTTTGACATGAGAACTAATATTCACTTTAAGTTAGGTGAACATAGTTTATATCAGCTCATTAGTGGAATTTTATCTTCCTTTCCTTTTTATTTTTATTATTGGTCAAACAAATTGCCAGTAAAAAGTATTCAAGGACAGGAAAACGAAGGCTAATCTTATAACATAGTCGGGATAACACTAGGGTACATTACTACCATATATTTTTTTCGCCTGAACTAGAAAATCTGGACAGATGGACGGACTAATAGCATTTCTCAGACATTTTTAACAGGCAACAACTTAAAATATATGATTGAAAAATGAAATAAAGAAAATAAGACAGTATAATATATAAAATATATAATTTATTGTATGTCTGAATCCACGTTGATTTGTAAAGAGGCAGCTGGATCGATCTCTTTCTCCATTAACTTACAAAATGTGGAGTAGTCCTCAACCGTCATAGTTTTAGAGAACATGCTAAGAAACTTAGCATCGGATGTGTCAATGATGTCTTTTAGGGGAGGATTTGTACTTTTAACTTCTGGGTCGATTTTCTTGGGTTTCTGAAACAATCCAGTGCGTTCTAGAAATATATGCCTTTCTTTAACATGTTTCAAAGGATGTTGAAAAAGTGAAGCCGAGATCATATGTTTTTGAGACATGCCCATACTGTAGTACACATACATAAATTTCTCTTTAATGTCTGAAACGCTCTCGGACATAATCAAAGGTGATGTTTTAATTAATCGCAAGGAATGCTCAGAACTAAATAATTCCTTCAATTCATTAAAACGAATGTTTAAGTCCTTTGCACTCACCATGTTAACAATGTCCTGGTTTTTAAGAAAAAGATTCAAAATGTCCTCATTTGATAATCCTATACTACGTAAGCATTCAAAACATGTTGTAATTTTTTCGGGATAAGTGTTGTGGAAATCGTTGTTTTTTCCAATGAGCTTTACTACCGTTTCATTTTCAACGCCGTAAGCTTTCAATGTATTTATTAATGACACAAGCGTCTTTGATTGAATAAGGACTGGTTTCTTTACAAATAAATCAACTATTTCATCCGGATGAACCCCCAGACTGACCAGTGTTTCCACCTGTTTGGAGAGCATTGTTTGAGGAATGGTATTGACCATTATGTCAATTTTAGATGTCCGTTTTAACACTTTGGAGACAAGGCTAGAAATATTTGAGTCCCTTCTTATAGTTGTAGAGCTAAACATGCGATCATATTGAAAAGGGAATCTTACAACTAATCTTCTTCTCATAGTCATACATTGTAACGATATCCTTGGCACAAAGTTTAGCAACTTAGACATCTGGAAACGTATATATTATATTAGGCAAATGATCTTTTTCTTGAACCACAACAACAACAAACTGAAAAAAAAAGTTAAGAAGTCTTATATACTGACCATTTTGTTTGTAGATTAAAATAATACAGGCGAGTGTCATTTTTTTGAAAAGCATAAAGAAAATGTCAAGCAATTGGACAACAAAGTTAACACTTTTCAGTACATGGTTCATTGACAATAAAGACGAGATGCAAAAATCTGGATGTGATTTCCACTGTTCTCCAAATATCGAATCACCGAAGAAAGTGTGTATAATTAATATAATTAATTTTTTTAAGTTTTATTTCACCATTATATAAGACAATTGGTCACTTCAATTTCAAGAATCTGAAATCAAATCTCGGATGAGAATAGAAGATCTTGCCACATTTTGCCCATTTATTTTTTAAGAATTAAAATATTTCTGAGAGTCTTAGATTGTCTTCGGGTTGATGGAAATGACAACTGTTAAAACAATATTTAAATGAAAATATGATTTTACAGATATTTTTCAAAAGTCCGAAATGTGGGTCATTTTCACACGAAATTTCTATGATGGAAGTGTATTAATTTCATATTGAACATTTTCAAAACTTATATTTTCATGGACCCAAAGGTATCCTAAGACAAATGGAATGATTGACAACCATAATTATTTTAAATATCTGTGAGAAAAAATTCAATTCAGACCTCAATGTGGCCAGATATAGTGAGTAATGTCTGCGCAAGTTAAAACGTTTTTTGAAATTTTGCCACTATTTTTTTTAAGAACTGGAATATGAGCTTCAAATAAGTATTGTTAGTCTTAGAATGTCTTTGCTTTGATGAAAATATAAATAATATGACACAATTTATGTTTTCAAAATATATTTTTACAGACGACAATTTTCAGTCCAAATTAGTGATCTTTTTGGGTTGAAATTTCTAGGAGAGAAATGTTTTTCCATTTAATGTAAACATACAATAATTATATTTTTTTATCAAAGCAAAGACATTCTAAGACTAACAGTAAAACAGTAGCATTGTCAGGCTGATATATTCCAATTTTCATAAAAATAATCGCAAAAATTCAAAAAAAAAAAGGTCAACTTTCACAGACAGAAAACGGTGTGGGTATAGCAAGGCCAGCAAGGTATAACATTATCCGAGCAGCACCGACCAGAACAGACCAGGAAACGACCAAAGAAAACGTGAATCGACCGAGGCACCGAATTCTGATCGGTTTTAGTAAGTACGGCTTAGATCAGGCATGATACTGTTACGGATAGCTTGGCTAGATATTTCGGAACAAGTCAGATGTCACTAATGATCTCTCTCAACCTACACCCTCTGTCCAGCGAGTTTGTTGGTTTCAACCTAACTTTCTACAAGGACGTTTCACACAACAAATACGTTTCGATCTACTTTCATTTTTGCAAGGGACCAGTCTTTAAAATCAATGTCATTAAGTGATGAATTGACTTTCTCTCCTCAAAATATGTTAAAATAATTATTTATCTGACTTTTGCCAATAAATGATTATTATAAATGACTTCTTAATTCGTGTCAGTGTTTGAAAAAGCTGTAAATGGTGTAAAATATAGATGAAAAAACTTAAATTACCTGTCCCAAGCAAGATGGCTGCGCCCTTGAAGCGTGTGTTCCGGTCAAAAATTATTTAGATCTTGTGACTACTAACTGTTTATCGTTCGTGAGATTCATACGACTTTGACGTATGTCCAATTTAAATCATATTGCTGAAGCGTTTGGAAAATCATGACTGCTAGGAATCTAATCTGAATAGTGAAGGTTTATTTCTCAAAGAATTATACAACCGGTGCGTCTTTTCACAGCCGAAGACTACCGATGACCATCGAAGACCTCAATTTAATATATAAATCATCGAAAACTTCTGTTATGGTCAATTTTTCATCACATTAATGCACTTTATGCAATCCAACAAGATGTGACAAGTAAAAACTAAGTTATTTAGTTAATAATGCTGTGTGTGGTTCCCAAACTCCATAAAACACTAGGCAGGCCTATAGATAGTCACTAGCCTTAATAGATCAATTTTATATCAATATATTTCAACAATAATTAATTTATCATCAAGTGCAGTTGGGTTCCAATAACCCTTGATGAAGTACATTAAAATAACATTAAGAAACCATGCTCAATCAACATGATTGCAGATTAAGATTATAGCAATATTCTGCTTCTGGTTGAGTATAGGGCCTAGTTTTGTTTAGTCTTCTATGTATACGGTATACAGCCACCGGTTTACCTTGTCTGTATACTTTGTCCAGCATCCAAAGTTAGTCGTATTCTGTCTGCACTCCTACGACAAGGTTCATGATCAAATTGTTGTGAACAAACTATAAGTTGAAATCGGCAAATTGTGCACTTTATGCATAGACCAACATATCCACACTAAAGTCCATTAAAGTCAGCACATAGTTTTGTTTAGTAATTAATTACAAATTTTAGATCAATTTGCAGGCAGTTTCGATTGGACATTTTTTTCTCAGTGGCGCCATATTGGTATCCTGCAATTTGATTGGCTGCCAAATATATGTGTGCGCTGTTATTGGCTTTCTTGAACTGTCACAGCTATTGACTTGTATACTGAGTGAAGCTGGAATCTGTATCATAGTAAATCAGGGTCCAGGGCTGGACTAGGTTTTGTTAAATTTTCATCTTACCTAAACAGCATAACAACATTCTACAATTTGCCTGATCAATAAACAATACAATATATGTGATGGGTTTCACTATCTTTCCAGAATAAAAACCATGCCACTCTTGGATCATCGAAATATTGATTAGTTGATTAGAGATTGGTGTTGACATGCAATTTAACCAATCCAAACAAGGATTTCATCAGAATTTTAACAGTGAAACTGCCATACCTGTTGGCAGTTGGGAATCCTATTATAAAAATCGAAATGTTGCGATTTGGGGAATTGGGTACGGGCTGGGGGTGTTTGGCATAATATGACTTCACGTGATAAAACAATTGCCATTAAGAGCTGTTTACGATGATTAAGATATTAAATTGGGGTCTTTGGAGGTCTTAGGGGGTCATCAGTAGTTTTTGGTAGTCTTCAGCTGCGAAAAGACCCACCCTAATACAACCTCTTAGAATGAAGAAAAAATCTAAATTTTCAAACATGGTGAATAAGTCAAAGAGAATTTATTCATCAGGGTACTTACCTGATGGCATCACTTGCTATACAACAGATTGCCTAAATAATCTGATAAACCAAGAAAACTATGTTTATGTACAATAATTGAAAAACGCTTAAAGGGGCACAGGCTTCATTTTCGCGGGTCGATTTCGATAAGTCTCAGAAACGGGGATTTTTTAGCTCAGCAATTTAGTACTGGTTATCACAACTCACCATTGAAATTAGAGCCTTCAAATCCATGTGCATCCTTAATTATTAGCATTTGAAAGTTGTAATGCCCTACTACACATTAGCGATACTATGCAATATAGAAAAGTCATCTATAGAAATAGAAGGAGAAATGTCTAATTTAAGGTATATTTGAAGGAAATACGCAATTTTCGTGCATTTCTAGTGCTTCTGAAGGATACTTAAATATATTCAAGACCCAAATCAACCAATTAAAATGAAGACTGGTCCCCTTTAATCAAAATTTAAGTTCTATATTTAGACCATCTCAAATGAATATAAAACTGATATGATTTTTATAGATTGTGTACTGACAGTGTAAAAGAAGAAAATGAGATTTTCAGTGGTGTGTTTTTCTAAAAGAACAAGGTTGTTTTGGTATCAGCTATGGAAAAGGGAAGGAGTGTACAAAGAGCCTTTACCCCAAGTTTCAAAACATATCAGACAGCAAACAGGTAGGCCTATGATTTAAGCTCTTCATCCTCTTTTCCAATCTTTTACTAGTGCTGTGCAATTCAAAATTGAAATTTATTTCCATTACAAGCTATGCACATTTAAACTCCTTCCACAGTTGGAATTTCAAAAAGAGTGACATGCCCAAGCAAATTTTCCTCCTTGCACGCACACTGCATATCACGTTCCTTTTATGCAGTTGACCGATATAGTAGTGGTAGTAGCCCACTACTATGTAACTATTGCTCATGATTTTGGATGCCATTTTGATTAACGGAATTGTTTTGCTTGTACAGATTTTTATTGATCATTAATAAAATTGATATTTTGCCTAGTTAGCTGACAATTCAAAATTCAGATTCAGACAATGAGATATTTACGATTTTTTGTTATTTATATTGTCCCAACTTATATATATTAAGGCATATCATTAATAATCATATGACTCAGGGAATATTTAAAATGTTCATATCTTGAAGAAATATATATATGTGAAATTTTTAAAATTGGAATCTATTTATGAACTAATTTAGTAAATATGTATCCAAATGAACAATGAATAGGTTCAATTTTTTGTGCTTAAATCTGAACTTTTCAGAAATTCCTGTAATAGATCCATTGGCATTGAATAATGAAGAAGAGAACAAAAAATGGAAGCCTCTTGTGCCAGATGATTTACAATTTAAACAGCCACCAACTGTAAAAGAATATCCAAATTATAATGAGAATCCTGCTTATATTTATATTCGTGCAAACAGACTTACAGAGGGTAGCTAATTTATATTTTTTATATCAAATTTTTCCAATTTTTATTTACCTTCATCTCTTTATGAGGACGTATATTGTTGGCACCCCTGTCCATCCGTCTGTCAACATTTGCTCGTAAACGCTCTAAAAACTAGAGTTTTTGATGGAATCAAATGAAATTTGGTATGTGTATACATAATCATAAAACAAAGATCAAGTTCGAATTTGACCTATTTTTTTATTATTAGAAGCAGAGTTATTACCCTTGCCCCAAAATCTTAAATATGCTATTACTCTCTTAGTTTTCAACCAATTTTGATGAAACCTAAAATGGATGTTATTGGACCTAAATCGAAAGGTTTGGGAAAGATAAGTGAACTCCTGATTAAAATAAAGGCCTTTTCGAGATTTAGGCCTCTTTCATCAGTTTTGAGTTATCGCCCTTTAACCTTTATACAATAAGTGCTTTTATCAACATCAATTGCTTCTAAACGCTCTAAAAACTAGAATTTTTGATGGAATCAAATGAAATTTGGTATGTGAATATATATTCAGAAAATGAAGATCAGGTTTGAATTTGAGCTATTTTCGACCATTAGAAGCAGAGTTATTGCTCTTTCCCCAAATTCTTTAATATGCTATTACTATCTTAGTTTTCAACCAATTTTGATGAAACTTAAAATAGATGTTATTGGATCAAAATCGAAAGGTTTGAGAAAGTTTAGTTTATTCCTGATTAAATTTAAGGCTTTTTCATTGGTCATATATGGATGTGGTCCACTATCTTCTATTATGAAACAGATCATCAGATTATCAATAAAAGATAGATTTAGACAAAATGATAACATCTTTGAGCCTGTGGTCAATAGGTTATATAATGCCTCATTTTGAGATATTAACAAGCAAGTTTAGTCATGCGTAGTTATTATCAGATAAGAATAAGATGTTATTAAGTCCTAGGGCACTATAGAGAACAAATTCTGGGTGAATTAGGATTTTTTACAGGATGTTCTTTTGCAGGCGACAAAGCATGGACTAATTTATACTCTTCAGCAAAAGCTGTATTGGGTAATCTAGAAAATAATGATGGTAAAACTGTGTCCCTGGAAAAAAACCCAGATTGAAATCATAAAAACTATCCAATGGTACTTAATGATGACCCTCCCAAAAGGGTATCCACTAATACAGTATTGGACTCGATGTTGAATAGTATTTTATGTTTATCCTTTTCAGGGATTAATCAAGCATGTATTTTAACCAAATCTCAACATTTTGAAGGTTTCCCTCAACTAATTCAGTCTCTTATTGGTAATATACATATTGATAATGAAGTAAGTAATGCAACTAGGTAATTGGTAATATACATACATATTGATAATGAAGTAAGTAATATAACTAGGTAATTGGTAATAAACATATTGATAATGAAGTAAGTAATATAACTAGGTAATTGGTAATAAACATATTGATAAATGAAGTAAGTAATATAACTAGGTAATTGGTAATAATGAAGTAGGTAATATAACTAGGTAATTGGTAATAAACATATTGATAATGAAGTAAGTAATGTAACTATGAAATTGGTAATATACATATTGATAATAGAGTAAGTATTATATAATTGGTAATATATTGGTAATAAACATATTGATAATGAAGTAATTAATATAACTAGGTAATTGGTAATAAACATATTGATAAATGAAGTAAGTAATATAACTAGGTAATTGGTAATAAACATATCGATAATGAAGTAAGTAATATAACTAGGTCATTGGTAATATACATATTGATAATGGGGTGAGTATTATAACTAGGTAATTGGTAATAAACATATTGATAATGGAGTAAGTATTATAACTAGGTAATTGGTAATAAACATATTGATAATGAAGTAAGTAATATAACTAGGTAATTGGTAATATACATACATATTGATAATGAAGTAAGTAATATAACTAGATAATTGGTAATATACATATTGATAATGAAGTAAGTAATATAACTAGGTAAAATACATATTGATAATGAAGTAAGTAATATAACTAGGTAATATACATATTGATAAATGAAGTAAGTAATATTACTAGGTCATTTGTAATAAACATATTGATTATGAAATAAGTAATATTACTAGGTAATTGGTAATAAACATATTGATAATGAAGTAAGTAATATAACTAGGTAATTGGTAATAAACATATTGATAAATGAAGTAAGTAATATAACTAAGTAAAATACATATTGATAAATGAAGTAAGTAATATAACTAGGTAATTTGTAATAAATATATTGATAATGAAGTAAGTAATGCAACTAGGTAATTGGTAATAAACATATTGATAATGAATTAAGTAATGTAACTAGGTAATTGGTAATATACATATTGATAAATGAAGTAATCATATAACTAGGTAAAATACATATTGATTATTGATGATATTATATAAATCTGAATTTTTATTTTCTTCAAGGAGAAACTTTTACAGAGATGTATAATGCAGTCTCAAGTCTGGGACTCTACATATGAGAAATTACCCAAAAGATTTGATTTAGAAAAAGTGGGGTTTAAGTTTACAAGAGAATATGGTATACCTAAGACTCGCAGAATGTAGGTATTCCATTGATCATCTCATGAATTATAGAAGCCAGACCACAGTTTTCTACCCAGTTTATGGCAATGACATATTAATTTATAACTGTAAATTGATAACACATTAATTCATATACCTTCAAGACTTCACTAATCTAGAACTTTGAATTTCAGTAGCACATTATTTTCTCAACTTTATTAAAGAAGTGTGTTATATTCCATTATATTGTCGTGTGTTTTGTTCTAAACACATTATTTTATTGTTTATAACTTTAAATTCCAGTGACAGATGTGTTAATGACTAGCAATGATGGATTAATTCAGTGACAGATTAGTTTTTACCTTTGAAATTCAGTTCAGTGATACATAAGTTAATAATGTTGTATTTCAGTGATGTGTTTGTACAAGGTTTAGTCAGGTTATGTCAGTTAACATCTCTACAGTATCCTAGTGTGTTAACAGATAGATACATAGTGTCTAATTCATACATCACTTCAAATTATCTCTTTAGGGGTTAGTACAGATTTACACATATTATTGTAATTATTGTAAAAAAGATTGTTTCATTATATAAAGCTTGGTAGCTTATTTTAGACCGCATATGTTTATTGTTTGCAGCCATATGTGTGATCTATAATTTACATATATTTTCAGAGAATAGAGTGAGTTTTGAAGGTAGATGTAAATATTTGGTATTATCTGACAAACCAATGTTAAGGTTTGCTGATGTTGACCAAGTTGAAGAAAGTAAACTTTATGAACTGCCTGATATGTATCCCATATCACCTTTGATTAGTCTACAGAAACGTCATGATTATGCTCTACAGAACATAGCAGGTATTTCAAGCTTAGATCATGATGCACAAATTAGAGACCATTCTGATTTGACTTGAGATGTCTTAATTGCAATCCAGTTTTATATTGTATTTACAGATTTTGACTTTGACTGCCAATTGATTTACATTTCTAAAAACTTTTTTTTTCAAAAGTGTGACTCAAAAGCATTCAGTTTAGGATGTTAATGTAAAGGAATCACATCATTTGTTTGTGATATTTTAATGTTACCATGGAAATATTTATTTTAGCTTAAACTTTATATTGCATCTTAATTGTGACACAAAATACATTTCGGGTATATTACTATGCAATCAAATGAACTAATCACTTCTAAACCATGATTTTCAAAGTAAAATTCCCTATTATATATATTTAAACTTAATTTTGATTCTCCAATTTTGTTAATTTTCCAGGTTTGGAAAAAGATTTCACTCATTCTCATCTACATACAATTTTTCTTGTGAATAATAATTATTGGACTGATAGTCATAACCAGGCTTCTGCATTGATGTTTGCATTTGGACATGCTGTAGCTAGTGCTAAAAAACTGTATGGTGTAAGTAGATCTTCATATTCACCTCACTTATAACAAACAAAATCTTGCATGTAGTTCCCCTACAATCAAATTAGAAAGTGGCAGAAGTTATAAGGAAGCAAAATACTAATAACAATTATGGCATAAAATATTACACTATATATCTTGATTTTTAGTCCTTAAACAATCAGCTTTGTTATTGTTTGACAATGGTTCCCAATCCAGCATTCTAGTACTACATTTGGCAAACATTTGGAAATCTTATTTCAATAAAGTAGATTTACCAAAGGCCTGTGGAAATGTTTAGAAAATGTGTGTAAGGAGCTCAAAAGGTATATATGTCTAAATATTGTTTATTTATATTGTGTATTTTTAATTCCAGGAAAATGTGAAAATATTACCAGAGCCAGTGTGTGTACAATGTGTTAATGCATCAGAGACAACTCTCAATTTTACATTTTTTCAGTTGAACACTTTAGATTTCAGTACTTCAGAGGGCATTAAAAACTTTGTGTGGTTTGATTCCTCCAACCATTTATTTCAATATCAGTTACGTCAACCATGGAAAGGACCTGATCACATGTCAACCAAATATCATAGTTTCAATCCAGAAGGATTTCATAAACTTTTAGCAGTGTTTTTATCAAATACCCCTGAAGCTTATAATGAATATACAGATCAGCTTAAATCTGTTTCTCATTAAATAAAAATCTTAAAATGAATTTATGAATAATAAGAAAATGAACAACTATGTTTAGTTTCCAAAGAGCTTCTTTCTTTCAGATAACCCTTGGGGTTACTTCTTGGCATTGATCTTTCCTGGATTATCTGTACCTAATAAGTGCTGGATTGACTGGAATTATGACTGAAAGTGTCTTATTCAAGGTCATTAGACTTTCACATGCTGGTCAAAATTAAAACCACAACCACAATTTTGATTGTAAAGAATAGTACTGAATACAGAATTTCCCAATGAAATAAAAATTTATTCGGACATATGTTTTAATTTAATGTGGCATGGCCAAATCCCATTGTGATGAAATAATATAGCAAAAAAATGTACATGTATTATGTTATGATGCCAAATAAATAGTAGGCCTATTCATTACTGGTCTATACAAACCAGAACTATTTTGTGGTCATCACTAAAGCATAAAGTGGACCACTCTAATCAAGGTCCTAACATATCTGAGGATCACTAAATAATTTACCATTCTCTTTCAATATTTTCCATTCAATTTATGAGAATTGGAACAAGGCACCCAAAATACTAATTTGAAAGCTGTTCTTAGATAAAAAAAAAAAAATATTAAAGATTTTTAATTTGTGGGAGGGAAATATGATTTTAATCAAAGTAAATTATATATTTATTTTTCAATGCAGACATTTTTTATTTTGAGGCGTACAAATACACAGAATAGCTAATAGCAAGCCAGTCTAGTTTAAGACATTATAACATATTGCCATACATTGTAGGGTTTTACAAGAGGCTCTTTTATGTCAATTAATTTTGTTTCAGCAGAAATTGCATCATATCTTTCGTTCCTGTTTAAATTCTTATAAATTTTAAACAACCAATATGGCGACCTCCATTGATCGAATGAATGAACTGAAGAAAAAAAGAGAAGATCTTGAGAAAGAAATTACGGAATTAACTGATGTGTTAGAAACGGTAAAGAAAGTTCAAAATTTAGCCCTTTTGTACAGTTGACAAGATATATTAATTTATGTTACGGTATTGTGTGTTGAGTTAGATCATTGGATGGGCTACCGTACAAAACTGATAAAAAAAGGCCCACCGATACGATACCTTCGGATTTTCGTTTTTTTCTCATTTCGCAAGATCATCGTTATACAATTATTGCTCCGAATTTGGTAATATTCTGTCTTAGATTTGTTGGTTAATGGAATTGTTTTGCCTGTACAGATTTTTATTATTCCATGTGATTCAAGTTGGTGGGGCTGACATGAAAAAAGGGTCTAATCCTTCTGATTGGGCAATAAATAGAGGCCCTTTGTGCTGCAGGCTGTTCAGATTAAATAAGCTTACTTAGGGACAATTCGAAAACAGGTGAAGAAAACGGGCGGATCCAGGATTTAGAGACAGGGGGAGCTCTAAAATATAACATACTTGAAATTCAACAGCACTGCGAGCGGCAAATTGTTAAAGGGTTCTGACATCAGAATGAGGACAAACTGGCATCTGATAAGCTACTAAATCTTATTTTAAGATGTATTTTTTCAAACAGTAACCAAATAAATGAATCTATATGTGCACATATTGCCCAGGCCTAGTGGTTTGAAGACTAGACAGGAGAACTTTTTTCTTACAAATTAGCAATTTATTTTTAGTCATGATATATATTTTTCTGTTTGGTCAATATTTTTCAGCAAAAGGGAGTAGGTTTAGATGGACCGTTAGTAGATAATGAAGGATATCCCAGGAATGATATAGATGTCTACAGTGTACGACACGCTAGACGTAATATCATATGTAAGTACTATAAGTTAGAATCTTATCCATTGCAAATGCTTTGATATTTTAGTTATTCATTGCCGTTTTCTTTATACAGCTTCCATTAAAAATGCTCACATTGCCTGTTGGTAGGACACATTAGGTTGGCATGTCTCTCCTAGCCAGGTATTCTTACTCTTTATAGCACCTGATATCAGTTTTTATCTTGAAATACTTCCTCATTTATGATTGAAAGACTTGCTCATTTTACAATATTAAAGGGGCGATTTGGGCCTTTTGCACAAAATTTGCAAGGGGTGTCAGTTACACAAACAAATGTAGATTGTGTATCACTCTTTTGTAGGTTTACAAAATGACCATAAAGATGTGATGAAAGAGATAGAAGAATTATTGTATCAGATACACGCTGAAGCTAGACATAATCAAACCAATGAAGCTATGGATATTATTGTACATAAAACTGTTCGAGAGCAGGAACCATTTGTTAAAGTTGACAGACTGGATACTGGCTCACCAGCATTTGATGGGGTAATAACTGTTCAGTTTTCTTAAAGCTGAATTTTCTTTTTACATAAAAGGTTCTTTCCTGACAGTTCTAAGTTCATTGTATATTATTCTGACTTTTTATACGCCCACACGAAAGATGTTAACTTCATAAACACACAACAGATTACCTGTATAGTCTGATAGATCCTAGAAACTACCTTATATAATTATTTAAAACTACTTACTAAATATTTTAGCGTTTTTCAGTATCACCTGTAATTTTATGTAAAATTACTGTTTTTTATGTGTTTATTGGATACTCTTTGTATACATTTGATACTGTTGATGAATATATATTCCAATTATTATTGACCAAAATTGATAACTTTTTTAAGAGGTCGTGTCACTTAACAATTATATTCTTTTTACTCTGTGAGGCCCATAAATCTCTGTTGTGTTTTCGCATTCTTTTTCCTTTTTGTGAAAAAGAATTTTTATCTTAAATTTTTTTTTAGGGTATTCATGTTGGAGATGAGATTATCAAATTTGGTTCTGTTGAAAAGGAAAATTTTACAGGCCTACCATGTGTAGGTACTGTTGTACAGCATAGTAAAGGAGTAAGTAATCAATCTATAAAACTAAGTTGATAGTAATAAAAAAAGGGAGAAGAAATTGCCTTTGGGACACCATTGTTCTAATATTGTTCTGGTGTGAATTGTCCATCCAGTTTTTCCCATCATGAACTCTTAAGGAGCAAATGGATGGTGTGCATATGACAAGTTAACGTTTGCTTCAAGCAGATGCTGATATCGCAAACTAGGTAGTTGTTGGTAGTCGTAGTTGTTTGTTGGACTGGTTCAATTATTGGTTTGGTAACTTGAGAATTCAAAAGATCTGGTTAGGTCAAATGATGTGATGTTGAAATCAATCCCTGAGCTTGATGTCGCTTGAGTTGAGTTACTTGTTCTTCCTTGTTATCATGGTTATTCATCTTAATGATGATAGTCATTGGTTTGGTTTGGTTAAATTATCTGGTTGAGGAGCAAATAATGCAAGCGTGACAAGAAAACACTATTTCTTGTATCAATCAGTGATGAATATTCCACTGTATGTATGTAACTATTTTCTTGTTTGTATTTACGTTGTGTTTTAATTGTTTGTGATTCCTATTTATTTGGTTTTTATATCCGAGATATCTCTTGCTGTAAAATGAATTTCCCATTTCGAGATAACAAGGATTACATATCCTTCATTAGAAGTTCGCAATTATCAGAGGATTGCGGTAGAAGAGCTGCTTTGGCATTCAGTTTGAAGAGACTGTTAACAACATTATTTAGTTGTCCAGGATTAGAGTTACAATAAATAAATTGATAGATTTTCATCCAAATTTTCCAAAAAAATGGAGAGGGAGGGGAAATTTTATTTTTTATTTTTTATTTTCTCGAGGTAGCCTAATAAGCTCAGCTGAAGCCAACCATTTGAACATCTTTGTATAATAAAAGAAAATTAGGTGCTTTTCTTTACCATAATAACAATATGGCTTTTTAATCTCATAAAATCAGAGTAAATAAAAACAATACTTGGACAATCACAAACACCATAGTATGATAGTCTACAAAGATATAGCATAATATTATTTAACCTTCAATAGAAATCAAAAGGACAAAAGGATGGTAGTACACTAGGGCCTAGCCTGGCTTGGCCGGGATCATACCCTACCCTGATACCAGAGATTGGTTGGTAATTCCCGATAGAAAAACAAAAGTGTCACGCCCGAAAATATTGTTCTATGACTGACAGACACGAGTCGAGTGTCAAATCTAGGCTACCATTCCGCTCTTCTGGCATCTGTCGACTTCCACTCACAGTCACAGTCTTGAAGCGGACTGACAGCGGCAGAACTATATAAAAAAGTGATACTGCATATCATTTTATTAGATACATCCGCTAATACAATTAATATTTATATTTAAAAGCATTTATTACTTTGTGGATCGAAAATTAGTTACCGTAAACTGGTCTACCTAGCAACCACCGTTTTAAAAATAGATCAATGCATATAAAGTGAATGTCGTAAACGGGTCTACCGTAAATGGGGCATATGTCGTAAAATAAAAAATTTCGGACTACAATAAAATTTTTCGAGTCGGCACTCAAAATGGTGGGTCGGGCGGGGATGATAATCTATCAATTTATTTATTGTGGCCTTATGGTGTTTGATATTGTCTTTAGGCAGAGCTTAAATGCTGCTAGTTATCTGTCCGAATAATTTTGTACATTTGTCAGTGGATTTTCTATTTTACTTTTCCTCAAGCAAGTCTTCAACTTTCTGAGCCTTTTATATGTACTGCTAATTTAGCAATTTAGCTGCCTACAACTGCAGGATTTACTTATTATACGCCCACATCTCTCTATGTTGACATACATTGTCGGCATACCTGTCTGTCCGTCCGTTCGTCAACATTTGCTTGTAAACGCTCTAAAAACTAGAGTTTTTGATGGAATCAAATGAAATTCAGTATTTGTATACATTTTAATAAAATGAAGATCAAGTTCGAAATTGAGCTATATTCGACCGTTAGAAGCAGAGTTATTGTATTTTAATGAAACTTAAAATGGATGTTATTGGACCTGAATCGAAAGATTAAAGAAAGTTTAGTTTACTTCTGATTAATTTTAAGCCTTTTTTTCGTTTTACCATCCGCATGCCATGGTGGACGTATATGGCTGTGGTCCACTATCTAAATATAAAGTTTTGCTATTTACTACTATGAACAGTCAAATTAAATTCTGTATAGATTATTTGAACCTTGACATGTTAAAGATTTTCAACCAAAAGAAAAATGCTGTAACAAAACTTGTGTAATATAAAAATGTCACTCAAAAAGTATACAGATAAATCTTACAAAAGTGGACATATAAGATGGCTATCACTATTTTTACATGTAGTATAACTAATGATGGCAATAACAACTTTTTAATTTTTATGTTGTTTGTTTTAGAAACCATTGAATATAAGTGTTTTACGAGATGGTGAAATAGTCAAATTAACAGTGAAACCTGATAAATGGTCTGGAAAGGGTTTATTAGGGTAAGTAGGAGTAAAGTGAAACCTGATAAATGTTTAGAAATGAAGTTAAGAGTTAAATCATTTAAATAGTAATGAGTAAAACCTGATAAATGGTCTGGATAAGGTTTTATTACGGTGAGTAGGAGTAAAGTAAAACCTGATAAATGGCCTGGATAAGGTTTTATTATGGTGAGTAGGAGTAAAGTAAAACCTGATAAATGGACTGGATAAGGTTTTATTATGGTGAGTAGGAGTAAAGTAAAACCTGATAAATGACCTTGATAAGGTTTTATTACGGTGAGTAGGAGTAAAGTAAAACCTGATAAATGGCCTTGATAAGGTTTTATTACGGTGAGTAGGAGTAAAGTAAAACCTGATAAATGGTCTGGATAAGGTTTTATTACGGTGAGTAGGAGTAAAGTAAAACCCGATAAATGACCTAAAAAAAGGTTTATTAGGGTGAGTAGGAGTAAAGTAAAACCTGATAAATGGCCTGGATAAAGTTTATAAGGGTAAGTAAGAGTAAAATAAAACCTGATTAATTGCTTTGAAAGGGTTAAATAGGGTAAATAGTATGAGGAAAACCTGATTAATGGTCTGAAAAAGGTTGTATATGGGTAAGTAAGAGTACAGTGAAACCTGATTAATTGCTTTGAAAGGGTTAAATAGGGTAAATAGTATGAGGAAAACCTGATTAATGGTCTGGAAAAGGTTGTATACGGGTAAAAAGGATTGAAGTGAAACCTGATTACTGGCCTGGAAAGGGTTGATTAGGGTAAGTAGGATTGAATTGAAACCTGATAAATGGTGGCTGTTGCAGCTCATGTTGCTTCTCTAATCAAGGATGTAGAGTTGGACAAAAATGATCATCTTACAAGAATTATGCATTACAGAAGTTTATCCCATAAGCTTTATCTTCCCTAATGAAAAGATTTCATAGTACACCTCCTCTCCATAAAAAATCAGCCCACTACCTGCTTTTGCCTGTGGCCTAAGAAGCCTTAAATTTGCTACTGGTACTTTAGCAAGTACACTGGCTAAGTGAAATATATCTGATTGTGTTTATTTCAGGTGTAATGTTGTTCCAATAAAGAGATGATATCTTCAACTTTATTCAATTAATATCATTTCATATTGTCAGTAATAATCTTCATTCAATATTACAACTGGTTTTCTCCAGGGTCATTTGAGTTTTCCACCTCTGATATACCTTTGACCCCATTAGCCATAAATGAAATATACTTATGATGTATGGGCCAAGGTTAGATTTTAAGAAGAATTTACAGTATCAATGTCAATGATATTCTTATTGCTGGAATAAGGGTTCAGGGGTTATTGCCCTTACCCCATAATCTTGAATATGCTATCATAGTTTTCAACCGATTTTGATGAAACTTAAAATGGATGTTATTGGACCTAAAACGAAAAGTTTGAGAAAGGGACGGTTAACCAAGAGCTGAAATACTTACCGTCAATTTTGGGGACTTTTATTTTGGGGCACCCGATATATCTTTGAATACTAAATTAAGAAATTAAAAACGTTACTATCAAGGTAATTTAAGCAATCTCCTGTAATATTTTTCTTTTGCATTTGTTCTCTAAAACTCATTCAATTTGAGCCGATTTCTGGATGAATTTTGACGAAACCTCTTGTGAGAATATGTAATCGCCCAAAGCTGAACCATATTAAAAATCAGAAAATATTACCAAGGTTTATATTCAAACATAATTTATATTTTGCATATACCGTAATAAAGGGTGAATTATTTTTATGAATTATTGTAATTTGTATTTTAAATAAAAACGTTTTTCTTGCCCATATTTTATCTATTAACATCAATAATGTTGACGAAGGCTTTATCTCTAGGCCAGGGGATAATTGCTCCCAGACAATTGCCCCTCGGATTATTGCCAAGACGACAATCAGACCCCAGACCTTTAATGCAACAAGAAACAAAGGCTTTGCATGGTTCTGAAGTAGTTCATAACAGTTATGATTTTATTTTAAAACTGTTCCAAGACTAACAACATATAAGTAAATACGGTTAGTTAAGCCCCTATATCACAATAAGCCTACACGATTTTAGAAATTGCGAACACGATTTAAGAAAAGGTGAAACATCGTGTTGATTCGTGCTTGTGGTTAATGCAAATTTCTTAACCAAAACACGACCCTCATAGGACTGAACAAATCCCTACGTCCATTCAATCCTGAGGCTAAATTGGAGTACGGAAATAGCCGAACGGTTACAGAATGCTGACAACAATTACAAACTAGAACCGTGCGACGGTACCGAGCAGTGCGCATCCGGTTTCTTGATGGGTGAAAAGTGGCATTTTCAATCCATACTACGAAATTTCCAGAACATAAAAACCGGCATATAAAATGTTTATATTGGGAGTGAAAACATAAAGGGGTATGTTCAGTATTTCCGATGGTCGATTTAGGACTTAAATATGCATAAATAGCCTCCAGAAGTACTAGAAATGCACGAAAATCATATAGTTCCTTTAATTTTATCCCTACCTTAACATTTATTCTTCATTTACTGTATTATGTGTTTCTATGTAACGCATAGTGTTACTAAACGACGAGTCGTATTTTTTACTTTGAAACGTTGATAATTATGGGTACACCTGTGTTTGGAGGCTTAAATTTTGTAAGAGAGTTGTGAACAATATGACGCATTAGATAAGCTAAAGACAAATTGTATTCTGAGATTAATTTTTTTTTGGTCGAACAGTTAGTTAACTCATCCCTTAAACTTCGAGCCAAAAAATCTATATTATTATTATAAAAAAAAAACATTTAAATAGTCAACGTGCAATGGTGCGACGGTACCAAGCAGTGCACATCCGGTTTCTTTCATTGGTGAAAAGTAGCATTTTCAATCCATACCGAGAAATTTACAGAACAAAAAAAAAAAACGGCATATAAATTGTTTATATTCGGTAGTGAAATAAAAAAAAAAAACCCATACAAGCAAAACAATTCCGTTAATCAAAAATCTCGTCCAAGTAGAAAAGTAGAATAACCAGTTCACGTTCGGAAGTGAAAAGTCGAATAACCAGCGTATGTTCGGTAGTGAAAAGTCACCTGTTTAAAAAAGTCTTATTTAAGTACATTTTTATACATCATCGGAAGTAGATTACTTAAAGAACATTTATTAATCTTTATCATTATGCAATACCATACATATGAAAGAGCCAATTCTCAACATTAGGAAACTGAGTGTTTACTTCCATACTAGTATGTTTGCATTATAGAACGGAAATCATCATAATCTATATTATTATTGGATCGTTATCTACTATGTACTGTACATTTAGATTTTTTTTCATCTTTTTTACTACATAATTCAATACGTTAAAACGCTACAATGTAAGAAAGTCATGTTAAGCATGATTATGCAATTGTCAGTTGAAGGGAGAGAACTGCATTTAAACATACAGACAACAAACATGTCAGTTTTAATATTATATTAAAGCATATGTCCAGGGTGCGAAGTTCCGGAAGCTCTGGGGTTTGAGCTTTTTTACCTACTGCAGGAAAGCCATTTGAAGCTATATTTTTTATTGCAGTGCGTTCTAGCGAACGCACTGCTTTGTTTTCATAATGACTATTTTTTTTTTTGTCTATTTCTTGTCACGCTATTTCGGTATGAAGGAGAAATACCACACATAATCTCAGATGAATTCCTACGACATTTTCATCGCGAACAAAATTCTTTTTTCAAAAACTTTATATCACTTTCGGTATTGACGTCATTCGTTTGTAAAGTTGATATTTCAACTTGATATTTCAACTTCAATAATTAAGATATTCGAAAAAATCGTTTTGCAATGTGCTAGAAATAACCATTGCCTAAATATGAAATGGTTATATCTGAACCAGATATTTCATATCAGTCGCCATCTTGAAATGAGTAATTTTTCTTTAAATCGAAATTCAGAAACAGGGAATCATCCGATTTGAATAAAAATGATGTCTAGGGAATCATCAATCGATTGCTAACAAAACATGGCAAGCCGATTTTTGAATTTTGATTCAGAATTTTTTTTTATTTCCGGTTTAAAATTTTCATTAATAGTCAAAACTTTTAAGCCTCATATCTTGTGACCTTGACATTGAGTGACCTCCGGTTTACTTCCGGTTTTTATAGCCGTCAGAAATTTGTTAACTTTAAACAGCTCTGTCACGTGACCTAACTTACATACGACACAAATTATTTTTGATTCGTATTGTGCTTGATCTACGCTTTCCAATGATATGACAATATGTATTTGAATCATAATTCTGCGTTTTAGAATTTGAAAATATTGGTAGTATTGCTTGCTGGTATTCCTGTATCCCTTTTAGTTAACCTGCCTGTATACTGGTAGCCATGCGCCCCTTTAATTTGGTCTGACTGCTTGTAGTTCTGCACCCTTTCATTTAGTCTGTCTGCTGGTATTTTTGAATCCATTTTATCTGCCTTTTTAAATGCCGTCACCACTGTCAGTCCGTCGGTCCGTCCGTTGGTCCGTCCGTCGGTCAACAGTTTCCTGTACACGCGACAGAGACTAAAGCTTTTATCCGATTTGAATGAAACTTGATATGTATATTTATCTTGATGATATCTCGGATGAGTTCGAAAAAGGGGCGATTACAGTCGTCGGTTTAAGAGTTATTGTCCTTGACTTAGTGAAAAAAAAAAAACGTTAAAATTAACTTGTGTACGCGATAGAAGCTAGACTTTTCATCCGATTTGAATGAAACTTGGTATGTGTCTTCATCTTGATACTATCTCGGATCATTTCAAAATTGGCGCTATTCCAGTCGTCGGTTTATGAGTTATTGCCCTTGACTTAGTGAAAATGTTAAAATTAACTTGTGTAAGTGATGAAGGCTAAAGTTTTTATCTGATTTGAATGAAGCTTGGGATGTGTATTTATCTTGATAATATCTCGGATAATTTTCGAAAAGTCGGGTTAAGAGTTATTGCCCTTGACTTGACCTTGACCTTTTTTGGTTGAAATTTCTAGGAGAGAAATGTATATTATTTTCAAATTTTAATTCGATCGTTAAAGGTATAGTATATCGGGTGTCGCAATAAAAACGTCCCCAAGTTTGACGGCAAGTATCTAAGCTGTTGGTGAACCGATCTCTTTCAAACTTCTTACAGATTTACTTCAATATGTCCTTGTCAGACCCTGAAAATATGAGAATCATCGAATAAAAATTGTACAAGTACTGCTTCGAACAAAGTAGCATGTAAAAAAATTCAATATCAGAGCAAGTTACATATTTCAACCCGTGTCTATTGCGCTTTCACCACATCGACCACCAATATCATTCATTTTCCATCCTGAAATGCTCTCACCGATCTCATCTTAAGATATTTTCTACGAAAAAGCAACCTTTCTGCCTTTCAGTTCGTGTTCATCCAGTTTGTTCCACTGGTGATGGTAATGACTATGGGCAATATGGGATTCTCCTAAGAAACCGGGTGTACTGCACTTGGGTTAGAGGGACACACTGATTAAATAGGAACTGAAATGCAGGATGGTCGCTTCTCGAGTGGTACCTTTAGATGAGATCCGTGAGAGTCTATCAGGATGGAAAATGTTTGATATTGGTGGTTGATATGGTAAAGGCACAATGAACACAAATTCGAATATGTAATTTGCTCTGATATTGAATTTTTTGACATGCCAATTTGTTCAAGGCAGTACTTGTACAATTTTTTTTCGATGACTTTCATATTTTCAGGGTCTGACAAGGACATGTTGAAGTAAATCTGTGAGAATTTTGAAAGAAATCGGCTCATCAGCAGCTGAGATATTTTGCGTCAAAGTTGGGGACGTTTTTTTTGGGACACCCGATATATATGTAATGAATTATCAATTAATAATATATACAGATGTTTCGTTTGTCTGTCTGCTGGTATTCCCGCATCCCTTTTAGTTATTCTGCTTGTCATCCTTTTAATTATGTCCTGCAAACATATCTTCCAGTGTACTCTCTACTGAGAACTGACACAATGACATATACAATTGAGTGAGTATTTTGACAAGTGCGCTTTTATCTGTAAAACTCTTATCATTGGTTGAAAAATGTGGCATTTCATCCATGTATCAAGTGGGTTGCGCACTGCTCGGTACCGTCTTCGCGGTTCTAGTTTTTTTTTTATGTTTATGCCTGCGGCCGGTCGGCTCAACTGTACCGACGGCACTTTTTCAACCGACAGATATCAATAATAAAGACCCGGCCCCTTCTCTAGCTACGCCACTGGACTCTTATATTTTTAACATGCCAATTGGTTTATTTCCAAAACATTATTCATATTCAACAGCATATATTTACGTGGACCTTTATTGTCAGCACCCACGTCC
This sequence comes from Lottia scabra, assembly GCA_029955415.1. Classification (NCBI taxonomy): domain Eukaryota; kingdom Metazoa; phylum Mollusca; class Gastropoda; family Lottiidae; genus Lottia; species Lottia scabra. The sequence continues at coordinate 10,189,680 of JARJEI010000005.1, read as the reverse complement.
ATACGTTCGGTCATGTCACGTTAAAGCTGTAGAACCCAGTTTTATATGGATACAATGAACTTATGAAAACATGGTTTGATTTTCAAATGGTTTCATGAAACTTTTAGTGTCAAATTAAGCAAACTCTCTGATAATTTGTATGTACAGTCTAGACTAAACAAAAAAGACGTTGACCTTTTTTGATGACCATTCGGTCGGTAATTGCCATCTTATTCAGCTTATTATAAATTAAATGTACATTTTTGAAACGAACTGGTATCATTTAATTACCTGTACATTCTAATAATATATGCATTAGCATTTTCAAACTCTTTTTTAAAGCATAGCTTTCCCATGTGTCCCCAAATATCGAAACATGTAGAAAGTTTGGTTTTCGAAGGTGATTCACAACTTATTTTTTCGGGGTAAGATTAGATAGCTTTTATACGTATAATAAGATGTTAACATAAAGTATGGTTGATCAACCATAAAACATAACGCCCTGTCGCCAAACGATTAATTGGAGTCTATTTTATATAACTACTCTAAAATATGCACATGATAAAATCAGTAAAAAGATGAAAATGTTTTACGTTTTTGCACATATTATGATCAAAATAGAGCGTCCATTCTCCGGTATTGAAAACAACCTAAAACCGGTTTGTTGGTTATATAACAAAAAAAAAAACCCAAAAAACTTATTTGAAAAAAAATACCTGTGCGAAAATAGTTCGAATCAGATTTTGAGAGCCCTACTTGTGAAAATAAGAAAATACTAGAACCGTGAAGACGGTACCGAGCAGTGCGCAACCCACCCGATACATGGATGAAATGTCACATTTTCAACCAATGATAAGAGTTTTACATAATAATATAAAAGCGTACTCGTCAAATTACTCACTCTCTTTTGTGTGTCAGTAGAAAGTGCACTGCAAGATATGTTTGCAGGGATTTTATAATGGATGTAAAACTACAAGAAGTAGACAGAAAGATTAACTATGAAAACTTTAGCTTCTCGAACCCATCCGATATATTATCAAGATAAATACATATACCAAGCTTCATTCAAATCGGACAAAAACTCTAGTCTCTATCGCGTGTACAAGAAATTGCATACGGACGGACCGACGGACAGACAGGGTGACGGCAATATACGTCCATATTTTCATGTGGGTGTATAAAAAGGCAGATAAAATGAATTCAGAACTACAAGCAGTCAGACCAAATAAAAGGGGCGCACGGCTACCAGTATACAGGCAGGGTTAACTAAAAGGGATGCGGGAATACCAGCAGACAGACAAACGAAACACGTACAGTTACAATGGAATTCGGCATATTACTTTCAAATTCTAAAACGCGGAATTATGATTCAAATACATAGTGTCATATAAATAATATGTAAATTAGGTCACTTGACATAATTTGTTTTTAAAAGAATTTTGAAAAAAAAAGCACTCACAGTAACAATGGAATTTATCAAGATAAATACACATACCAAGCTTCATTCAAATCGAATAAAAACTCTATCTGTTATCATATACACAAGCTATTTTTAACATTTTCACTAAGTCAAGGGCAATAACTTTTAAACCGACTACTGGAATAGCGCCAGTTTCGAACTCATTCGTGATATTATCAAGATAAATACATATACCAGAGCTTCATTCAAATCGGATAAAAAAACTCCAGTCTCTATCGCGTGTCAAGAAATTGTTGACGAACGGACCGACGAACAATATACATCCATATTTTAATGTGGGCGTATAAAAAGGCAGATAAAATAGATTCAGAAATACCAGCAAACAAAAAGAGGTGCAGAACTACAAGCAGTCATACCAAATAAAAGGGGCGCACGGCTACCAGAATACAGGCAGGTTAACTAAAAGGGACGCGGGAACACCAGCAGACAGACAAACGAAACACGAAAAGTTACAATGGAATTTGGCAGAATATTTTCAAATTCTAAAACGCGGAATTACGATTCGAATACATAGTGTCATATATCATTGGAAAGCGTAGATATAGCATAATACGAATCAAAAATAATTTGTGTCGTATGTAAATTAGGTATTCAAATCGAATAAAAACTCTAGCTTTTATTACATACACAAGTTAATTTTAACGTTTTCACTAAGTCAAAGGCAATAACTCATAAACCGACGACTGGAATAACTCCAATTATGAAAGGATCCCAGTCTAATTAAAATCAGACCCTAATTTCGTATCCGAGATAGTATCACGATAATTATACATACCAAGCTTCATTCAAATCGGATAAAAACTCTAGTCGCTATTGCGTGTACAAGAAATTGTTGAATGAGGAACGGACCGACGGATGGACTGGGGTGACGGCAATATACGTCCATATTTTCATGTGGGTGTATATAAAGGCAGATAAAATGGAATCAGAAATACCAGCAGACAGACTAAATAAAAGAGGTGCAGAACTACAAGCAGTCATACCAAATAAAAGGGGCGCACAGCTATCAGAATACAAGCAGGTTAACTAAAAGGGACCAGCAGACAGACAAACGAAACACAAAAAGTTACAATGGAATTTGGCAGAATATTTTCAAATTTTAAAACGAGGAATTATGATTCAAATACATAGTGTCATATATCATTGGAAAGCGTAGATATAGCATAATACGAATCAAAAATAAATTGTGTCGTATGTAAATTAGGTCATTCAAATCGAATAAAAACTCTAGCTTTTATCACATACACAAGTTAATTTTAACGTTTTCACTAAGTCAAAGGTAATAACTCATAAACCGACGACTGGAATAGCTCCAATTATGAAAGGATCCGAGATAGTATCACGATAATTCTACATACCAAGCTTCATTCAAATCGGATAAAAACTCTAGTCGCTATTGCGTGTACAAGAAATTGTTGAAGGACGAACGGACCGACGGATGGACTTGGGTGACGGCAATATACGTCCATATTTTCATGTGGGTGTATATAAAGGCAGATAAAATGGAATCAGAAATACCAGCAGACAGACTAAATAAAAGAGGTGCAGAACTACAAGCAGTCATACCAAATAAAAGGGGCGCACAGCTATCAGAATACAAGCAGGTTAACTAAAAGGGACGCGGTAATACCAGCAGACAGAAAAACGAAACACGAACAGTTACAATGGAATTTGGCAGAATATTTTCAAATTTTAAAACGCGGAATTATGATTCAAATACATAGTGTCATATAGCATTGGAAAGCGTAGATATAGCATAATACGAATCAAAAATAATTTGTGTCGTATGTAAATTAGGTCATTCAAATCGAATAAAAACTCTAGCTTTTATCTCATACACAAGTTAATTTTAACGTTTTCACTAAGTCAAAGGCAATAACTCATAAACCGACGACTGGAATAGCTCCAATTATGAAAGGATCCGAGATAGTATCGCGATAATTATACATACCAAGTTTCATTCAATTCGGATGAAAACTTAAACTTCTATCGCGTACACAAGTTAATTCTTACGTGTTTTTTTCACTAAGTCAAGGGCAGTAACTCTTAAACCGACGACTGGAATCGCGCCATTTTCAAACTCATCCGAGATATTATCACGATAAATACATATACCAAGCTTCATTCAAATCGGATAAAAACTCTAGTCGCTATTGCGTGTACAAGAAATTGTTGAATGAGGAACGGACCGACGGATGGACTGGGGTGACGGCAATATACGTCCATATTTTCATGTAGGTGTATATAAAGGCAGATAAAATGGAATCAGAAATACCAGCAGACAGACTAAATAAAAGAGGTTCAGAACTACAAGCAGTCATACCAAATAAAAGGGGCGCACAGCTATCAGAATACAAGCAGGTTAACTAAGGGACGCGGGAATACCAGCAGACAGACAAACGATACACGAACAGTTAAAATGGAATTTGGCAGAATATTTTCAAATTCTAGAACGCGGAATTATGATTCAAATACATTGTGTCATATATCATTGAATAGAGTAGATCAAGCATAGTAACACCGAAACAAAATTTATGACGTATGTTAATTAGGTCACGTGACAGAGCTGTTTAAAGTTAAAAAATGCAATTTTCTGACGGCCATAAAACCGGAAGTAGACATCGGACAGCAAAAATGAATACATCAGTTGATAGATCTCATCATGGGCAATAACTTTTGTTCAGGTCACAAGGTCACTCAAGGTCAAGGTCACAAGATATGAGCCTAAAAAGTTTTGACTATTTCCGAAAATTCTAAACCGGAAATAAAAAATATTCTAAATCGAAATTCAAAAATCGGCTTCCCATGTTTTGTTAGCAATCGACTGTAGATTCCATAGACATCATTTTTATTCAAATCGAATGATTCCCTGATTCTGAATTTCGATTTAAAGAAAAATCAGTCATTTCAAGATGGCGACTGATATGAAATATCTGGGTCAGATTTTTTCATTTCATATTAAGTCAATGGTTATTTCTAGCACATCTCAAAAAGATTTTTTTGAATATCTTAATTATTCCGGAAGTTGAAATTTCAACTTTACAAGCGAATGACGTCAAAACCGGAAGTGATATACAAATTTTGAAAATACCATTTAGTTAGAAATCAAAATGTTTATACATCTGTAAGTTTTCAAATAGATCGAAATAAAACTGCAAAAGTTAAAAAAAAACGGTTAAAAAGTGCTCCCAAAAGTCAGCAGAGAATGTCTTAAAGTGCATTTATTCTGAAAGCTATTATGTAGACATTAGAATAATGAAATAAACAAAAAAAATTCTATCAAAATCGGTTGAAAAACAGAGGTAAAAATTGTAAAAAACATCAAATGGGTTTTTCTCTCATATGTCATTTCCGGTTGGACAAAAAACCGCCATTTTACATTCACCCAACACCGAGCAGTTAGTGATTGTAGGAAAACATGTGAGATAATGTGTGGCATGCTCCCTTCATACCGAATTAGCGTGACCAGAGGTAGACAAAAAAAAAAAAAAAAAAGTCATTATGAAAACAAAGCTGCAGTGCGTTCGCTAGAACGCACTGCAATTAAAAATTAAAAATACATATAATAACGGACTCAGACAAAAGAAAACGAATATTGAATACTATTTATTAATATAACAGTAGAGAACTGTGGTTAAAGCATGTTTGTTGAAATTTTAAGCAATACCACCTCTTAGAATGAACAAACAATTTGAAATTTAAACTTGGCCAATACGAGTGTTCATCAAAGGTGTCTACAGTGGGATTAAATAAACCATAAAACTAAGTAATTTTCCATAGAATTAAACGTTATTATCGAAAAACACTTAATAAAACGCTTAATATTTTGTATATCTTGTAGTAATTATAATATAAAAAGTAGTTTTCTGGATTTATCATATTATACAGTATAGATAATATGACACCAGACAAGTTGCCTAATGAATATAAACTCTTATTCACCAAGTTTGAGAATTTTTTTTTTTTGATCATTCTAAAGGGTAGCATTCCTTTATATTTAGAAAACAATCGTACAGACTTGGTTGAAATCAGAAGATCTTGTGTACATTCGCGTGAAATCCTTAAACTTGCGATTTGATTATACCCGAAAAAGTATGTTTTGGTTGAAATGAGCTTTTGTGCAGGAGTTGATGAGTATCAGTTTCTTTAAAATACACCTATATCCAATTTATTCGTCTCTGATATGGAATATTCTTTGAAAGCAGTGGTATCGAAAAAATCTATGTTTTTGTGACTGACGTTGGCGGTTAGTTTGATAGACGGATGGTGGTTGTTGAGAATTTGAAAGAATTCCCAAAACTGCTCGATGGAATAAGTCCAAACCATAAAGGGATAACATGCTTCGACTAAATTGCCAAGAAAATTGTATTATATTAGTTAGTTGTCCTTAAATATTGAGTCTGACAAAATGGCATATTGTTTAGGATTATTCAGTTGATAATAATAATAATAATAAGTTTATCAAAATAAGTGTCACAAACAACGGGAATAACTACGGAGCCCCTTACACGCAGTGTAAATATTTTTTTTATTATTTCGTTTAATCGAAATAATTAATTCGTTTAAACGAAATAATTATTTCGATTAAACGAAATAATAGCATTTATTTCGTTTAAACGAAATGATTATTTTGACTATTTCGTTTAAACGATTTAAATTATTTCGTTTAAACGAATTAATTATTTCGTTTAAACGAATTAATTATTTCCTTTAAAACGAATTAATTTGACTATTTCGTTTAAACGATTTAAATTATTTCGTTTAAACGAATTAATTATTTCGTTTAAACGAATTAATTTGATTAATTCCTTTAAACGAAATAATTTAAATCGTTTAAACTAAATCGTTAAATTAATTCGTTTAAACGAAATAATTAATTCGTTTAAACGAAATAATTTAAATCGTTTAAACGAAATAGTCAAATTAATTCGTTTAAACGAAATAATTGATTCGTTTAAACGAAATAATTAATTCGTTTAAACGAAATAATTAATTCGTTTAAACGAAATAATTTAAATCGTTTAAACGAAATAGTCAAATTAATTCGTTTAAACGATTTAAATTATTTCGTTTAAACGAATTAATTATTTCGTTTAAACGATTAACTTTTTAAAAAAGTATTTCCACTGCGTGTTAGGGGCTCCGTAAATAACATACAGAGAGATATATACATATTTATTTCCAACCAAAAACTAACTTACGAGACTCCTTCGAAATAAACAATTTATATACATAAATTAAAATTAAGCAGTATTATATTTCGGATAAAACAGATGAACAGATAAGAATTAATGATTGAATAAAACAGTATATAAACACTCGACTGAAACAGAAGAAAGTTAACTTTTAGTAAAAAATAAATGAATTGAATTCATTGACTCATGATAAAAGTAACTTTGAGTATCTGTTAAAACATTAAAATCAAGATAAAAGGAAATACAGAATTGTAAAAGTTTATTTCTAAAATCATCATAATAAATGTTACATTTTAAAATTACATTAAATTCATCTTCAATGATTTGATTCTCCGCATCAAAAATATAATCTTCTCTATTCAGAATAACACCTTTTGGCACCTTTTTATACGCCCACACATTAATGTCGGTGTATATTGTAGTCGCCCCTGTCTGTCCATCTGTCCGTCTGTCTGTCTGTCCACAATTGTTGTGGACACCACAGAAAGCTGGTTTCTTGATGGATTTTGATGAGTGTTTGTATTGACCTTGGGTTAAACCCTATTGAAAATCAGAAACATCGAAAAATATTTGATGAGTTATTGCCCTTGTTTTTTAAAACGCGTTAATTTTTCAGCCGTTAACAAAGTTGTGGACACGATAGAGAGCTGGTTTCTTGATGGATTATGAAACATATTGAAAATCAGACTCATCAAGAAATATATCATGGGTTATTGCCCTTGCTTTTAAAAATATGTTGTGGACACGATAGAGAGCTGGTTTCTTGGTGGATTTTAATGAAACTTGGTATGAGTGTTTGTATTGACCTTGGGTTATACCCTATTGAAAATCAGAAAAATCGAAAAATATTTGATGAGTTATTGCCCTTGTTCTTTAAAACGCGTTAATTTTTCAGCCTTTAACAAAGTTGTGGACACGATAGAGAGCTGGTTTCTTGATGGATTTTGATGAAACTTGCTGTGAGTGTTCATAAACACCCAAGGATGAACCCTATTGAAAATCAGACTAATCTAAAAATATTTCATGGGTTATTGCCCTTGCTTTTGGAAATATATTGTGGATACGATAGAGAGCTGGTTTCTTGATGGATTTTGATGAAACTTGGTATGAGTGTTTGTATTGACCTTGGGTTAAACCCTATTGAAAATCAGAAACATCGAAAAATATTTGATGAGTTATTGCCCTTGTTCTTTAAAACGCGTTAATTTTTCAGCCTTTAATAAAGTTGTGGACACGATAGGGAGCTGGTTTCTTGATAGATTTTGACGAATCTTGCTGTAAGTGTTCATAAACACCCAAGGATGAACCCTATTTAAAATCAGACTAATCGAAAAATATTTGATGAATTATTGCCCTTGTTCTTTAAAACGCGTTAATTTTTCAGCCGCTAACAAAGTTGTGGACACGATAGAGAGCTGGTTTCTTGATGGATTTTGATGAAACTTGCTGTGAGTGTTCATAAACACCCAAGGATGAATCCTATTGAAAATCAGACTAATCGAAAAATATTTCATGGGTTATTGCGTGGCAAATCTTTCGTTATGATTATTATTATTTTTTTATTATTATTTATTTTTTGGGGAAACTTTCTAGAGAAAATCGAAAATGGTGTAGCATAATTGTATCCACCAACAATTATTATTGACCTGGAATAAAAAACGAATATGTAAAACTAAATTTTTGCTCAACCGGAAGTGGGCTATTGTATAATGTGCAATTATTTTGCATTTAATTTGTAGGGTTTATTTATGAACCGATTTGGCTGAAATTTTCTTTAATATCTTCATTGTAAAAAGAAGTATCAGGTGGGGCTACACAAATTTCAATTTTTAAATCTTTTTGTTCAAAATTTTCAAAAAGCTCAAAATTTCTAACTCAGCCGCTAACTACTCAATCAAAATTTTTCCATCACTTCCGGTTTTGACGTGAGAACTTCCGGTTTTTCAAAATCACGCCAAGCCGCCTCACTTCCGGTATAAATTTCAGATGTTGAAAAACAATATATATTCTCTGTCAGTCATAATTAGAATGCACTTAGCATAAAAAAATCCGAACCGGAAGTGATGCATAAGCCGCCGTCACAGACTGACACATTTCAGCAAAAAATCAATAAGTCCTACATTTGTTATCCGATTTTTATGATTTTGGTGTCTATCAAAACCTTGTAACCTTGTCTACAGTTTGTTGGAACATAATTTTGAATTTCGAATTTGAATTTTTTTTACATTCGTTTGAATTTTTTGAAAATTCAAAAGGCCATATTATGTGACCTTGACCTTTGATGACCTTGAAAATTTCAATGAAGGATGTCCTTGATCTCAGCTATCCATAGGTGTGCTGATATTAGTTGAAAAATATAAACTTCCGGTTTTATGGACATTTGAAAATTGACATTTTTGTCTAATCAACGCAGAGAATTAAATTTTTCAATTTAGTAATGCCGATTTGATTATCTTTTAAACGATATATGACATTAATCCATTAAAATATGCTTTCAAAATATTGCGTTTTTTTCAACTGAGGATTCTAACTTACAATGTAATTATCTAATAGCAATATCGATTGTATAATGAGGATGTACACAATTTTCTCTTTTCAACGATATGTGACATGAGTAGTTTAATACAAAAATCATTGGGTGATGATAGGCATAGAATACCCCTTTTCTGAGAGAAAAAAGAAATGGAGAGGATTAAAGTGATTGACAGGAGTTATAACAGGTTATATAATATGGTAATAAAACTACCGACATGAACTTTTGACATGCAGGTGTTAAGTATTTTAGGTCATAAACAGATTAATCTTATTATGTTATCTTTTAACACTCTAAAAAATAAAAATTTTATTCATTTTTTTGCAAAGTTTTCACTTACATTATTTTAACATACAATCATTTAGAGCAGTGAATTTTTGATACATTGACCTGTTCGAATTTTTTCTGTACTATTGACTGAACTGAAGATACACACACCAATAACTCTACTCCATTTGTTACTCCATTCAATTTTATTTCTTGCCAAGCATCCCGAATTATCAAAAGATACTACACAGAGTTACAGAATAAACCATTTTCTACAAAAAATTAGTCTGTGCTTATTCCAAAAATAAAAACCTACATGATATACTTGTTCTTGGACGACTTGACTCAATCGACGATTGTATTGTATTGGTTTATTTCACATCACGACCTCTTACGAGGTTACAGCGAAGTACATATTAATACATAATGATAATAATAAATGTAATATAATTATAGGAAATACAAATTTATCTGACGACACTATTTAAAATTAGACATAATAAGATTAATAAATTTACAAAGCTTTGATAATTTCATTATGCTCGTTATATTCATCAACTGGTGCATCTTCATGGTATTTGGTCTGTAATTGTAATATTTATCTAAATATAATTTTCTTTCATAATTAAAATATTCACATGATAACAAATAATGATATTCATCACCGGGTTCAGAAGAATTACATAGAGGACATACATTACTGGCATCTGTATATCGTGACTTATTTACTGGCAAGTTATGATTACCACAACGGTATTTACATAATATGATCCTATCCCTATTATTGAGTTTTACTAAATAGGGTTCAAGAGATATGTTATCTTTAAACAGTCTATAATTAATACATAGGCTATTTGTATGTATGCCGGCTATCAAATTTTGTTTATTGATATCTTTAGTTTTCAATTTAATTGCTTCAATTAGCCATTGACGGTTTATGTTATCTTGGCATAGCCATATAAAGGATAAACCATTATTATCGAGAATGTTTTTTATTTTACTTATCCACTTTGATTGGAATATATTTTCATCATATAAGCTTTTTACAAGCTGATACAAAATAAAAGAGAATTTTGATTTTGATCCTTGAATTAGTCGAATCCAAAAAGTTATCATTCTAACCTCAATAATTTGTTCTATAGGAAATCTACCAGATTCACCGTAAACCATAGAAGTGGCTGTTTTTTTATTTAGTCCTAAACATTTCCTAATGGCATTTCTGTAGAATATTTCTAACGCCTTTAAGTCACTATAGCCCCAGATCTCACACGCATAGATCAATACAGGTACAATCATTTTATCAATTAAGTCAAGTTGTATATCGAGTGATAAGTTCAGACGTTTACATTTTGATGTCAAACAATATAACGCCCTTTTTGACTGATTAATTTGTTTACTAATATGCTTATTAAATGAACCATTATAGTTAAATTTTGTGCCTAAATAGTCATAATCGAAATCAACCTCTATTTCATTACACCCGAATTTAAAGGAGGGGTATTTCCTGACTTTGCCTCTTGAGAAAATTAGTATTTTTGTCTTTGTTGTATTAACTGTTAGATGCCAGATGTTGCAATAGGAATACACTTCATCCAAGGCAGCTTGTAGGTCTGATGCGTTTTCAGCGAGTACAACAGTGTCATCAGCATACAAAAGGACGTAAAGGCGTAAATATATCTCAATATCATCACTTGAAAGGACATTTATGATTTCTTTATCTACGAATTCAAGCCCTTTATATGACTTACAGACATGTTGTTCGAAATCGTTCAGGAATATAGCGAACAACAATGGCGACAAGTTTTCACCTTGTCTGACACCCCTAGTGCATCCAAAAAAATTCGAGATGACGTTATTGTGTTTAACACACGATTTAGCATTATTATATATGTTAAAGATTATATTAATAATCTTACCATTAAGTCCGTTGTCTATTAGCTTTTTAAATAAGAACGATCTTTCTATTAAATCAAAAGCTTTTTTGTAATCAATGTAGCAGCAATATAGTCTCCTTTTGTTATGCAAATATAATTCTATCAAGCAATTTAGTGTGAAAATATGGTCTAAAGTCGAGAATCCCTTTCTAAATCCTGCCTGATCTTGGCCTAAGAGGCCAACAGCCTCAATATATTCTGTAAGTCTCGAATTGATGCATGCGGTAAAAAGTTTACCGATACAGCTCAAAAGTGTAATACCGCGATAATTGTCTGCATCGGAAGTTGCTCCTTTGTTTTTATATATTGGTTTTATGATTCCTATACACCAAGAGTCGGGGACGATTCCAGTCGAAAGGACAAGATTAAAAAGTTTGACAAATAAATTCACTATTGAGGTTGGGCAGTTTTTGATAAATTCATTTATGACACTATCGATACCACAAGATTTATTATTCTTTAATTTTAAAATGGCCTTTTCAACTTCTTGTAGAGAGAACTCTCTATTAATTTCTTCATTTGAAGAATGGGTTATGTCCCTTGGGTCAAAATAATCGTCATCAATTTGATCGAAATCAGTATTACTGGTATTAATGGATTTAAAATGTTTAACAAACTCGTCTAGGGTAATGGAGGAATCTGTTGGAGATCTTTTATCAGCTTTGTTTAGTATTGACCAGTACTCTTTGGGATTTGTACATTTTAAAGTTCTAAGATTTGAATTAAGCTCTCTTATATAGCTATTCTTAGTTTTTTTAACAAATCGTTTATATTCAGTTGCTTTTGATTTTATTTTGTGTTTTACAGTATCATTTCTCATATGTTTTAACTGACGCTTAGTTTTTAAATAGTCCTTACGTTTAGTTTTACAATTTTTATCAAACCAAACATGATTATTGTTCTTACTTTTTGATTTATTAGTATTGGATGTTGTCCTTGTTATACCAAGGTCAAGAGCAGTCGAAATTAGAATATTTTTTAGTTTTTCACTAAGCGTATCAATTTTTTCTTGAGATAGTTGTTCATTTGTCAAATGTTCTATTTCGATTTCTAATTCTAAAACTTTTGCTTGATCGAGACGTTCAGAATATTGTGTACTTAGCTCTGGTTTCCATTTTGAGAAATACAAATCTGACTTCCCCTGATTATTTACATGTATAGATTTATTTTGATGAGTATGACATTTTTGAAATTGCACTTCTAATAATATTGGGCAGTGAACATCTGATAGACATGGGTCAAGCGTATCGACTTCAAATGTACGTACATTGTGGAGAATATCACCGGATACAATTGCGTAATCAATACTACTATTTCCCCTGGTCCCTTGACAAGTGTACTGACCTAAATATTTATCCGGTCCAAACCTACCATTAACAATCTTAAGATCTAAATTCTTACAAACGTCAATAAGTTTATACCCATTGTTATTCGCGTGTTTATCTTCATTATACCTATTTACTACTATTCCTTTTTGTTCAACATCAGATTTTGAAATACAAATATCATTACAGTGATTACCATATATGTCATCAATAGCAAAGTCTACAGTAGTAAAATCATCGAGAGTGCCAGTTCTAGAGTTGAAATCGCCAATCAAAATAATTGGGATATCAGAATTAGCAGTAAAGTGTGCAATATCATCAGCTAGATTTTCAAAGATTGTTTGATCAAAATGTATGGAATTTTCACAGGGCAATGTAGGTTGATTTAACAAATTAATTGAATATTACTGCCGTTATATCTTATTTATTGATATGAACAAGTATTTTCTATAGTTATTAATCGATTTCTTTCTTATTTTAGAGAATCTGGCTCACAATCAGCCTAATATTATTTTGTCCACAGTGAATTGCTTCAACAATGTTTTAGCTATAACAGTAATAATTAGTATTTTAAATTTATTTATTAGGTTCAAGAAGATTTATAGGACAACCATTTATAGTTTTCTTCTTTGATTTTTTTTTATTGCATATTAGCATCACAAAGTTTGTAAACATAAACTTAACCCTGTGCCAGTGCCTTCTATTTGAATAGCACTTTGTTGCTTTTCAATCACCCCAATCTCTACTCTATAGCAGACAGCAATAAATTATTTAACTTGCTACGCGTCTGCGCTAATCCGGTGCAATAAAAAGTAAGTGTTCAAACTGTTTTTATCGTCTGCTAAGCTTATTATAGGTCAAAGATAAACTACAAACTACGAAAACACGTTTCATGGCATCAGATTTGTTCTTACTTAGAGGGAAATTCTTACCCACGGCACATAATTGCCTAACATACATCAACTGGCTACCGACTGCACCAATTCATTGAAACAAAAGACAGTGTTTCAACTCAGTGTTAGATTACACCTTGACAACTTGTAATTACAACTTTAAAATAAAAAATATTATCAATGAATTTGGCCCTAATAGGCTTTCGTAGTACACACTCTATGTTGACATTTAAATACATACCAACATTTAAAAATAGCGATGCCCCATCGTAATACGCCCACTCTTGTAATGGCAGCCAAGTCGTCCGGGAGGTCGACAAGAACTATCAGTAAATGAAACATCTGTCGAAAACCGTGCCATCATGAATGTTTACAAAATTGAACAATTTTTTAGTGTTTACAACTACAAGTTAAAATTGAACGCGTTTTCAAAAACAAGGGCATCAATTCATGTAAAATAATGTTTGATTGTTATAGGGATTATCATTGGATAATATTAAACAATTCCACCAAGTGTCATCAAAATCCATCAAGAATTGTGCCTCCTAGAGTGTTGACAAACTAAAAATTAAACGCATTCTCAAGAAAAGGGGCAATAACTCATATCAGACCGGGTCAGCCTAAATATATTGCCGTCACCCATGTCCGTCGGTCCGTCCGTCCGTCCACAATTGTTTGTTAACACTCTACAAGACACAATTCTTTATTATTGAATTATTGCCCTTGTTCTTGTGTTCGATTTTTAGCTCGTTAACCCTCTACAGGTCACTATTTTTTACGGATTTTGACGAAATTAACTGAAATTGTTTATTATCACCCAAGGATGAACCCTATTGAAAATCAAAAGAATCGTAAAATATTTACTATGAATTATTGCCCTTGTTCTTAAAACGCGTTCGATTTTTAGCTCGTTAACACTCTACAGGTCACAATTCTTTACGGATTTTGAAGAAATGAACTGAAATTGTTTATTATCACCCAAGGATGAACCCTATTGAAAATCAAAAGAATTGAAAAATATTTATTATGAATTATTGCCCTTGTTCTTTAAAACGCGTTCGATTTTTAGCTCGTTTTCACTCTACAGGTCACAATTCTTTACGGATTTGTCGAAACTTCCTGAAATTGTTAATTATCACCCATGGATGAACCCTATTGAAAATCAAAAGAATCAAAAAATATTTATTATGAATTATTGCCGTTAGACATATTATTATATAGATATATATAAATGATATTTACATGAATCGGATTAAAGGGATATGTTCACTATCTGTTCGACCAATAAAATGTTTGTCTTAGAACCTGGATCTAATCCATAATAAATGTTCCCAATTTTCGACTCATCGTTTAGTAAGACTATGCCTTATATAGAAAACACATAATATACAGAAAATAAAAGATAAATGTTGAGGTACGGGTAATTGTCCGATTTTTTCACAGTTCTAGTAAATCTTTTTAATATTTTCAAGGCCCTAGAAAACGCTGAACATTTCCCTTTAAGTATACTAAAAAAAAATCATAAACAAAAAGAGGAAAAAAAACCCCAGATATTTAATTTAGTTGACCGTTATAAATTTGTTTTTAAATATGCATAATTTAACAGTTTATGGTTATGAGTTCCAAATCAAAAAAGCTTTAGAACTAAATGTTCTCATCATTACAGTTTTATTATATTTCGGTATCTATAAAGTTCGGAGAGTTTCAGATCTCAGTTTATACTGGTTTCTGTTAATTTAGATCATTCAGTACATTTATTATAAAGGTTTTCAGTACTCATCTCGGCAATGTTTCTCGTTTTATCTTTGATATTGTTACATTTTCTCACATGCTTTGACATTCAAACATATATGTATATTCAAATCATCACTTTTAAAGTAAAACATGTCGTAAAACAAAGAAAAGGTGTTAAAATTGCGTTTGTTTGATTGTCAAAAATACTGTATTAAATTATGCCGGAAATTTCAAACAATTAGTCTGATCAATCAATGGACAGGGATTTATTCATTACGTACTAATGACGAAATTTTTTATGACAAACGTTTCACCTTCTTATGAGAACAAGATGGCGGCTTTCAAACCTTTACTCTCTAGTACAATATATTTTTAATATAAGATATTTTTTACCAGAATCTGATGCCTGTGAATGTACCTTGGTAGTATTTAATCCGTTGCTTGTGTTAGCCAATGAAGAATGCTAAATACTGAAATTACCCTAAGTGTTAACATAAGTCGAAGAATGATTAAATATAACTATTATAAAATAATAATCAAAATTCTAATGGAATAAGTTTTTTGATTATATAATACCATTCTAAATGTCATTTGTCAATTGATTGTTTAAAGTTTGAACATTAGTTTCTTTTGTATTCTTGAGGTTAATTATCAATCATCGTTGAGCGTGACGTTTCACAGTTTTTAGCATGGAACTGAAGGTCATTGATAAGGATTAAAAATAAAAGTGATCCTAAATTAGATCCCTGTGATACACCACACTTAACAAGAGTAAATTGAGAGCTCAATATGTCTTATGTGCATTTTTTAGACCAGATTTTTAAAAGTGTGTCAGGACTAACATTATGCCATGTAAATACATCTTTGTGTTTATAATGACACATGTTTGATACAATACCAGTACCAGACATGAAATGTGGAATAGGTTTTAGTGAGTAGCCCAATTGTTTAATACAAAGAGAAACGTAAACATCTTCTAAGTGGAAAAAAGGCACATTTTTAGAGATTTCAAAAACTTGCTGGGTAGTTTTGTTGGTTAAGATATAGCCCGAGCCTGAACAATATCCTGGATACTTTTTACCTGGGTAGCTTTGAATACTTGCATACCATTTAGATAATCTATTTCGAATTGGGCTTGCTATTTTAAAACAATTGCCCACAACAGAATTTATAACTTGTTGAGGATTTGTTCGTAAATATTTGTTAATAGCATTGAGATTTATCCACATGTCATCATCTGTTTTAAGAACATATTTAGAATGATTACAGAATAAAGTAACAAATTTAAACCCCATCATTGTTTTGTAAGTTAAATTCCGATAAGTGTCTTGAAAATCCTCCAAGATGATGTCTTTATAAATGTTTGCTTCTCAGAACTATTGCCAAAAAAGAAAGCATATCTGGTGCTAGCGGTATTATTCTTTGAAACAGATGCATATGTTTTTCTGATTGCGTTTCTATTGGCAATATTTCTAGGAATGGAGAAAATAATAATGAAAATCTCTATTGTGTTACCATTTTGTACATTACAGATATTTCTGTTTATAATATTATATTTAAAATTATGCAGAAAACAGTTAGTACATTCGTCTTTTCTAATTGATTCATTTGATAATTTGTTATCTTTTCTCATTTTTTCATTTGATAATTTGTTATCTTTTCTTAATTTTTCGTTTGATAATCTGCTATTTTCTTTCATTGTTTCATTTGATAATCTGAAATGTTTAATTGATGATTTATCCTTTTCAACAGTATTATCCGATAACTTGATATGTTTCTTAACTTTTAAAACGTCAGCGCTCGAAGACAAATTCGTGTTCCGTTTATCATAATGTAACTTAAAGTTATTTTTTATTGTATAAAGAAGTAGTATCGTTGATATAAAACCAACCCAAATAATCAATAACTTTAGTAAATATTGAAAATTGGTATATCTTGGCATATTTGATATTTAAATATTCTAAGACACTAAAGGTAATAACTAATATTTTACGGCGAAACGTAATTCTTAAGTTATGTACTAGTAACAATAATTGACGTTAAAGTGTTGATATTGTCAAATATCAACGATGTTCAAGAACATAATATACAGTGATAACAAAATGTACCACTAGAGCCAATCTAGTAAGAACATAAATACATTGACTTACTCTCGACTTTAACATGTAACAAATAGCATCCTTACGATTCTAGTAACAAGACACATTATCCAAAGTTAAGGTTCGATTTCCAATGTATAGTTATGAGAACTAAAACAAGTTAAGATATCCAACACAAGGTGCAATATCTATATTAAGGTACAATATCCAACATCAAGGTACCATATCCAATATCAAGTTCTGATAACCAACATCAGATTCTGATAAACATTATCAGAGTCCAATAACCAACATCAGATTCTGATAAACATTATCAGAGTCCAATAGCCAACATCAAGATCAGATGACCAACATCAAGGTACAATATCCGTCAACAAGTTCTTAGAACACACATCAAGGTCCAATATCCAACAAGTTCTGAAAACCCACATAAAGGTCCAATAACCAACATCAAGGTACAATATTTGTTTTCAAGGTATCCGTCCTCAAGTTCTGATAACCAACATCACATTTTAAAAACCAAAGTCAAGGTATGATGAACTGTAACACGAAAGCATAAACAGAGATCAAATATCATATCATATATTTGTTTACAAATTAAGTGAAGAATAATTATTATCATCTACAATAACAATACTTTTTGGTTAAGCCACACAATGACTTGATACTTTAGTTTTCATTTTATTAAAAACTTTCAAAATGTATAATTTAGTAAATAATATTATATGACATTTTATTTGAAATAGAAAAAAGTGAAGCTTACCATATATACAACGGAGCGCGTAGTACGCGAAGATCGGATTTATAGTTTATAGAGCAGTGAGAATTCAAATTTATGTACATGTAAAATCTTGTGCACTTGTGCAATAGCATATCCTATTTGCTGTGGATTCAATTTACACTCCGTGGTTAAAGGGGCATGTTCACAATTCGTTCGACATACCTTAATCAATGTTCCCCTTTAATTCACGTGTGTCTTTTTGTATCATTTGCAACATGCGGTCAAATCTGCTCACAGTAGCCAAAGTATATGTATCTACAAACTGATTCTAATTTGCATTTGGTCAGTACAATTTTACTCTCTCCAATTAAAGGTTCACCATCCGATCGACCAAACAATTAGTCTCAGAACCTGGAATGTTTTAGCTAATCAAATCCGAAATAATGTTCACAACTCTCGCTCGTAATTTAAAATATCATAATAATAATAAACTCTTTATTTTACATGGGTCAGAATTAGGCTCAATACCACGAGTGATTCGGTTCTGTCTCACACCCAGCCCATGGGGACAAACATAGATTACAATATACAACATATCAGGCCCGTAGGAACAGGGGGGGGGGGGGGGGGCAGGGGGGGCATCTGCCCCCCCCCCCCTCCCAATAATTTTGACATTAATGACTAAAGAAATAAAAAAAAAAAAATCAAGATAAAACAAGAAGTTACTGGTATGTTGTTAGGGCCAGTAAAATCAAAATTTGCTTTATATATGCAGGAGCAATATTGAATTCAGTATCACCACCCTTCAGAATGAGTTTTTGCAAAATTTGCCCTCCCCAATCTGAAATTGCTTCCTACGGGCCTGCATATAGACAAAAAAAAATTAATGTACAGAGTATGATTTAGAGATCAAGTACATGGATATTTTTTTAAGATATACAATATAGTAATATACACAAGTACAAAAGTATTAGCGTTTGAAAGTCAAAAATACGACTAAGCCTTATATAGAAAAAACATAATTTAACCGAAGGAAGTATGCGATTTATCTGCAGTTGTAGTACTTATGGAGGCCTATTATATTCAAGGCCCAAATCTACTCTAAAAAATGCTGAACAGTGCGCTTTAAATCTGCATTGGAGTAAATGCATCTACACAGTCAAATTCGCTCATAATATAATATGCAAATGTGCACACATATGCAAAAGTATGTCCATCTACACATGTCCACGATGTGGCGTACTATCGGTTTTGGAAAGCTATATCCAAAAATGTGACAGATATGGATATTTCCGTCATGTATACTTGTATCCTGTAAAAATAAATTAGCCCTGACGTCTTTGAGATTGAGTGTCCACCAGTTGGAAATAGAGAGAGGACGTTATACTGATACCCCTGTGCCAGACAGAATATAATATGTAGATTTTGCAGTCTCGGTCAAATTGAAGATGAGAAACATTTTCTTCTTGCATGTCCTCGATATGAATCCCTACGCAAAACACATATTGATCCTGTTCTTAAAGTCTATGATAAACTTCAGTATTCATTTCAAACTCTATTTGATCCCCCACCAGATTGCAAATTCTATATGCAGGCCCGTAGGAAGCAATTTCAGATTGGGGGGGGGGGGGCAAATTTTGCAAAAACTCATTCTGAAGGGTGGTGATACTGAATTCAATGTTGCTCCTGCATATATAAGGCAATTTTGATTTTACTGACCCTAACAACATACCAGTAACTTCTTGTTTTATCTTGAAATTTTTTGTTTTTTATTGCTTTAGTCATTAATGTCAAAATTATTGGGGGGGGGGGGGGGGGGGGGGCAGATGCCCCACCTGCCCCCCAACCCCCCCCCCCCCCCCCTGTTCCTACGGGCCTGATATGTCCGGGTCTTGTTAAGGCAACTGATCTCCGTAAAACGCTAGCAAAATATCGGGTGGGCCTAAAAAAGTGGCAGCACACTTTAATATGATATTATGAAAAATGTATGAGAGCTATAATTTTGATATTACACACCCATCACAATATAGTAATTTGACATCTTCACTAGAAATTTCAGACCAAAAGACCAAATAGTGTTAATTTGCAAGCAATTTTAAAATTAGAGGTCAAAAAGTGCAATATCAGTGCATTAAAATTCAGGATTCTACATTTATAAACAACAGCATCACAACCTAGTGTAATGTATAATCTGTGCGATCACACATTGGGAGGGGGGTAGGGATGGATAAATCGAAGAATGGGATTAATAGCCATTTTTTCGACGTAACGTTATTACTCCGGTTCCTTTTATTGAAGAATGACATAAATAATTAACAGACGAAGTTTGATTGCATACACACTTGATTTATTATCTCATAACAGCATAAATATAAGACATCCTTACAAAACAGATCACTAGATGTCCAAAGAGTAAGAACAGTTTAGAACTGTTATCTGTATCTGATATAATCCTTCAATGGCATATTAGAAGCACAAGTTATAGATAAATGAGACAATTTTATGGATATATACTTCTAGATAGTTTATTACTTCAACATTTCAATGTGGTTCTCACACCGTCATCAGGAATATAATATGATATAATGATATAATTATATTCCTGATGGCGGTGTGAGAACCACATTGAAACGTTGAAGTAATAAACTATCTAGAAGTATATATCCATAAAATTGTCTCATTTATGTATCTGATATGTTTATCCGGCATTTCACTGCTTCAAGATCAAATCGAATCAAAGACCTATGTGTAGGATATAAGTTGTAGTCTGAAACAAGTTACGTCCCTTTAATTGTGCAACTCCTAAAAAGAATTGCGGTCATGTCTACATCATAAACAAAGTGTTCGTCTGTTATTTTGATTTCCCAAATTATTCAAAATAATACTATCAATCTCATGGGTCTAAAATAATGACGTTTTTGGCCAGTCTTAGAGGCTAGGTTTCCCTTTGTATTGTATTGTTTTATTGCCGTATACTAAGGTACATAAACATTTACAAACAAACATAAACATAGTAATCAAGATGGATAGTGGAGGGTAGTAGATGATAATATAGACAGTACAAAAATAATATCATTATATACATCATAATATTAATTTGAAATTTGATTTCTCTTATACGTTGAGAAATATAAATAGCTACCTAGGTTTTTAACGACTTCCTTATTATGAGAGTTTAGTAACAAAACTAATTTCCACATTGATGGACTTTTCCAGTAATATTCTTTAATATATTTACTTCTTATTGCTTTATAAAATGGACATATTAATATGAAGTGATATTCGTCTTCGACTTGTTGTTTATTACAGAATATACATAATCTTTCATTTATATCAATATTAACATTATCTACCTGTCTCAATCATCAGACTGTGTGCACAAATACGATATTTACATATCAAACCATAATGCTGAATATTTTTACTTAAATAATATTGTAGCTTATAATTATTGTTAAAATTCTTGTACATACTACATCTCAAGGAGGATTCTAAATTATGTCTTACATTTTGTATATAAACATCTTTTATTCTCTGTGTAATTTCATTTATAAATGCTAATTCATTATCAGCTTTTTGCTGGTTCCAGATATAACTAAATCCATTTTCTTCCAGAGTACATTTTACAAAATCAATCCAAGGATTGTAACTTTTACCCATATTAAAACATTCATACATATCATCGTAACATGCTTTCAATATGGCATTTTTACTTTTAACTAATTTTAACCAGTATTTAATTATAGATAATTTCCTATTGATACACATTGGAAATCGCCCCAATTCAAAATAAACAAGGTTATTTGAAGTTGAGGTTCTCACTCCTAAAACTCTCTTGCAAAATTTACGGTGAACTCTTTCAATTTCTTCAGCGGGGTGAGTTCCCCAAACTTCAGAGCCATAATTTAATACAGGACTTATATATGTGTCAAATAAAGCAATACAGGTGACAGGGTTAAAATGATTTTCTTGGATTATTTTTTGAATACCGAAATAAGCCTTTTGACCTTGTGCTGCGATAGTCTTTTGTGTAACATTAAAGCGTCCATTATAGTTGAATACAACTCCAAGATAATTAAAAGAATCTACAATATCTATGTTAGTATTATTATAGCTCCAAGTTTCATTTGCACGCATCTTACCTCCGTTTCGAAAAATTAAAATTTTCGTTTTCTCAACATTTACAATTAATGCGTTTTTTCTACAATAAACAGTTACAACATCAATCATTTCCTGTAAATTTTCTGGTGTTTCACTTAATAATACAGTATCATCTGCATACATTATTAATAATAAATTTATATCACTTATTTTAATTGAGGAGCAGTTGTTATTAAGTAATTCTATCTCGATATCGTGAACATATAACGAATATAATAGGGGAGACAGTGATTCACCTTGCATGAGACTAGATGTACATGAAAAATATTCTGAGAATTCACCCTTAAATTTTACACAAGACTTAAGTTTTGAATACATAGACATAATTAAAGTAAGGAATTTACCCGTGATACCCGTATTAATTAACTTATGCCTCAAGCGGCCGTGACTAATACTATCAAATGCAGATGAATAATCCAAAAAGCATGCGTATAGCCTCGATTTACTCTTTAGAGCTTTCAGGACTACATTTTGCAAAACAAATATGGCATCCGTGGTACCAAGACCTGATCTAAATCCAAAGATTTCTTCTTAAATAGAGGAATAATGTTACCAACAGCCCACTGACTTGGGAAATCCCCTGAACATATTATGTGGTTGAAGAGTTTACATAATGTAGGGGTTAGGATACCTTTAAATTCAATGAAATATTCATTTAATAGTTTATCTGACCCAGTACTTTTATCACGTTTGAGATTTTTAATTGCTCCTAAAATTTCATCTTGAGTTATCTCACAATCAAGTTCTTCCACTATTGTGTCAGGGACGTTGATCCCGGATTCACTAGACGCCCTTTGTTCATTTCCAACTAGGTTCTTGAAATGTTTTTCGAAATCATTGACTGTTAAGGATGTGTGTGGTTGACAAACTTTCTTCTTGAACCGTTTGTAAAATAGTTTTGGATTATGTAATCGTGTATATTCAAGGAGATTTCCTTCATAAGACATGTATTCTCGTTTTAATCGCCGTTCAAGCTTTTTATACAAGTTTTTATGACATGTCAGATTTGCTCGATTTTCTTTACTACGATCCTGGTTAAATACCCACAGAAAATGTTTGTATTTATTTAAAAGCATCTTGACAATTATCGTCAAACCAGGGTTGACTCCTTTTTATTTTGCCCCGGGGGTGACCTACCCTGACACAATTTTCACAAGATCTAAGACACACAGTATTTTTAGTACAGCTTGGTTTGAATATATTATTAAGACTCTCATTAAAAGTTTCCACAATATCTGATACCGATGTGTTTTGTTCACATTGTTTCGTAAGATTATTTTCAATATCATCAATACAACTCAGTAGCTTACTAAACATCGTCTGCTTGTTGTCAACGTTCCACTTAGTCGTCTGCACGTCCTCGCGCACACATTCACACCTTGACCTGCTTATAATACTATTACATTTGATCGAGGTGAATAAAGGGGCGTGGTCCGAAAATGTTGTAAACTGTCCAACTACATAATTTTCAAATAATATATTCTTTCTTTATTCTTTATTCAAGTCTCATTGAGACACATGAATATAATATACACATAATATTTACAGTTAGTGACAGTATCAATTAATAATATCTACAATTAGTATAATCTGACAACTTATTACATTTCAATAACTCTCAGTGTTCATTTAAATTTATGTACAATAATAGAAATGAATTTACATAGATTCTTCAACTCTGTACCTTGACTATTAAATAAGTTATACATAGTAATGACTGAAGGATGTTTGAGGTAATAACTTTTCACAAATTTAGTGCGTTCGTTCTTAAGGATTGGGCATTTGAAAATGTAGTGGAATTCATCACCTAAATCATTTTTATTGCAGAGAGAGCAAATACGGTTTTCTACTGGGATATTTATGAAAACCCCGGCTTCAATTGGAAGTCTATGACTTCGACATCTAAATTTACTAAAATATTGTCTGTACTTCATAGGTAAATCGATTAAGTAATGTTCAAAATTGAACGTGCATTTAAACAGTCGATAATTTAAGCATTTACTAG
Source organism: Lottia scabra (assembly GCA_029955415.1). Lineage (NCBI taxonomy): Eukaryota > Metazoa > Mollusca > Gastropoda > Lottiidae > Lottia > Lottia scabra. Next base: position 10,165,354 of record JARJEI010000005.1, on the reverse strand, counting down.
AATTATGTACAGTGTTATTCCATTCTTGCTGGTATTGATCCTTAAGCCTTAGCAGTAAAAATTGTTTCAACCAGTTAGCATTAATATCACGGGCTTTGGTGTCCCAAATATAAGACAAACCAGCATTGTCTAAAGTGCTTTTTATTGAGTTTAACCATATATTAGACTCGTATGATGTATACAGAGCATTATACAATTCACAGGCAATTTTCGATCTAGGACCAGTTACAAGTTTATACCAGTAATTAACCATTCTATATTTTATATAAATTTGCAAAGGATATACACCAAGCTCACCATAGACCATGACATTTGGGGTAGAAGTTTTTACATTTAGTAAATATTTACAAAATCTCAGCTGAAGTCTTTCTAAAAGTGTGTTATCAGTGGAACCCCATATCTCACAACCATACAGTGCAATAGGTACTATAAGACAATTAAACAAATGTATCTGTGTATCTACATCAAGATTTAATTTACGAGCTTTTTGTAACAAAGAAAACATTGCTGAAGATGCTTTGCTATGGAGTTTTTTCTTGGCCTTGACAAAAGAACCATTATAATTAAAAAGTATACCAAGATGAGCATATTCATGAACATTTTCTATTTCAACATCTCCATAAATAATTTTAGGTGTATTCCTAATTTTACCTTTCGAGAAAACAATAGTTTTAGTTTTTGTTGAGTTAATTCAAATGTCTATCTATTACGAGATAATCTATGACACTAGAACCGATACTACTAGTAAATGTATACTGACTATTTTGTTCTGATAAACCGTTTTGAATTCTCAAATTACATGTTCTGCATAATGTCAATAGTTTATTTCCAAATGTATTTGCACACACATAATCATCTGTCTTCCTCTGAGCATGAGTAATTTCATCTTCTTCATATTCTATAATATCATTCAAAGTTTCAGAAATGTCCTGATTTAGTTTATCATTGCCAGTACAAAGCAACATGCAAGGAACCGATGTGCAATCACCCCTTGGATTATAGCAACGAAATAATCAAGGATAATCGGGTGAGAGGTATTGCAGACCCAGATATTCTGTCTGATGTATTAGGTGATCCAAAGACAGATAGAACTCGAGAAGAGATTGTGTGTAGCACTACCTGTGAAACATTTGACCATCGTGATGTATCCTCTAGAATCTAACCTCCTGGCAAAGGGCCATTGGAACCAATCCAATCAAGAGACATCATGGAAGTCAACCAAACATACATTCCATGATATGTTATGTCTATATGTCAGACAAACAACAACTCACCAAGTCTTGAACACCACTTATTCGATGGACAATGGGTGGCTCGACCCTAAAAACCTCACCCCGTGACTCTGAAGATCATACATCATTTTGGACACCCAATTCAAGACTCTTCCAAACTACTACTATGACGATGGTGACTGATACAGGGTGGCAGTATAATATACCCTTAAGTTCGGCAAACACCCTTGGAATGACAAAAAGGATCTCCTCCCTATCAATAATAATAATAACTTTATTCACAATCTCTCAAGGAGACATAAGATATTATAAACGTATAAACTTAATCAAGTGAAGAAACAATAAGATTATCTTACATAATTTGTACAAATACAATGTTCACAGTTCGTTAACGTGTTAATTTGGTTCTTGTCTGAGACAGGATTAAATTATATTTTGATCGGAGTAGGGTCCCTTTCTGGGGCTTCAACCTAGACCTCTGTCTGGCCGACGGTCTTCTTCAGCATAATTTGAGTTATTAAATTCCTACCACGGACAGGCGTAAAGTGAAAGGCAGGCCTAGACGTGCAAACTCTTTCGAAGATTATGATGTAAAGTCGGAAGGGTTAAGTTTCCTGGAGGAAAACGCTGAAAATAAGACATTTGATCTTCATCAAACCGGAAAGAAAGTAAGCCCATTTCTTGATTTAGACTCAAAATTAGACTCAAGTCGGTCCGACGAGCTCGGTGAAGAAGTTGCAACTCTCGAGAAGACACTAACAAATCTTCGTCTTGAACGGCGCAAATCGAAGCTTAAACGAGAAATCGGCCAACCTAATTCGCGAATTACAGTCAAGCCCTTGCCATCAACAACAACAACCTGATACTCAGCCACAGCCAGTGTCTATCGGAGTAACAGGATTATTGCCTCAACATTTGCAACACCAGACTCAGGTTCATATGGGTTTAGCTTCTATCAACTCATCACCAGAGGAACCTAAGCCTAAGCTGCCCACTAAGCCCATCGTACCTACATTACCAACACATACACCAGGTAGGACCTCAGATCATTACTCATCAAGGCTTAGGCTAGTGCATAACTATATCTGGGACAATCCAGTTTTCTTTAATAGAGATGACATTGTTACGGTGAGCAATACTGGTAGTAGGAGGCTAGATAAGGAATACTATAAATTAAGCATAGAGCAGTAGGGGTACGGCAATACGTGTATTCTCAAAGATCTCATCGATAGCAGAGAACTCGATGAAAGTGGCATCAGAGACTATTTAGAATACAGTAAGTGGATCAACAGACTATTCAGTCGATACGTGAAGGGAAGCGTACTTTTATTTGATAAAGAGTACCGAGAGTTACAGCATAGAGAGAAATTAGGTGGGGCACTCCTCAGTCCCATTTACAAGATTTTCAGCTCATTCCAAAATCTTACAAACCGTCATTGCAAGTATTGCATGGTGTCAATACAATACCGGTATTCAACACAACTAAAAGCCAGCTTTCCGTACCGATCAACATCAGCGACGTAAAGGTCCATTTACTCCAGATGGACACGAAATCTGTCGAAAATTTAACACAGACTATTGTGACTTCCAGAACTGTTATTGGCTCATGTTTGCTCAACCTGTTTTTCTGATCATAGTAATTTATCGCACTCAAACAAGTAAATGGTGAGTCAAGCGAAGCGTTTGCCTCTAAGTCCTGTCTTAATTATCATGCCTGGGATACTCTGTTATCACCAGATGACCCTGATAGAGCTTTTATATTGACTGGGGTAAGGGATGGCTTCAATATTGTCGACTTAGAGTCGGACGCTGCCTTGACTCCTGTCGAAACTAATAACTATGGATCCTGCAAACAACATCGTTCACTGGTTGAGAATCAAATCAACAGCGAGATTGCAAATGGTAATTATGTAGTAACTTATTCAAAACCTGAAATTGTGAGCGCTTTAGGCGCCATACCAAAGTCAAATTCAAAGGTGCGTTTAATCCACGACGCAAGCAGGCCTACTGGAAAATCGGTGAATGATTTAGCCCTTGGTGACAATTCCTGTTCCTATGAACTTGCGACAGGCCTCAAAAGTAATTACCAAACGATCATATTTAGCTAAAATAGACCTGAGCTCGGCTTATTGATCAGTTTCTATTCATCCGTCCAGGGGCGGACTGGGCCGCATGGCCACATGGCTAAAGCCATGCGGGCCGGTGTGCACGGGGCCGGTTTGTGAAAAATGACAAAAAAATATTTATATTTTGAAAAAAAAAAAGAAATTGGACTTATAGGTCTACTCAAAATTTCAAAAGAAAGTGGCCGAAATCCGCGGTCAGTGGAAAAAAACCATGGCCACGATACGGCCCCAGTCCGCCCCTGCATCCGTCCAATTATAGAGTGACTGGCCTTAAGTGGACTTTTACAGGCGAGTCTACTTATTTGATAGACACTAAGGTACCTTTTGGCTCTTCGAAGAGTCTTCAGATATTTCAGACTCTTAGTGCCTCTATGTGCAGAATATTACAAGAACGTTACGGTTTCAATAATATAGCCTATCTAGATGACTATCTCATTATTGAGTCATCCTACGAGATTTGCATTCAAGCCATGCAAACTTTGATGACCTTGTTACGAGTGCTTGGATTTTCAATAAACTAGTTAGCCCTACTCAAGAATTAGTGTTTCTTGGCATCGTGATTAATACAACGACTATGACTTATTCTTTGCCTGCAGATAAGACCGACGAATTTTTAGATCTATTATGTATTTTTCCAGAAAGAAACGTGCAAGTCGTAAGGAGCTAGAGATTCTCATTGGAAAACGAATCTGGGCATCGCAGGTTATTTGCGGAGAGCGCACTTTTTTGCGCCGTATAATCACTGTGAAAGATAAATTAACGCATCATTCCCACAAGGCTTTGTTGTGTGATGATTTTTTCTGCGACTTGCAATGGTGGATAAGTTTTTTGAAAACTTTCAATGGGACATGCATTATCCCTGATCCAAAATCACACCCCTTCAGACAGACGCATGTTCTGGCGGTGGCGGTGGATACCTAGATGGCGACTATTTTTATGTTAATTGGCGAATAGACATGCCTGCTTTCCAAGGAGAACATATTAATGTTAAGGAATTCCTTTGTATATTTCTTGCTGTGTGTCGGTGGGGAAACTTTTTCCGGAACAAACGTGTTATAATTCATAGCGATAACATAAGCGCAGTGTCATGGATAAATAAGGGGTCGGTCGCCCAGAAACAAACTTGTGATGTTTGCGTGCCGTCTATTATTCTGGATGTCTGCATCTTTAAACTGTACAATTGTGTGTAAATATCTTCCGGGAATTCGTAATATAGTAGCAGATACTGTCTCTAGGCTACATGAACGGGGACGTTTTAGTGCTCTGTATAGACTCATTCCTACTCTGAGAGATCTGGCCTTCATGAACTTTGTAATCATATGTCTGTGCCTTTCGTTTTTTCCAGATGGTTTATTTCAGTTAAGAACTCAAACTCAGGAGCTTGTTAATAAGGCATGGGCTGACAGCACCCAGAAGACTTACAAGACTCAACTTAAGTGTTTTTTTTTTTGCACTTTTGTAAGCAATACGACATCTGTGCATTACCTATCAAGACCGAGATATTACAGCTTTATGTAACTTACCTAGTAAAAATTAAGTAATTCCATCATTGCACTGTTTTGCGGTATTTAAATATTGTTTCTCATTATCACAAAATGGCAGGTTTTGTTGATCCTGTTAATGGCAATTATTCTCTTAATTTTTTATTGATAGGTGTAAAACGCGATGTTGGAACTCATCAAACCCCCGTTGACGTCATAACCCCTGTAATCTTGCTCCAAATTAATCAAGTGTTAAATTTAGAAAATATCACTGACCTATCTTTTTGGTGCGCTTGACTCATAGGCTTTTACGGCCTGCATACAATGTAGACATTACTCTGTTATCATGTTTTTTTAACTTACATTGCGCTATTCAAAAACAATCCAGTTTCGTCAAAGAGAGGTTGATGTTTGTCTTCCATCTACGCACACAGCCTTGTGTCCTGTCACTGCAATACAATCTCTTTTTGCCTTATGCGGATCCTTTGGGTACTTTCATTTGTTAGTAGAAAACAATTCTGCTCTTATTTATAAGACTTTTAGTCGCATAATGAAGTCATCGCTTAACAAGGCTGTTGACCAAAAAAACATTGGTATGATGGATAAGATGGATAGGGCCCCTCAAACATTTGTTCCGATTGGGGAGGGCTTAAGCTCTTTGTATAAACTCAATTCGCGGTGGTGGTATGCGCATAAATGTGTCAGTTGTTGACCAAAAAACATTGGTATGATGGATAAGATCAAGAAAACGTTTGAAATTTTGAAAAAAAAAATAAAGGGTTCGGTGGGGTCTCGATCCCAGGCCCCCAGAGTGTGGCTCCAGCACGCTAACCGCTTCGCCATCGCGACTTAAAAGATATCTGGCGAGAGTCAGCAGTGACCCTAACTCCGAAGGGGGGTAAACGCCCTTCTTCTAAAGCCAATCACGTTTTAGCACTCAAAACTGTCATAGGTTGATCAAAAATGGGTCGTCCGCATATCAAACGAATCAGCGTTCAATGACGCATCTTTTCAACACAAAATCGTGGCGAAAATGAATATAGGAAGCTTGTAGGGCCCCTCAAACATTTGTTCCGATTGAGGAGGGCTTAAGCCCTTTGTATAAAGTCAATTCGCGGTGATGGTATGCGCACAAATGTGTCAGTTGTTGACCAAAAAACATTGGTATGATGGATAAGATCAAGAAAAAGTTTGAAATTTTGAGAAAAAAAAAAATAAAGGGTTCGGTGGGGTCTCGATGTCGTCTGTCCGTCTGTCTGCCTGTCCACAATTGTTGTAGACACGATAGAGAGCTGGTTTCTTGGTGGATTTTTATGAAACTTGCTGTGAGTGTTTGTAATCACCCAAGGATGAACCCTTTTGAAAATCAGACAAATCGAAAAATATTTCCTGGGTTATTGCCCTTGCTTTTGAAAATATGTTGTGGACACCATAGAGAGTTGGTTTCTTGATGGATTTTGATGAAACTTGGCATGAGTGTTTGTACTGACATTATGATAAACCCTTTTGAATATCAGAAACACCTAAAAAATATTTTATGAGTTATTGCCCTTGTTCTTTAAAACACGTAAATTTTTCAGCCGTTACACTCTCAAAGTTGTGGACACGATAGAGAGCTGGTTTCTTGGTGGATTTTTATGAAACTTGCTGTGAGTGTTTGTAATCACCCAAGGATGAACACTATTGAAAATCCGACGAATCGAAAAATATTTCCTGGGTTATTGCCCTTGCTTTTGAAAATATGTTGTAGACACCATAGAGAGCTGGTTTCTTGATTGATTTGGATGAAACTTGGTATGAGTGTTTGTATTGGCATTAGGATAAACCCTATTGAATATCAGAAACATTGAAAAAATATTTTATGAGTTATTGCCCCTTGTTCTTTAAAACACGTTAATTTCTCAACGTTGTGGACACGATAGAGAGCTGGTTTATTGGTGGATTTTTATGAAACTGTCTGTTGGTGTTTGTATTGACCTTCGGATACACCTTATTGAAAATCAGAAACATCATCAACTATGTGACTGCTCTTAATCATTTTAAGATGGAACCTAAACGGTGGTTGCCCTTGTTTTATGCATTATTTCAGTGACATATTTGTTTTTTCCAGGAAACTTGAACCCATGGTTTTACTCTTGTAAAAAGAGAAAATGTCATTCTCAGAATCTTTCATTTACTGATCACTCTTGTCAACCCCATGGACGAATTGGCTGCCATTATAAAAGTGGGCGTATTACGATGGCCATAGCTATTTTTCAAAGACTAACAACCGGCAAATAGCCAAAAGCCATTCAAATGGCCACGCGTGGTAAAAATTGAAATAACACAAAATGAATTCTGTTCAAATCCATGATTTTCGTGTAGAGACTAGTCCGAAACTTGCTGACAGATAATATGTCTGGAAGAAAGTCAGAAAAACTAGGCCACATAAACTTGCGATTTTCCACACCTTGCACGTGTGCAGCATTCAATGGCAACCGATAGGGGAAAAAATACATGGCCTGTATGGTGTAGGGGGATTAATGGTGTATGGTTTAACTACAAAATCATCCATCCTTCCAAATATATCGAAGTTTTGGGGATTCGAGGTAAATAAATACTTTTAAAACTATAGCAAGTTTTTGGGGCCTTGTTTTTCTGACTCTCTTTCAGCCATATCTACTAGCAATTAAAAACCGAACGAAACGAAATTAGGGTCTGATTTTAATTAGCTCTTTGGTGTAATTGGTGATAACATTCCCCATCGCATTACCTATGGCTTCTCGAGGACTGTTAGATTCCCTTAAACTTAGCGTGACATTTTTTCATCCGCTAGGGGCCTCGGTCGTTTAGAGATTTTTTACGAAAGGGTTGCTTTCGAACATAACTGTGTCTACTCAGTTGCGGATAACGGTATCGTTCCGCGTTTCGGTTAAATTTAAACCCTTTTATACTTTTTGCACGTAAACGTATCCCGCTGCTTCAGAAGGTAATATTCTGGCAGCGGGCGAAGACATTTAGGATCCAAAAACACGGAACCGCATATCATTTGAAGAGAATCGTCTATCATCCAAACTTGTATTCCTCCCAATGTCCACGACGATCGTCCACTCGTTTTCGTTCCACGGTGCCCTCGGTAAGATTGGTTGGTGGCAAATCCCACTTTTCACAACGAAATGATGATCGCATCCGTCAAACTTTGCGTCGCTAACAGTTGTTCCACCCTCGAAATCAATAGCCGTATCTTTGAATGTGGTGTCGTGGTTCATCTGGGGAATCATTAGTTTGAGCTTCTTTCTCTTGGTTTTCTTCGATCGGGTGTATTTTCTTGTTTATTGTGTCCCTCTACGGCGCAGAGGAAACAGATTTTCCGTCTTCACGTCTGGATTAGCGTACGGGGCAGTCGAGAGACCAATGTCCTCTTTGTTGACATTCGAAGCAGGTGTCTCGTCGTTCTTTATCTTTTTCTCGGACCGCTTCTTTTCGCAATGGACATTCCGGAACCCAATATCCGCGATATTTATCGTCTCGAGTGCTAGTGTCACGTGTTCGAAAATCTGGCGGTCGTCAGAGTAAAAAGTACGCTTCGTCACTAGGTTTAATCGTCCGTTTCAAAGCCGCCTTGAAAGAAATATGTAACCCATCAAGTCTCGCGTATTGTAGACCGGGACGCCCTCTTTCTCTCCCAGATTAAGAACACTACTTTTCACGGTGTCAGTTTAACTACTGACTACCTCTGTAGTTGAGAGTAAACCCTCCCACTTTGTTCACCGTTTCGCTGTTACTTAGGCGGAAGGCATAGTTCTTTGGTCCGCTTGATGTAAACCTCAAGGTTTGTGTCTGAATATAACGCTGTCCGTGTCGAAATAGCAGACCCTGTCTTATTTTCTCAAACTAACCCATGTCTTCGTTAACCATCTGATGATTTCAGAAGTGTCGGATATCGTTCTGAAATATTCGGACAGATCTGTAACGTACACGGTTTGGCTGAAATTGTCCCACTGTCCAATTTTCACCATAGATGATTCAAAATGACTTTCGCGAAGGCTCATCGTCCATTGTTGACCATTATTTTGTCGGCTTCTAAAAAAACTCCTTCCTTCGCGAAAACGTAGTCAATGAAACGTTGTTTGTTTGTCCTCGTCTGTCCGACAACTGTCCAGATAACCGCTACTATCCATTTTCATCTTTAAGTTGTGGTCGATGTAGCCGGTAAATAAACCACCCGTCTTGGACACTGGATCGTATTGGCTCCACTTATTTCATAATACCTGGTACAAAACACTGCCAAGATTAGTGTTCTGTTTGCCGACAGATGGATTGGCCTTGGTGGCCCCCGAACAGTATTTGGTACATGTATATCAAAGTCAAGTCTCAAATAGGGAATATGCGATCGATTTAATTTGCTCCGTGTGGCCATTAGTAACGATGCTTGTGTGAGTGGAGATGATTTGCGAAAGGAACAATTTCTAGCACCACGTGGTGCTAGAACAATGTTTATTCCTAAATCCACGTGAAAACCGCCAAAGGCCGCCATCCATCCTGAAATTTTAGAAGTATTTAATAGTATGAATAGCCGAAAAACAAATATTTCTATTACAAATGAAAAACCTAGTCTCACACGGGTAGAACGTGAAGCTTTAAACTTACTTAAGAAAGACGATAGCATTATTATTTAAAAAAGTGACAAAGGTTCATGTTGTGTCATTCTAAATAGGGAAGATAAAATTTTAGAAGCAGAGAATCAATTGAATAATTCTAAACATTATGCCATTTTGCCAGACCCAATTTTTAAGGAAACTTCTAAAATGATTAACAATATTCTTGGAAATTTAGTCAAAGAAAGTTATCTCAAACAGAAACAATTTGACTATTTTTCTGCCAAACCCAATTGTCGTGAGAGACATTTATATACTTTGCCTAAGATTCATAAGAATCCTACAAAGGAGTGGTTCATCCCTAATAGAATACCTAAAAGCCGTCCGATCATATCTGACTGTGGTAGTGAGTCATATGCGGTGTCAGAATACATTGACCATTTCTTACTACCTCTAGGTTGTCAACATAAAGCCTATCTTAAGGACACAACTGATTTTGTAAATAAAATTAAAAATCTTCGAGTTCCTCCGAATGCCATTCTGATTTCTATTGACGTGTCTTCTATGTATACCAATATTGATAACAATGCCGGGTTAATGGCAGTTCGTAAAGCTTTTAGTAGAAACCCAGATCCGAACAGACCCGACGATGCAATTTTACAGCTTTTAGAGATTTGTCTCAGTCGCAACGATTTCACATTTAATGGTAAAACGTATCTACAAACTTCAGGAACAGCTATGGGTAAACGATTCGCCCCTTCATACGCAAATCTTTTCATGGCAGAGTGGGAACGTGAGGTATAACCCCTTTGTCCCTTTGATCCACTTTTTTATGGACGATTTTTAGATGACATTTTTATACGCCCACTCGGTCCGTCGGTCCGTCCGTTCACATTTAGTTCGTGCTCACTCTACAGGCTACAATTCTTTATAGATTCTTTTGATTTTGATATTGTGGGTCAATGTCATTATGAAGATGATCCCTATTGATTTTCGTGATGATCGGATAATTTTTCACGGTAATATCGTGTCCGACTTGACGCTTCACTGTATTAGCTATACTGTGCATCTCGTGCTCACTCTACAGGCTTCAATTCTTTACAGATTCTTTTGATTTTGATTTTATGGCTCAATGTCATTATGAAGATGATCCCTATTGATTTTTGTGATGATCGGATAATTTTTCACCGAAATATCATGTCCGACTTGACGTTTCACTTTATTAGCTATATTGTGCATCTCGTGCTCACTCTAAAGGCTTCAATTCTTTACAGATTTTTTTTATTTTGATTTTATGGGTCAATGTCATAATGCAGATGATCCCTATTGATTTTCGTGATGATCGGATAATTTTTCACTGAAATATCGTGTCCAACTTGACGTTTCACTCTATTAGCTATATTGCGCATCTCGTGCACACCCTACAGGCTTCAATTCTTACAGATTATTTTGATTTTGATTTTATGGGTCAATGTCAGTATGAAGATGATCCCTATCGATTTGCGTGATGATCGGATAATTTTTCACCGGAATATCGTGTCCGACTTGACGTTTCACTCTATTAGCTATATTGTGCATCTCTTGCTCACTCTACAGGCTTCAATTCTTTACAGATTCTTTTGATTTTGATTAACAAACAAACACTCACACTTACAATCAAAGCTATCAGTGGGCGTATGTTACCTTGCCTGGCAAGCTATATTTATGGTTTGGACTTATTCCATTGAGCAGTTTAGGGAATTCTTTGAAATTCTCAACAACCACCATCCGTCTACCAAACCAACCGCCAACGTCAGTCATAGAAGCATAGATTTTCTCGATACCACTGTTTTCAAAGGAGATTCCATAGCAGAAACCATTTTGGGCCGGTTTCACAAAGCCTACGACGGTCGCAAGTTTACGACCAAGCGTAGAAGATATGAACGATCGTAGCTAGTACCGATCTTAGAACCTCTTGCTCAAAGCGATCGTACGACGATCTCAGTTGCGACGTCTTTACGACTAGTTACGACAAGCACCATAGCGTGACGTCATTTTGTTTCCGTGACAATGTTATCAAAATGGCTGACTTGAGAGCGTCAAAGCAAAACAGGCGTCAAATTCTACGAAAAAGGCAGTAAATGTGTCACTCTGAAAGACAAATGGGCATTAGCATCGTCAGATATCATCACCATCTTGAATGTCTGCATTTTATTTGGGCCTACGATTCCAAAGATGAAGAATAAACGTCAAACAAATTTCGAGCCGAACCGACTGCCTTACTGACATTGACACAACAACTGCAACACGACTGCACTATAGGCTAAAGTTTTCTAGAGCGTGGAAACCGGTAGTAGCCAATCATAGATTTGGAATGGAGATGGTTTGGACCTCTATTTGTCATCACCCCCACCCCCACACGCCTGTGGTGCTTTTATTTCTGACGGCATGAGAGTTGCTGTAGCCTAACCTCTGTATCATGTTTAAGTCCATCCAATCTGTTATTTCTTTGAAGAACGGCGCGTAGTTTTGTATGACTAAAAGTGATACATCGGTAAAGAAAGAGGATTGGTAGAGTAGGAGATGCTTAATCACGTCTATGCCTATAGTCTAGGCTATGTCAGTGAAAATCGTTTTAACAGGTTTAACTTCTTTACTCGAAACAAAATCCCACCCGCAGACTCTTTATTAGACCGACCCTTTCATAAACATAGACTATTTTAACCCGAAGGGCATAAAATGCGTATCTCAATACTCAAAAGACAACGTAGACGTACCCGGTATCTATTAAACAAAACAAAAAGCTTTTAGATAGCTTACAGAAGTACATAAAAAGTAATTCAATCAAAAATACACGTTTCCTTATTTGAATATGGAACTTTCATTTCCCATTAAAATGAATATTATATAAAACACAAAATCAATAAGAAATATTATTATTAGGCCTTATTTAGTGCTTTCTGAATCAAATTTCTGAAAATATTTTAATACTTGGACCGACCGATTTAATACTTAATGCAAATGTTAATGCAAAGTAACAAAAATGCATTACCGCCGGCATCTTCAATTACAGACGTCATATTATAGTCTTACCCCTTCAAATGTGCCGTTTTTCGGACCAATCTCTGTCAAATCCCTCATTCTAATAACTTAAGATCGGTCCTACGACATCTAAAGACATGTCGTAAATATTGATCGTAAATCTATAGATACGACCAAATTTGCGACTGAATTTATTTCGTGAAATCCGTCGTAAGTTTTACGACCAACTTGCGATCGGTCCTAAACTTACGACCTGTCGTAACTCTTTTGTGAAACCGGCCCCTGACATTAGGGTATATTTCAAAGAAACTGATACTCATCAACTCCTGCACAAAAGCTCATTTCACCCAAAACATACCTTTTCCGGTATTATTAAATCACAAGTTTTACGATTTCATCGTATTTACACAAGATCCTCTGATTTCAACCAAGCCTGTACGATTGTTTTCTCAAAACTGAAAGAGCGTGGATACTCAAAACGATTTTTACGAAACATAAAAAACTCCACTTTAGCGCAAATAGCAGAGAAGACTAGACTATATGCCGAAATTCCTCCAGGTTTAAGGTGTGCTCCATGTTTCTCAAGTGGATGCAAAACATGTCCCTTTGTATCTGAAACACATTATTTTATGAGTAGCTTTACTAATAAAAGGTATCCGATCCAGGAGCATTTATCATGTGATAGCTCAAATGTAATTTATTTAATTTCATGTAAGAAATGCCCCAAACAATATGTAGGGGAAACTAAGAATAATTTACGCACTCAATGCTCATAGATCAGATATAAAATTAAAGAAAGACAAGCCCGTTTCTAATCATTTCAACCTCGATGACCATTCAATAAACCCCAATTGAACGTATAGAAATTGATTTACCGGAAGATGAAACCACCAAATTCAGACAATCCAGAGAAGCCTACTGGATTGAGATATTGAATACAGCAAGCAAGACCTATAGGACTCAATATTCATCATTTTGCAGGCATAGCACCCTTGTTGTCCCGTTTAATACCACCAGTAATCGAGCAAGCAAGATAGTTCATACCCACTACAAGAGTCTTCAAGAGAAATTTCCCCATGTTTATAAGCCGAAAATGATAGTTGCCTACTCAAAAAATCAGAACTTTAATGACAATCTGGTTCATAGCAAACTAAAACCAATTATTAAATAGCAGATACTATACTACACATAATATAAAAAAAAATAAAAGACTAGAACCACACGTGGCACAGAGTGGGACTTTGCAAATGTGCAAATTTGCTAAAGGGAATTTAAAAAAAAACGCGAACCTGAACGAAAATCCCATGTGCAAAAGAAGTCGAAAACTTTGAAAATTAGTGTTTTTTATGGATGATCGTGAAAACGGAAGTGATCACCAGACCTGACATGGACGTACCAGCGAATACCCTATGTCAATGACCTTAAAGAGGTTGTGCAAAGTCATTTTGAAATTTTTAAAAAAATATGTTGAATGACTCCTGGATTGATAAAAGATTACAAAAAAACAAAAAAAAAATTTCTCAAAAAGTTTATTTCGTCAAAAACGACTAAAAACCGGACTTTCCGAGCGACGCTTAAAAAATGGCGCGCTTTGTTATCACGTTACGTAAGTGACGTCATACCCAGAACATAACGTCAAAGTGGAAGCAGTACACTATGGCAAAACGTCTGATACTTCTTCCGAATCAACTCACTTTGGCAAAGCCTGAGTGTTATTACAGGGCGAATTTGATTCAGATCACGCCTAAAAAGGGTGTAATGAAATTGAACCTATATCTAAAGCCTCATCGGGGTGAAGAAGCTAACTTTAATGACTCGAATTGGGGTGAAGGGCGGGCTTTGGCTTCGTGCTGGTCGTTTAGCAGAATGGTAAGTAAAATAAGCCATACCTCAGTGCTTAATGATAATGGTTTCCAATTTTAGTACGAATACTAATTATTCCGAATAGTGAATCAAAGGGAGCGAGATCAACGCTTGGAGTAGTCTATAGTTGAGGTTGGTGTGGATAGGTTGGTGTGGTGGTAGGCCTATTTCTTATTATTGAGATTTCAGGAGTTATGCCAAGTTCATTTTTCAATTTTTGATGCGATAAGATTGTCTATTTAGTATGTCTACAGCAGTATTTTTTCGGATATGTACCGTTATATATAAATTGTCAAAAACCGGCATTTTCGACCTATTTTCTGATCACGTGGCGTCATTTCCCGACATTACAAATGACGGTGGTAAATGAGTTTATAGCGGGGAGATGGGGCTATTACTGGGCCTATATGATTTTTTCTATTTTGAGTGCTAGTTTTTCATGCAGATCGTTCATGTGAATGGCAGTAGTAATTGTAAAGCAATCACGTCTAGTTCTATCGCAGTGGTTAATGCAAATGCCACTTTTATTATTTTTGCCAACACTTAAAACGTAGCCTATTTTAAGCCTAATTATTTCATCGTTAAAGTCACAATTCAAGCACATATATTCACTGCTGAGTAGGCCAGTTTGGTTAGAATTTTTTCCTTCATATTACATGTATTCAAAATATGATTGTCAATTGCATGCCATTATTTTGTCTTATAATATCTTTGGACCCATGGAAATAAGAGGTTTTCCATTAAACTCATGTTGAATATGCACTCTAATCAAGTATACTTTTCGGGTGTCAGTCGATAAACTGTTAAACCAGGGTTATTTGTAGTCAACTTGGAATCAAACAAAAAAAATGACTTCGAGGTCAAAAGACGCAGTTTTGAAAGCCAACTATTAACAGTTTGCAGTACTAATGTTCATTGCAGAATTTAAACAATGGCCCGGTCAAAGCTCAAAGCCTGTGGAAATTCATTAACTTGTAGACAATACTAAAAGAATTTGTTCATTAGACATCGGTGTTGAGCTGTGTTGGAACATAAAGAGATACATATTAAGATTTTAATTTCCAAACATTGCCAA
The DNA here is from genome assembly GCA_029955415.1 of Lottia scabra. NCBI lineage: Eukaryota > Metazoa > Mollusca > Gastropoda > Lottiidae > Lottia > Lottia scabra. The sequence goes on along the minus strand of JARJEI010000005.1, from coordinate 10,149,979 downwards.
CAAGAATAAACATTCACAAGTGGGCTTATCTGCTGTCAAAAAATCAAATGCCCCAGATCTATGGTTAAATAACTAATAAGTAATAAATACATGTATATAAAAAAAGTTGTTTATTTACTTTTACATATGATTTGAATAATCTACATGGAGGCAAATGTTCTGTGGCAGTGTTGCCACCAAGGTAGGACAGGGCAGGTTTCTCTTTGAGACATAACTGTGATAGTCAGATAGAATAGCAGGACATTTGGCTGGATCAAAATTATTTTCAAATTCATGTGACATTATGTCTTAATATTTATTTGGACCCAGGACCCAGGCATAGAAATATGAAATGAACACGCTCCTCTCATCTCCCCGATCCATCTGAAAACTGAAGTGAAACTGAAAGTAAGGCCTATTTCTACCCGGTCATAGCATGGGCAAACTAAGCAAGTCATATTCTCGGAGAATCGAAATACTATTCTAAAAAACGAAGTGAAATAATAAGGCTTACCTGTTGAGAAAATTAAGAGGCTAACCACCGTCTATATTGTTATATTCATAAACATTAGATCGTCATCGTCGGCATCGGCATCGGTCGCCGGGTCGGTCAAAACAGGTGGCTTAGCTAGAGACCGCTTCAAGCGTATAACTACGATCCAACGCTCTTCAACCCAATATAATTCACTGGTGATCAATCCAATCATTAGAATTCAGCCATATGTACAACTAATTACCCACATCACTTTCAAACATAGCCACAAAACGGTTAGACACTCGATAAATCCAATGTGACTTTGCACGTCGGCCATTGTTTGGTTCTGGGTATGACGTCATTTTCCGATGAATGACGGAATCAGTCGATGATTTTTTATGGCGTAACTAAGGGCCGTTACTATGATATTACAGGTGGTTTTTTGGTGATAACTCGAGAACGGGATGAGATATCGAAATAAAAATAACGGCATAATTTTATAAAAACGTTTATTTAACGCTATAAATCATAAAACAGACTTTGCACAACCCCTTTAAACTTACCCAAGTTCGCTTATGGTCGAAGTCACGAGATACAAGTCTTTGAAACTTGTAAACTTTCAAAATGCATACAGTAATAACACCGGAAGTTGACGCTAGACATCAAATATGAAAGTATAAATGAACAGCCAAAGTCACTGACCTTTGATCCAAGAAAGGTCAATATCACCAAAGGTCAAGGTCAAATTTGTTTTTTTTTTAACCCTGTTCTTTTTTTGAACTACAAAGCCGAAATCTATGAACTTTTAACATAAGCTGAATAAAGCAATGCTGTAACTGTATGCTTGGAATAATTAACTGACTGGAAGAAGCTCGTCACGCAGTGTAATGTAAACACTGTCGACAGTCAGTAACTCGTTATCACCGCGCATGCGTCAACTAGAGGACTAACTCGCGTCAACTAGCAGTACAATCGAATGCGCTTTAGAAGCCTCTAGAGTCGAGTGCTATACATTCGAACGCAACCGGAAACAAACCAAAATGACGGCGCCCATGAAAGACGCATTTAAATGAAAACAATTTCAAAATCGGTTAAAAAATGACGATTTTATGGCGAGTTGATGAAATTTTTGTTTTTTCTAAATTGTGAATGATATGAAGATTAATATCGATAAAAAGATAAGTTCCTGTAATCTCCTGTAATCGAGATAAAGTCCATTGCATTGGAAAAAGTCTATTTATTTTAAATAAATGAACCTTATAAGTGCAAAAACGTGCAAATCAAAATTATTAATGGTTAAAGTTGGGTCATATTCGGAAAATACTCAATAAATCAGTGTAGTCCGTGTCGTTGTTCACATTAGTTGGAAAAATAAAAGCATTCTATTTTCTCATGGATGGATTATGGAATGTGTTTTTAAAATAAAATAATAGAAAACCATACTCTGTAGGCAAATACAAAGATCATAAAGTTATTTTGACAGCTATTTATTAACTTTATTATGAAAGTCCCAAGTCGGAAGATTGATATCAAGATTTCTTGTATGATTTAATATATTTTAATTTTTTAATTTACAGGCCATAACAGCTGACGAATTACAGTGATAGCTTAGAAAAAAATAAATAATTGCTACATATAACATTAGGCCATGTGAGTTGATAGTGGAAGTCAGTTTTACTACAATTAATCAATGTGAACATGAGACTTGAATTTGAATTATCAAAAAGTTCACTTTCCATTGTTATTTTTTACTTTTACTATGCCCTTTATTATTATAGTTTGCCGTAATTGAAATATTTTACAGTATTTTTGACACTATCAAAGTATGTGCATAATAATTAAATTATAATAATAAAATTTGAATACAAATCATTGTTTTAAAATACCTTTTTGGAGTTAGAGGTGTTCTCGCTAACCTGAAAGTCTAGGGTTTAATTGGCATGAGTTTAGATGAAATTTACATATTTTTCAACCCGGTTTCCCACTGTCTGCGATGCAGGTCAAAGGGGCTACATGGAAAAAGTATCTAGTCATTGAAATGGATCAATAGACAGCGATTCCCTTGACAGTTGGTAAATCGAAATAAGAGTAGGCTAATTTCCCACATAGCATTCTATATGGCGTTTGCCCATCCTAATTAGCCCAATAGACGTAAAACACCATTTCATTTCATTTATTAAAAAATCTGTGCGGCATGTATCATGTTTACCAGTTCTTCCCTGCTTATTTCTCATGGGGTCTTCATTAAAACTATGTATTTAGCAAAATATGTTCTTTTTAGGCTGGAGTTATCACTGTAGGCCTAATTCTAGAAATTACCAGCTGTTATGGCCTGTAAATTAACAAATTAAAAAAATAAAATATATGAAATCAAACAAGAAATCTTGATATCAATCCTCCTACTTGGGACTTTCATAATAAAGTTAATAAATAGCTGTCAAAATAACTATACTCTTTATGATCTCTGTATTTGCCTACAGTATTAAAATGCCTGACATTTAAAATATATCCAAAAATATTTCCTTAATTAATTGTGGTCCATATGAATTTTTAAGAGTTCACTCAAATTGTGTTATTGAGTATTTTTTCATATTCAGTACTCCCAAACAAAATAAGTCATCGTAACTAGTTAGTGAAGAAAGTAAAAGTAGTGAGAGCTTCAAACGGTGTCAAGTCTAAGAGTACGTTTTTATTATTTTCTGTAACCTGCAAAGGTGTTATTTTATTGAAATTATAATATTTCAATCCTTATACACAAACGGGTAGGGTCGAATTTAATTTTTGATAAATGTTAAATGAATAATAGCGGACGAAACGGGAACTTAGAAGCATTCGCCATTTTGAACAGTGTGTGATCACATGATTTTTATGACGTCAATGATGAATTTTTATGACGTCAATGTGGGAGGAGTTCAGGATGTTCGCTGATTGACAGCGGCACTGATAGCGAACATTACACTGCATGACGAGCTTCTTCCAGTCAGTTAATTATTCCAAGCTGTATGCAAGGTCATTTTTGAAAAAAATTTAAACTTTATCTTTTTCTTTTGGTAAACAAAATTTTGACAAAAACATGTGGTACGAATTTTCGATATTTGAATTTTATTAACTCATATCACATCTGAATTTAGTCACAGATTCGAAAAATGAAAACCCGAGCAAAATCGGTCCAAAAATGTGGCTTCCAGGGTCAAAAAAACTTTTTTTTATACGCCCACACATTAATGTGGGCGTATATTGTAGTCGCCCCTGTCTGTCCGCCTGTCCGCCCGTCTGTCCACAATTGTTGTGGACACGATAGAGAGCTGGTTTCTTGATGGATTTTGATGAAACTTGCTGTGAGTGTTTGTTATCTCCCAAGGATGAACCCTATTGAAAATCAGACGAATCGAAATATATTTCATGGGTTATTGCCCTTGCTTTTGAAAATATCTTGTGGACACCATAAAGAGCTCGTTTCTTGATGGATTTTGATGAAACTTGGTATGAGTGTTTGTATTGACATTAGGATAAACCCTATTGAAAATCAGAAACATCGAAAAAATATTTGATGAGTTATTGCCCTTGTTCTTTAAAACGCGTTAATTTTTCAGCCTTTAACAAAGTTGTGGACACGTTAGAGAGCTGGTTTCTTGGTGGATTTTTATGAAACTTGCTGTGAGTGTTTGTTATCACCCAAGGATGAAGCCTATTGAAAATCAGACGAATCGGAAAATATTTCATGGGTTATTGTCCTTGCTTTTGAAAATATCTTGTGGACACCATAGAGAGCTCGTTTCTTGATGGATTTTGATGAAACTTAGTATGAATGTTTGTATTGACATTAGAATAAACCCTATTGAAAATCAGAAACATCGAAATAATATTTGATGAGTTATTGCCCTTGTTCTTTAAAACGCATTAATTTTTCAGCCTTTAACTAAGTTGTGGACACGTTAGAGAGCTGGTTTCTTTGTGAATTTTTTTGAAACTTGCTGTGAGTGTTTGTTATCACCCACGGATGAACCCTATTGAAAATCAGACGAATCGAAAAATATTTCATGGGTTATTGCCCTTGCTTTTGAAAATATCTTGTGGACACCATAGAGAGCTCGTTTCTTGATGGATTTTGATGAAACTTTCTGTGAGTGTTTGTTATCACCCAAGAACAACCCCTATTGAAAATCAGACGAATCGAAAAATATTTCACGGGTTATTGCCCTTGCTTTTGAAAATATCTTGTGGACACCATAGAGAGCTCGTTTCTTGATGGATTTTGATGAAACTTGGTATGAGTGTTTGTATTGACATTAGGATAAATCCTATTGAAAATCAGAAACATTGAAATAATATTTGATGAGTTATTGCCCTTGCTCTTTAAAACGCGTTAATTTTTCAGCCTTTAACAAAGTTGTGGTCACGTTAGAGAGCTGGTTTCTTGATGGATTTTTATGAAACTTGCTGTGAGTGTTTGTAATCACCCAAGGATGAACCCTATTGAAAATCCGACGAATCGAAAAATATTTCCTGAGTTATTGCGTGGCAAATCTTTCGATTTGTCACGCTTTGTTTTCGTTATGTTTATTTTTTTTTTTTTTTTTTTTTTGCAGTGCGTTCTAGCGAACGCACTGCTTTGTTTTCATAATGACTTTTTTTTGCAGTGCGTTCTAGCGAACGCACTGCTTTGTTTTGCAAATGTCTTTTTTTGCAGTGCGTTCTAGCGAACGCACTGCTTTGTTTTGCAAATGTCTTTTTGCAGTGCGTTCTAGCGAACGCACTGCTTTGTTTTGCAAATGACTTTTTTTTTTTTTTTTTTTTTTTTTTTTTTCACTTTCTGGTCAGAGCGCCCAGCCAAAACTACACATGCCACACATAATCTCTCAAGATTTCCCACGATAATCTACTGCTCGGTATTGTTTAAATGTAAAATGACGCATGCCCTACCAACCGGAAATGAGGTATGAGAACATATGGGTTTTGATGTTTTGGCCATTATCTCCTTTATTTTTCAACCGATTTTGATCGGACTGACTTTGCATATTTCTCTAATCGATTGTCCACGAGACAGTAGTTTAACAATATCATTTTGAGAAAAGTCTTGCTGACTTTTAGAGCACTTTTTCTTGACCACTTTTTCAACTTTTGCAATTTTATATTGATCAACCTGAAAACTTACATATTTATAGACATTTTGATTGTGAGCAATTAGCAATTTTCAAAATTTCGATATCACTTCCGGTTTTGACGTCATTCGCTCTCAAAGTTGAAATTTCAACTTCCGGAATTTTGAAGATATTCGAAAAATTCTTTTTGCATTTTGTTTGTTATGTAGACTCAAAATTATACAAATCATAAAATTTAACCCGGATGTAACAGATCAGGCGCCATCTTGAAATGGTATATTTTCATAAAACGCAAAATGGGGCCTCAGGGTGTTATGGAATTTGCATAATGTTTATGTCTATGTAATCAACAGTCGACTGCGACCAAAACATGGGAAGCCGATTTTTGAATTTCAATTCTGAATTTTTCTGATTTCCGGTAAAGATAAATCAGTAATTGTCAAAACTTTCAAGGCCCATATTTTGTGACCTTGACCTTTTGTGACTTTGTGACCTGTACAAAAGTTATTGCGCTTGATTAGATGTATCCAATGACATATTTTTTTCAGATGCCCAATGGTTACTTCCGGTTTTATAGCCGTTTGAAAATTGCAATTTTTAACTTTAAACAGCCCTACCACGTGACCTAATTTACATATGTCTTATTTTCTTTCACCGTCTTACTATGCCCTGTCTGCTCTTTCCAATGATATACAACACAATGCATTTGAATAAAAATTCCGCCTTTTAAAGTTTGAAAAATTTGTGCCAATTTCCATTGAAACTATGCGTGTTTTTTTCAAATTTTATTTCGATCGTTCTGAAAACTTACAGATAGATAGACATTTTGATGGCGAACAAAAATATGTTTTCAAAATTTTTGTATCACTTCCGGTTGTGACGTCATTTGCTCTTAAAGTTAAAATTTCAACTTCCGGAATTTTGAAGATATTCGAAAAATTCTTTTTGCAGTATGTTTGTAATATAGACACAAAAGTATACAAATAATAAAATTTCACCCGGATGTAACAGATCAGTCGCCATCTTGAAATGTTATATTTTCATAAAACGCAAAATGGGGCCTCAGGGTGTAATGAAATTTGCATAATTCTGATGTCTTTGGAATCTACAGTCGATTGCTACCAAAACATGAGAAGCCGATTTTTGAATTTCAATTCAGATTCATTTTAATTTCCGGTTAAAATAAATCAGTAATTGTCAAAATTTTAAAGGCTTATATCTCGTGACCTTGACCTTCGGTGACCAAGTGACCTAAAAAAATTCATTGCCATTGACATACCTATGCACAGATACTTTCATTTAGGTTTTCCGATGTTTACTTCCGGTTTTATATCCATTTGAAAATTGCAGTTTTTAGCTTTAAAGAGCTCTGACACGTGACCTAATTCATGTACGTCACAAATTCTTTCACAATCTAATTATGCTAAATCTACTTTTTCAATTATATACAATACAATATTTAAAAAATCAAAATAGCGCCTTTTGAATTTTGAAAATTAGTTATTCCATCTGCTTGTAAAATATTAAATTCAAATTTCAGTTGAAGGGAAATTACTACATTTTGACATAAAGCTGCGTTTGGGCGATCGCCCTCTCCCATTAACTTGCGTTTGAGCGATAAGTTAACATTAATGTACTTTTTTTTACATTTTAACTGTTTTAAAAGAAACATTAATATGTGTTTTCTTTGAACGAATTATGTATTGATAAAATTCGATCTGTATTTCAAACTATGAAGTATGAATACTGTGCAGTCCGTTTCTAAATTGAGATTTGGCTCTTTCATGTGTCCTTTCTTGCACTTTAGAACTTATTTACAAATCTTAGAAATTTTGTGATATGCGTTTTCCACTGATGTATATCAAACTGTGATTACGCTTTTTTTTAATCAGATGACTTTTCACTACCGAACATGAAATGTTTATTTCACTTTTGACTACCGTGTGTGAACTGGTTATTCTACTTTTCACTACCGAATTCAAAATTGTGCGTTTTAAAATTTTGTAACCTCTGCATTTTAATGTAAAACAAGCTTTCTTCTGTAAACCTGACATCATGGATTGAAAGATGTCACTTTTCACCAATGGACGAAACCGGATGCGCACTGCATGGTACCATTCATGGTTCTAGTTTTTTTTTTTTTTTCCGTTTTCTGGTCAGAGCGCCCAGCCAAAACTATGCATGCCACACACCATCTCTCAATATTTCCCACGATAATCTACTGCTCGGTATTGTTTAAATGTAAAATGGCGCATGCCCTACCAACCGGAAATGAGGTATGAGAACGTATCGGATTTGATGTTTTGGCTATTATCTCCTTTGTTTTTCAACCGATTTCGATCGGACTAACTTTGCTTATTTCTCTAATCGATTGTCCATGATACAAAAGTTTAACAATATCATTTTAAGAAAAATCTTGCTGACTTTTGGAGCACCTTTTCTGGACCACTTTTTCAACTTTTGCAATTTTATATTGATCAACCCGAAAACTTACATATTTATAGACATTTTGATTGCAAACATTTAGCAATTTTCAAAATTTCGATATCACTTCCGGTTTTGACGTCATTCGCTCTCAAAGTTGAAATTTCAACTTCCGGAATTTTGAAGATATTCGAGAAATTCTTTTTGCAGTATGTTTGTTATGTAGACACAAAATTATACAAATCATAAAATTTGACCCGGATGTAACGGATCATGCGCCATCTTGATATGGTATATTTTCATAAAACGCAAAATGGGGCCTCAGGGTGTTATGAAATTTGCATAAAGTTTATGTCTATGTAATCAAAAGTCGACTGCGACCAAAACATGGGAAGCCGATTTTTGAATTTCAATTCTGAATTTTTCTGATTTCCGGTAAAAATAAATCAGTAATTGTCAAAACTTTCAAGGCCCATATTTTGTGACCTTGACCTTTTGTGACTTAGTGACCTGTACAAAAGTTATTGCCCTTGATTAGATGTATCCAATGACATATTTTTTTCAGATGCCCAATGGTTACTTCCGGTTTTATAGCCGTTTTAAAATTGTAATTTTTAACTTTAAACAGCCCTACCACGTGACCTAATTTACATATGTCTTATTTTCTTTCACCGTCGTACTATGCTATGTCTGCTCTTTCCAATGATATACAACACAATGTATTTGAATCACAATTCCGCCTTTTAAAGTTTGAAAAAATTGTGTCAATTTCCATTGAAACTGTGCGTGTTTTTTTCAATTTTTATTTCCATCATTCTGAAAACTTACAGGTAGATAGACATTTTGATGGCAAAGAAAAATATGTTTTCAAAATTTTGATATCACTTCCGGTTTTGAAGTTATTAGCTCTCAAAGTCAAAATTTCAACTTCCGGAATTTTGAAGATATTCGAAAAATTCTTTTTGCAATATGTTTGTAATGTAGACACAAAAGTATACAAATGATAAAATTTGACCAAGATGTAACAGATCAGTCGTCATCTTGAAATGGTATATTTTTATAAAAGGCAAAATGGGGCCTCATGGTGTTATAGAATTTGCATAATTAAGATGTCTATGGAATCTACAGTCAATTGCTATCAAAACATGAGATGCCGATTTTTGAATTTCAATTCTGATTCATTTTAATTTCCGGTTGAAATAAATCAGTAATTGTCAAAATTTTAAAGGCTTGTATCTCGTGACCTTGACCTTCGGTGACCATGTGACCTGAAAAAATTCATTGGCATTAATGTTACCTATGCACGGATACTTTCATTTAGGTTTCCGATGTTTACTTCCGGTTTGATATCCATTTGAAAATTGCAGTTTTTTACTTTAAAGAGCTCTGACACGTGACCTTATTCAAGTACGTCACAAATTCTTTCACTATCTAATTATGCTAAATCTACTTTTTCAAAGTATATACAACACAATATTTTTTTAATGAAAATAGCGCCTTTTGAATTTTGAAAATTAGTTATTCCATCTGCTTGTAAAATATTAAATTCAAATTTCAGTTGAAGGGAGGCTACTACATTTTGACATAAAGCTGCGTTTGGGCGATCGCCCTCTCCCATTAACTTGCGTTTGGGCGATAAGTTATCATTAATGTACTTTTTTTTTACATTGTAACTGTTTTAAAAGAAACATTAATATATATTTTCTTTGAATGAATTATGCATTGATAAAATATGATCTGTATTTCAAACTATGAAGTATGAATACTGTGCAGTCCGTTTCTAAATTGAGATTTGGCTCTTTCATGTGTCCTTTCTTGCACTTTAGACCTTATTTACAAATCTTAGAAATTTTGTGATATGCGTTTTCCACTGATGTATATCAAACTGTGATTATGCTTTTTTTTAATCAGATGACTTTTCACTACCGAACATGAAATGTTTATTTCACTTTTGACTAAAGTGTGTGAACTGGTTATTCTACTTTTCACTACCGAATTCAAAATTGTGCGTTTTAAAATTTTGTACCTTCTGCATTTTAATGTAAAACAAGCTTTCTTCTTTAAACCTGACATCATGGATGAAAAGATGTCACTTTTCACCAATGGACGAAACCGGATGCGCACTGCATGGTACCATTCATGGTTCTAGTTGCAGTGCGTTCTAGCGAACGCACTGCTTTGTTTTGCAAATGACTTTTTTTTTTTTGCAGTGCGTTCTAGCGAACGCACTGCTTTGTTTTCATAATGACTTTTTTTTTTTTTTTTTTTTTTTTTTGTCTACTTCTGGTCACGCTAATTCGGTATGAAGGGAGCATGCCACACATTATCTCACATGTTTTCCTACAATCCCTAACTGCTCGGTGTTGCTTAAATGTAAAATGGCGTTTTTTTGTCTTACCGGAAATGACATATGACAGAAAAACCCATTTTATGTCTTTTACCTTTTTTACCTCTGTTTTTGAACCGATTTTGATAAAACTTTTTTTGTTTATTTCATTATTCTAATGTCTACATAATAGCTTTCAACATAAATGCACTTTTAGACATTCTCTGCTGACTATTTAGAGCACTTTTTTAACCGTTTTTTTAACTTTTGCAATTTTATTTCAATCAATTTGAAAACTTACAGGTGTATAAACATTTTGATTTCTAACTAAGTGGTATAGTTAAAATTCTTATATCACTTCCGGTTTTGACGTCATTCGCTTGAAAAGTTGAAATTTCGACTTCCGGAATAATTAAGATATTCGAAAAAATCGTTTTGCAATGTGCTAGAAATAACCATTGTCTAAATATGGAATGAAAAAATCTGACCCAGATATTTCATATCAGTCGCCATCTTGAAATGACTGATTCTTCTTCAAATCGATATTCAGAAACAGGGAATCAATCGATTTGAATAAAAATGATGTCTATGGAATCTACAGTCGATCGCTAACAAAACATGGGAAGCCGATTTTTGAATTTCGATTCAGATTTTTTTTTATTTCCGGTTTAATATTTTCGGAAATAGTCAAAACTTTTAAGGCTCATATTATTGTGACCTTGACCTTGAATGACCTTGTGACCTGAACAAAAGTCATTGCCCTTGATGAGATCTATCAACTGATGTATTCATTTTTGTTGTCCGATATCTACTTCCGGTTTTATAGCCATTTGAAAATGTCGAGTTTTGACTTTAAACAGCTCTGTCACGTGACCTAATTCATGTACGTCACAAATTATCTTTTATTATTATCACGCTTTATCTCCTGTTTCCAAAAATGTATAACATTAGATATTTCGATCAAAATTGCTTTTTCGAATTTTGTTCTTTGTTCTATAGTAACTCTGCGTGTTTTTTTGGCGGGAAAAAACACGTGTTATCTGAATTACGGATTTCATAAGATAGGTAACAATTTCTTCTTAAGATATGGAAGAACATGACTAACAAAGAAAAAAATATGATAAAATCGTAACCGGAAGTAACCCGCTGGCCACCATCTTGAAATAAACATGTTTTCTGTAAATCGAGAGAAGTGAACAGGGTATCATCCGATTTGTATAATATTGATGTCTAGGGCATTTTCAATCTATGGCCAACAAAATGATGACAGCCAATTTGCTAATTTCGATTATAATGTTTGCCTACTTCCGGTAAAAGATATTCAGAAATGACAAAAGTTTTCAAAGCTCATTACACGTTACCTTGGATTTGGGTGACCTTATGACCTGAACAAAAGTTATTGCCCATGATAAGAAATACCCAACGGTGTATTCATTTTTGTTGTCCAATATTTACTTCCGGTTTTATTGCCATTTAAAAATTGTTAGTTTGAACTTTGAACAGCTCTGTCACGTGACGTGACGTCACAAAATATCATCTTTTCTTATTACGCTTTATCTTCTCTTTCCAGTGATATATAACTCTAGATATTTTAATCAAAATTGCTATTTGGAATTTTGTTCTTTGATCTATAGTAACTCTGAGTGTTTTTTTGGCGGGAAAAGAACACGTGTTAATTGATTACGGATTTCATAAGATAGGTAACAATTTCTTCTGAAGATATGAAAGAACATGACTAACAAAGAAAAAAAATATGACAAAATCGTAACCGGAAGTAACACGCTGGCAACCATCTTGTTTTCTTTAAATCGACATCAGATTTATATAATTTTGATGTTTATGGCATTTTCAATCTATTGCCAACAAAACGAGGGCAGCTGAATTGCTAATTTCGATTATGGTGTTTGTCTGTTTCCGGTATAAGATATTTAATTCTTGTTTTATAGCCAAATGAAAATTGTCAGTTTAAACCTAATTCACGTACGTCACAAAAAATCGTCTTTTCTTATTATGCTTTATCTCCACTTGATTTATAATAGTAAATATTTTAATCAGTTTGCTTTTTTTTTAATTTGGAAATTTTGTTCATTGTTCTAAAGTAACTGTGTGGCTTTTTTGGCGCGAAAAAACAAGTGGTTCCTAAATTGTGGATTTTTAAAGAGAGTCGACACATTATTTTGCAGATATAAAATGACATAACATTCATAGAAAAAAAAGGATAAAATTGGACCCGGAAGAAACTAGTAGACCATCATCTTGAAATGACCAACTTTTCTTTAAATCGATATAAATGATCAGGATATCATCCGATTTACACAATGTTGATGTCTATGGCATCTTCAATAATTACTAACAAAATGGTGACAGCCGATTTCCTAATTTCGATTAAAAGTTTTGTCTATTTCCCGTTAAAGAAATTCAGCAATAGCAAACACTTTCAAAACTCAAAACTCGTGACCTTGACGTTTAATGACCTTGGTCTGAACGGAAGCTATTGCCCTCGATAAAATCTATCAAATGATGTTTTACTTTGTGTTTTCCGATGTTTACTTCCGGTTTAATAGCCGATTGAAAATTGAGATTTTTAACCATAAACAGCTCTGTCACATGACCTAAAATGCAGGACTAAAATGCAACCGTTTAAGGATGTTTAAATTGCGCACTGCTCAGTACCGTTATCACGGTTCTAGTTTTTTTTTTTTTTCACTTTCTGGTCAGAGCGCCCAGCCAAAACTACACATGCCACATATAATCTCTCAAGATTTCCCACGATAATCTACTGCTCGGTATTGTTTAAATGTAAAATGACGCATGCCCTACCAAACGGAAATGAGGTATGAGAACATATGGGTTTTGATGTTTTGGTCATTATCTCTTTTATTTTTCAACCGATTTTGATCGGACTGACTTTGCATATTTCTCTAATCGATTGTCCACGAGACAAAAGTTTAACAATATCATTTTGAGAAAAATCTTGCTGACTTTTGGAGCACTTTTTCTTGACCACTTTTTCAACTTTTGCAATTTTATATTGATCAACCTGAAAACTTACATATTCATAGACATTTTGATTGCGAGCAATTAGCAATTTTCAAAATTTCGATATCACTTCCGGTTTTGACGTCATTCGCTCTCAAAGTTGAAATTTCAACTTCCGGAATTTTGAAGATATTCGAAAAATTCTTTTTGCAATATGTTTGTTATGTAGACTCAAAATTATACAAATCATAAAATTTGACCCGGATGTAGCAGATCAGGCGCCATCTTGAAATGGTATATTTTCATAAAACGCAAAATGGGGCCTCAGGGTGTTATGGAATTTGCATAATTTTTATGTCTATGTAATCAACAGTCGACTGCGACCAAAACATGGGAAGCCGATTTTTGAATTTCAATTCTGAATTTTTCTGATTTCCGGTAAAAATAAATCAGTAATTGTCAAAACTTTCAAGGCCCATATTTTGTGACCTTGACCTTTTGTGACTTAGTGACCTGTACAAAAGTTATTGCCCTTGATTAGATGTATCCAATGACATATTTTTTTCAGATGCCCAATGGTTACTTCCGGTTTTATAGCCGTTTGAAAATTGTAATTTTTAACTTTAAACAGCCCTACCACGTGACCTAATTTACATATGTCTTATTTTCTTTCACCGTCGTACTATGCTATGTCTGCTCTTTCCAATGATATACAACACAATGTATTTAAATCAAAATTCCGCCTTTTAAAGTTTGAAAAATTTGTGTCAATTTCCATTGAAACTGTGCGTGTTTTTTTCAATTTTTATTTCGATCATTCTGAAAACTTACAGGTAGATAGACATTTTGATGGCGAACAAAAATATGTTTTCAAAATGTTGATATCACTTCCGGTTTTGAAGTTATTAGCTCTCAAAGTCGAAATTTCAACTTCCGGAATTTTGAAGATATTCGAAAAATTCTTTTTGCAATATGTTTGTAATGTAGACACAAAAGTATACAAATGATAAAATTTGACCCGGATGTAACAGATCAGTCGTCATCTTGAAATGGTATATTTTTATAAAAGGCAAAATGGGGCCTCATGGTGTTATAGAATTTGCATAATTAAGATGTCTATGGAATCTACAGTCAATTTATATCAAAACATGAGATGCCGATTTTTGAATTTCAATTCTGATTCATTTTAATTTCCGGTTAAAATAAATCAGTAATTGTCAAAATTTTAAAGGCTTATATCTCGTGACCTTGACCATTGGTAACCATGTGACCTGAAAAAATTCATTGGCATTAATGTTACCTATGCACGGATACTTTCATTTAGGTTTTCCGATGTTTACTTCCGGTTTTATATCCATTTGAAAATTGCAGTTTTTTACTTTAAAGAGCTCTGACACGTGACCTTATTCAAGTACGTCACAAATTCTTTCACAATCTAATTATGCTAAATCTACTTTTTCAATTATATACAACACAATATTTTTTTAATGAAAATAGCGCCTTTTGAATTTTGAAAATTAGTTATTCCACCTGCTTGTAAAATATTAAATTCAAATTTCAGTTGAAGGGAGAGTATTACATTTTGACATAAAGCTGCGTTTGGGCGATCGCCCTCTCCCATTAACTTACGTTTGGGCGATAAGTTATCATTAATGTACTTTTTTTTACATTGTAACTGTTTTAAAAGAAACATTAATATATATTTTCTTTGAATGAATTATGCATTGATAAAATTCGATCTGTATTTCAAACTATGAAGTATGAATACTGTGCAGTCCGTTTCTAAATTGAGATTTGGCTTTTCTTGCACTTTAGACCTTATTTACAAATCTTAGAAATTTTGTGATATGCGTTTTCCACTGATGTATATCAAACTGTGATTACGCGCTTTTTTTTAATCAGATGACTTTTCACTACCGAACATGAAATGTTTATTTCACTTTTATCTACCGTGTGTGAACTGGTTATTCTACTTTTCACTACCGAATTCAAAATTGTGCGTTTTAAATTTTGTACCTTCTGCATTTTAATGTAAAACAAGCTTTCTTCTGTAAACCTGACATCATGGATGGAAAGATGTCACTTTTCACCAATGGACGAAACCGGATGCGCACTGCATGGTACCATTCATGGTTCTAGTTTTTTTTTTTTCCGTTTTCTGGTCAGAGCGCCCAGCCAAAACTATGCATGCCACACATAATCTCTCAAGATTTCCCACGATAATCTACTGCTCGGTATTGTTTAAATGTAAAATGGCGCAGGCCCTACCAACCGGAAATGAGGTATGAGGACATATTGGATTTGATGTTTTGGCCATTATCTCCTTTGTTTTTCAACTGATTTCGATCGGACTGACTTTGCATATTTCTCTAATCGATTCTCCACGAGACAAAAGTTTAACAATATCATTTTGAGAAAAATCTTGCTGACTTTTGGAGCACCTTTTCTGGACCACTTTTTAAACTTTTGCAATTTTATGTTGATCAACCTGAAAACTTACATATATATAGACATTTTGATTGCAAACAATTAGCAATTTTCAAAATTTCGATATCACTTCCGGTTTTGACGTCATTCGCTCTCAAAGTTGAAATTTCAACTTCCGGAATTTTGAAGATATTCGAAAAATTCTTTTTGCAGTATGTTTGTTATGTAGACACAAAAGTATACAAATCATAAAATTTGACCCGGATGTAACAGATCAGTCGCCATCTTGAAATGGTATATTTTCATAAAACGCAAAATGGGGCCTCAGGGTGTTATGGAATTTGCATAATCATAATGCCTATGCAATCTACAGTCGATTGCGACCAAAACATGGGAAGCGGATTTTTGAATTTTAATTCTGAATTTTTCTAATTTCCGTTAAAAATAAATCAGTAATTGTCAAAACTTTCAAGGCCCATATTTCGTGACCTTGACCTTTCTTGACCTAATGACCTGTACAAAAATTATTGCCCTTGAGGAGATGTATCCATTGACATATTGTTTTCAGATGCCCAAGGTTTACTTCCGGTTTTATAGCCGTTTGAAAATTGCCATTTTTAACTTTAAACAGCTCTACCACGTGACCTAATTTACATATGTCTTATTTTCTTTCACCGTCTTACTATGCTCTGTCTGCTCTTTCCAATGATATACAACACAATACATTTGAATAAAAATTCCTCCTTTTAAAGTTTGAAAAATTGGTGCCAATTTCCATTGAAACTATGCGTATTTTTTTCAAATTTTATTTCGATCGTTCTGAAAACTTACGGATAGATAGACATTTTGATGGCGAACAAAAATATGTTTTCAAAAATTTAGTATCACTTCCGGTTGTGACGTCATTTGCTCTTAAAGTTAAAATTTCAACTTCCGGAATTTTGAAGATATTCGAAAAATTCTTTTTGCAGTGTGTTTGTAATACAGACACAAAAGTATACAAATAATAAAATTTGACCCGGATGTAACAGATCAGTCGCCATCTTGAAATGGTATATTTTCATAAAACGCAAAATGGGGCCTCAGGGTGTAATGGAATTTGCATAATTCTGATGTCTTTGGAATCTACAGTCGATTGCTACCAAATCATGAGAAGCCGATTTTTGAATTTCAATTCTGATTCATTTTAATTTCCGGTTAAAATAAATCAGTGATTGTCAAAATTTTAAAGGCTTATATCTCGTGACCTTGACCTTCGGTGACCATGTGACCTGAAAAAATTCATTGACATTAATGTTACCTATGCACGGATACTTTCATTAAGGTTTTCCGATGTTTACTTCCGGTTTTATATTCATTTGAAAATTGCAGTTTTTAACTTTAAAGAGCTCTGACACGTGACCTAATTCAAGTACGTCACAAATTCTTTCACAATCTAATTATGCTAAATCTACTTTTTCAATTATATAAAACACAAAATTTTTTAAATGAAAATAGTGCCTTTTGAATTTTGAAAATTAGTTATTCCATCTGCTTGTAAAATATTAAATTCAAATTTCAATTGAAGGGAGAGTACTACATTTTGACATAAAGCTGCGTTTGGGCGATCGCCCTCTGCCATTAACTTGCGTTTGGGGGATACGTATTTCATAAATGTACTTTTTTATATTGTAACAGTTTTAAAAGAAACATTAATATATATTTTCTTTGAACGAATTATGTATTGATAAATTTCGATCTGTATTTCAAACTACGAAGTCTGAATGCTTTGCAGTCCGTTTCTAAATTGAGATTTGGCTCTTTCGTGTGTCCTTTTTGCACTTTAAAACTTATTTACAAATCTTAGAAATTTTGTGATATGCGTTTTCCACTGATGTA